>JBBDGP010000302.1:11877500-12360000 GCA_037952835.1 Lithobates septentrionalis | reverse complement strand
TCAAACTGCGACAGCACTGAAAGCTGAAAATTGGTCTGGGCAGGAGGGTGTATATGTGCCCTGTATTGAAGTGGTTAAATAATGTAGCTGCCTGCGGTAGTGATAGGATCAGGAAAACACCACCAACCTTCTACAGGTAGCTTTAGCTGAACACTGTGCAGAGGTCGCACTACACTAACTTGTAGCTTTAGCTCAACACTGTGCAGAGGTCGCACTACACTAACTTGTAGCTTTAGCTGAACACTGTGCAGAGGTCGCACTACACTAACTTGTAGCTTGAGCAGAACACTGTGCAGAGGTTGCACTACACTAACTTATAGCTTTAGCTGAACAGTGTGCAGAGGCCGCACTACACTAACTCATAGCTTTAGCTGAACACTGTGCAGAGGATGCACTACACTAACGTTTAAATAATGTAGCTGCCTGCGGTAGTGATAGGATCAGGAAAACACCACCAACCTTCTACAGGTAGCTTTAGCTGAACACTGTGCAGAGGATGCACTACACTAACGTTTAAATAATGTAGCTGCCTGCGGTAGTGATAGGATCAGGAAAACACCACCAACCTTCTACAGGTAGTTTTAGCTGAACACTGTGCAGAGATCGCACTACACTAACTTGTAGCTTTAGCTGAACACCGTGCAGAGGTCGCACTACACTAGTTTGTAGCTTTAGCGCAACACTGTGCAGAGGTCGCACTACACTAACTTGTAGCTTTAGCTGAACACTGTGCAGAGGTCGCACTACACTAATTTGTAGCTTTAGCTGAACACTGTGCAGAGGTCGCACTACACTAACTTGTAGCTTTAGCTGAACACTGTGCAGAGGTCGCACTACACTAACTTGTAGCTTTAGCTGAACACTGTGCAGAGGTCGCACTACACTAACTTGTAGCTTTAGCTCAACACTGTGCAGAGGTCGCACTACACTAATTTGTAGCTTTAGCTGAACACTGTGCAGAGGTCACACTACACTAACTTGTAGCTTTAGCTGAACACTGTGCAGAGGTCGCACTACACTAACTTGTAGCTTTAGCTGAACACTGTGCAGAGGTCGCACTACACTAACTTGTAAATAATGTAGCTGCCTGCGGTAGTGATAGGATCAGAAAAACACCACCAATCTTCTACAGGTAGCTTTAGCTGAACACTGTGCAGAGGACGCACTACACTAACTGTAAATACTGTAGCTGCCTGACTGTGGTACTAATAGGATCAGAAGAACACCAGCAATTTTCTTCAGGTAGCTGTAAATACTGTAACAACACCTGCCTGCCTGACAGTTGGAAGATAATAACAGGAACGGATCTAGCTAAACTGAATACAGTATATATATATATATATATATATATATATATATATATATATACTGTATATATATACAATACCTGGGATACATATATATACACAATAAACTGTAAGTGCAGCTAACTGACTGACTGTCCCGCCTAATCTATCTAACTTAAATTAAATGACACTGTCTGTCTCTCTCTCTCTATATCTGAACGCCGGAACACACTACACAGGGCAGCCGTGCAGGCGGCTTTATATAGTGTGGGGCGTGTACTAAACCCCCTGAGCCAATTACAGCTCTCTGTACAGACAGCATTTTGATTGGCCAAGCATGCGGGTCATAGTGCATGCTTGGCCAATCATCAGCCAGCCGCAGTGAATTATGGGCCGTGACGCGCCACTCGAATTTGGCGCGAATGGCCCATATCATTCTCAATTCGGCAAACGACCGAACAGACGATGTTAGTGTCGAACATGGGTTCGACTCGAATACGAAGCTCATCACTAGTCATCATGGACCTTGCTTTGTGCACTGGTTCAAATCATTTAGTGGAGGGGGGATTATGGTGTGGGGTTGTTTTTCTTCAGGGGTTGGGCTTGTCCCCTTAGTTCCAGTGAAGGGTACTTTTAAGGTGCGGGAACAGTTTGGGGATGGTTTCCTGTTCCAACATGAGTGCGCACCAGTGCACAAAGCAAGGTCCATAATGACATGGATGAGCGAGTTTGGGGTGGAGGAACTTGACTGGTGTGCACAGAATCCTGACCTCAACCCATTAGAACACCTTTAGGATGAATTAGAGCGGAGACTGCTAACCAGGCCTTCTTGTCCACATCAGTGCCTGACCTCACAACTGAGTTTCTGGAAGAATGGGCAAACATTCCCATAGACACACTCCTAAACCTTATGTACAGCCTTTCCAGAAGATTTGAAGCTGTTATAGCTGCAAAGGGTGGGCCAACTCAATATTGAACCCTACAGACTAAGACTGGGATGCCATTAAAGTTCATGTGCGTGTAAAGGCAGGTGTCCCAATACTTTTGGTAATATAGTGTATCTTGTATTATATACAGTATATGAATATACAACTACACATACATAGATATAGCCTGAAAGCCTGAAATAAAAAAAAAAAGATCCTGGCTTCGATCGTAGCGGTGAGTCGGTAGAAGCTCCGGAGGGCAGCGGAAGGGGGGGACGTCCAATCTCGCCTCCCGTAAGAATGATCAAGCAGTGGAACAGCCGCTATGATCATTCTTATGGTGTATGGAATCGCTAGCTGAAAAAGCTGATATCTGAATGATGCCTGTAGCTGCCCCCATCATTCAGATATCCCTGCACAAAGTCAAAGACGTATGACGGTCGGCGGGCGGGAAGTGGTTAAAACGCATTTTTTTTTAACACAAAGGTGTTCATTTATACAATATTTCTAACACATAGCATGTACATACCAAAAATGACACCCCAAAATAGATTCTCCTACTCCTCCTGAGTACGGCGATACCACATGAGACTTCCACAGCCTGGCCACATACAGAGGCCGAGTACAGCCGAGTATGGCCGAGTATGGCTGAGCATGGCTGAGCATGACTGAGAATGGCTGGGTATGGCTGAGTATGGCAGGGTATTGCAGACCCTTATCCGAGCATGCAGCCTCCTGAACCATACCAGGCCACATGCTCTCAACATGGGGAGGGTACTCTATCCAAAAAATTTGGATAGAGTAGGGAGGGTTAGTTTGCCAAAGAAGAAAGCTACTTTAACATGTTAAAAACTTTTAGTCATATTATCATTTATTAAAAAATAAAAACTGTATTTCATGTGTGTGTGCACTGTGCGGGGCACCAGACTAATGGGTGTCTATTTGGTCTGTAAACTTTTGAAAACAATGTGATTTGAGGCTGAGCTCTAATTGATTTTTTCAGATTGTCCTCGGGGCCAACCCTCCCACTTTTGATTTCAGCGAATCAATATTCATCATTGCATCACTTACGGTTTTTGAACCCTCCCACTTTTGATTTTAACGATTCAATATTTGTCATTGCGTCACTTCCAGGGTCCGGCTTCTCGTCCCATGGAATGCAAGGCATCCTCTGGTGAGTGCAGACCTGGAGGGGGGAGCAAGACGAGTGATTTCACAATGCGTTTGCTAATTAAATTTTTTAGTTTGTTTGCACCCTCAATAAATTTTTATCAGCAGCCGCCACTGGATATAATCCCTGTCAGTTTTTTTTCCCCATTTATGTCCCCATTGGAAGATGTCCTCTCTATTACTTTTCTGGGGACAACCCAAAATTTGGGATTTTATTTTTCTTTCACTTTCAATAATAATGGTAAACAAGTCAAATAGAGAGGATGAATTTCCCTAATGGAGGCACAGACAAAAATAGAAACCCAGCAGGTGTTCTAATCCACCTCCACTCTACCCAAAGCTAATAAAAAGTTTTTCCTTAGTTATACTTTAAGTAAATTAACCCCAATGATTTCTATATTTTCATGTTTAGGTTTCTATGCATTACTGTTGACAGAACTGATCCAAAAAGGCAAAGACTACTCAGAGTTGGCTATTATATTTTTTATATTCCTTAACCACTTCCCTACTGTGCATAGTGACATGACGGCAGCAGGAACCCTTTGTTCCTCTGGGCCACCGTCATATGATGTCTTTTACTTCCTGAGCTTCTAGGGGGCGCGCGTGCCCGCTAGGTCACTAGGCACCCGATGCGTGTGCCCAGCAGCTGCGATGTCCGCTGGTCACCCACTATTGCCCGTGAACACAGCAAGACCGTGGATCTGTGTGTGTAAACACACGGATCTATGTCCTGTCAGAGAAGATAAGACCGATGGTGTGTTCCCAGTACAGAGGAACATCGATCCTCCCCTTGTGAGTCCCCTCCCTCTACAGTTAGAATCACTCCCTAGGATACACATTTAACCCCTTCCTCGCCCCCTAGTGTTAACCCCTTTCCAGCCAGTCACATTTACACAGTAATCAGTGCATTTTTATAGCTCTGATCACTGTATAAATGTGAATGGTCCCAAAATAGTGTCAAAAGTGTCCGAAGTGTCCGCCGCAATATCGCAGTCATGATAAAAATTGCAGATCGCCACCATTACTAGTAAAAAAAATAAATAAAAATTAAAATGCCATAAATTTATCATCTATTTTGTAGACGCTATAACTTTTGCGCAAACCAATCAATATATGCTTATTGTGATTTTTTTTACCAAAAATATGTAGAAGAATACATATCAGCCTAAACTGAGGACATTTTTTTTTAATGGGATATTTACTATAGCAAAAAGTAAAAAATATTGTGTTTTTTTCAAAATTGTCGCTCTTTTTTTGTTTATAGCACAAAAAATAAAAACCGCAGAGATGGTCAAATACCACCAAAAGAAAGCTCTATTTGTGGGGAAAAAAATTATCAAAATTTCATATGGGTACAGTTTTGCATGACCGCGCAATTGTCATTCAAAATGTAACAGCGATGAAAGCTGAAAATTGGTCTGGGCAGGAAGAGGGTGAAAATGCCATGTATTGAAGTGGTTAAAGACCCCATGCTGGGCCCGCTACTTTATTATTGCACGCATTTATTTATTTATTTCCTTCTGTGAAATCAGTTTAATGCCTTTTCATGCGGTATTGTGATGAGTGTTTCAGCGTTTTGCGGTAAAAACACAAAACAGCATGATGAATTGACAGTTTCAGGATCGCATGCGATATTTAGAAAAAATGTGTCCACCTAAATATCGCATGTGATCTGCTTTAGTGAATGGAGCCCACAGTTACGTAGTTAGTCAGATTGAAAAAAGACACAAGTTCAACTTCAATCAATTGGAAAGAAAAAAAAACCTCAATATACACAATCCTATACTCACAGTTGATCCAGGGGAAGGCAACATACCCTAATAAAGTATGATCTAATCTTCTCCAACTGGGTAAAAAATATATTCCTGATCCCCTAATCGGATATTCCCTGGATGAGCTATGTGTTATTACCCCAAAATGTTAGCATCCAGTTTTTTTTTTTTTTGTAATGACACAACACAACAAGAACCAATCATACTTTTGACACTATGGTGAATTTATATAGCAAACCTGCATACAAGTTTGTTGAAAATGTTCACAGATTTACAGATTTACAGTGTGTGATAAAAAAGTTAACATTAAGCGCAAACAGTGCTGGACAACTGGACAATAAAGTGGTAGTAAAGTCAGTAAATAAAAAAAAGTACACCTGCAACTTAATGTTAGGACAGCATACTAGCACAGTATGGCATTCTTACCTTAAAATTAAACCCTCCAGCAGCACACTGTCACTGCTGACAGGGCTTCTATATTTACCCGGTCTTCCTTCTGGGATAGCGGGCTCCGTCTGTATGAATGGCCGAGCCACGATGAAGTAATGGCTGTGGAACGGAGATCTGAAGATACGGCAAGGGTATGCCATCCCTTCAGAGCGCATGTGCTGGTGACGACACCAGCGGCATCCCGTGTGAATATCACCTAAACAGTACAAGTTTAGAAGATATTCACTGTACCTACAGGGAAGCCATATTATAGGCTTTCCTTGACTTTACTACCACTTTAATATTTAGAGGTAATAACATCAGGGGTAGTTGATCCAGGGAATATCCGATTGCCTCCCGGGAGATCAGAAAGGAATTTTTTTCCCCACTTAAGCAAATTTAGTCATGCTTTTTTGTTTTTTTGCCTTCCTCTGGATCACCTGTTGCTATAGCATTGTGTATATGGGGGTGTCTTTTTTCAACCTCACTAACTAACTGTAACTATGTAATTGGAGTGTGTATGTATGATGAGTGTATTTCTGCTATACAGTACATACACTTTTCTTATGTTTTATTCATATAAGAAGGCTGCACATTTAGAAACATTATTGAAGTGCTCTAAATCTAGTGTGCTCTTATTTTCCAGTTTGAGCTGGCAAGAGTGCCTCTGGTAAAACTGAAATCTGAAGCAGTGTTGTGAGGTCCACCCAAGCAGATGGAATACAGAAAATCTCAACCTCTTTGCATGTCCACAACAGACTGGGAAGGTGTTTTGTAGTCCAGTCAGAGAAAGCTAAGACTCAGGCTGGACTGTCAACATTGATGAGGTTGTTGGGGTAACAAAGGAAGCATAATCAGCTCATCACAGGAAGTGTGGAGCTAACTGGATTTCTAGCACATTACTGAATTTGTAGCAGCAGTTATTTTGCATGTACAGCTGTATTTACTGCATATGTTTTTTCATTTATTCTGGTCAGACATACACTCTAAAGCTGGCCATACACTGTCCGATTTTCAGAGATTCCTTAGGAACTCAACATTCAGTCCTGCCAGCCCCATGCCGCTCCACAAAAGTCAACTTTTGTCAAAAGAGCTTGCTGAAAAATTGGGATGAACAGTGGCTGTGTCCATTGTGGGCTGAATGTAAAAAAAAAATCTCTTGTATTATCCATCCACGCTAAACAGAGTAGACAGATGAATTTTTCTTGGCAGCTATTGTATTCTGACAGCCAAAACCTTTGGCTGTTAGAATACTAAACAGTGACATCATTTGATTGAAGGCAGTCATGGCTTGGTCAGACATTTTCCACCCAATTCCTTCAATTTTCTAATTGAAGGATGTCAGGCAAGAGGGTGTTGACAGGGCCACCTATTGCACCACAGGGTGGAAGAGCTAACATTATAATGTTCTCGGATCTCCAACATGATTGAAGCACAGTCCGACCATGTTATAGTATGAATTGACACCAGGTCAACTTTATATAGCAACTGGAGATCTGAGGGTATAAGGTCTATCCGAATAAGGATTGTTCTCCTGTATTGAGAAATCCACAGTATTTTTAATGGAAATGAAGATGCCTTTCCTCTTGACCTCTGCATTTGCAAAAAACATATTCGAATAGAATTTATTGGTGCATTTAGGAGGCTTAGAGGCATGGACATGTGACTCTTGAATGCAGAGGACATCTCCTTTCAATTTCTGTGCCTCTGACCACAAAGCTTTGTCTTTGAAGGGGCAGTTAAACCCTTTAGCACATGGAGGCAAAAATGTAAACCTCATTTTGTCAGTGGAAAGTTGATGCTAGGTATAAGGCTGTAGGAGTATATGCAGTTAGAGCATAAAACGGTTACCTCAGTAAGACATCTCATATCTCAATTGTGGAGTGAAGAAACAGACTCATAAAGTTTCCATGTAGAAAGGCTCAATGCTCTGAGAGTGAGACAAATGACATCTAGTAAATAAGCGGTACAGAGTGGAGAACTATAACAGTCAAAAAGAGCAAGAATAAACAAAACATCAAACAAATAAAAAAAAAATGTAAGACATCTCACAGTGTAGCAAAACACTACAAAGGGCAAACAGTGGGGATAGTTCATCTGAGGGAATTACTCCCTAACAGGCACTAAAGGAAAAGGCAGCTCTCAGAACAATCATCTTGCTTTGTTCCCCCATGATGGTGATGTTTGCTAAGGTGATGCCCTTGGAGAAGCTTCTGTAGACTTAGAAGGAATCAACCCCCAACAGCAGGCTAGACAGAGACCTTCATTTACAGAAACTGTGTGGGTAGCACCATATTTTGTGAACAGTAGTTTAGCAGGATACTCCCACTTATGTATCAGCTTGTTATTACATTTTAGTAATGGATATCAGTTAATTCCGTGCCAATATAGTATGCTGTGAAAGTTCAGCAAATATGGTCATTCCTGAATAAGGATCAGGTAATGAAGAATGCTGCCTGGAATACTGCTTGAGCTGTACCTTGACATGAAAGAAATGGATTCTAGAGATGACGGATTTAGGAAGCCTGTGTGCTCTATCCACAACAATTTACCTCTCAGAAACAGTAGGCAGCAAAGTTGATATAACATGCTGAACGTATCTTCTTAAGTCAACAAGGGGCACTAAAAGCAGGCATCCACTGCCAGCAGAAAGACAAAAGACAAGAGACAGCTATATCTCTGGATGACATGATTGACAATGGATTTACACCCAGGGACATTTTCGTTTTTTGGGTGGGGGTGGTGTTTGCTAAAGGACATCTCTCAAATATGTGGTATTTATTTACTTTACCAACTTTCTTTGTGATTGAGTAACCAGGTAACCAGGGGGTTTGTTGCCTGTTTACGTGGAGGGGGCAGATATCTGGGGGACCCAATATTTTATAGGGACTTTCAGGTTACGATAAGTCCTTCATGCATACCTCTAAATCCACTAGCCAGGTATGTGGGGAAGAGGCACTTGTCCTCATTAACATGAGTCCTTGTCTTCAACAACATGCCCCCCCCCCCCCTGGCAATGTACCCTCCCCATGTAAAAGGATGTGACATGTTATGGTTCAGGGGGCACACACTCACTGCCCCCTTTACTGTCAGGATACATGCTTGAATAAGGGAAGGGTCTGGTATAAATTGTGGAGGGTACCCCACATTTTTGTTGTGTTTATTTTTGCATGGGGTTCCCCTTAAAATTCATACCAGTCACCAACCTAGGATAAGAGTCTGGTTTAGATGAAGGCTAAGGGGGCCAGGAAATGTCATTCAGCAACCAGAAATTTAAATGGTACTTTGTAAATGTAACTTTATGTCATCTTGCAGATGTCGCACTTTACAGGCAGGTTTACAGATTCCCTCAACCAAGTTATTTAAAGAAATTATCGTGTATGTCCCCTTTGAAGCCTTAATAAAATGTATTTCCAAACATGTTATTTAAAGGAATTGTGCATTTTAATGTTTCAGTTTAAATCTAGTTAAAGGACGAACATCGAACAGTATGTTTTACTTTTTTTTTGGCATTAGTATATGTCACCCTGTGCAATGGCCAGAGGCCCATTCTCTTTGTTTAACAAGTCTTTGCCTATTAGCCTTGAACATGGAGAGAATTGATTTTCAAGATTATTCTCCTTTTGACTTCAATGGGGTTCACATTGTTATTCACAATTTATGGATTTTGGGATGGGTTTTTCAAACCTGCCCTCAAATCAATTTTCCCATCTATATGGAATAAAGAACCGAACAGATACAGAACAGACATTTTCAGGTTGTTGCTGCTCCATTACTCTACAAACACAGGCCTAAACCAGGGAGGTAACCTATTGTAGCTTTGTTGCTCAACCACATCAAAAAAAATTAAGGTCACCTGGCTCATCTGTTTGAGTAGGACTAAATCTTAGGATGGTAGGAGGTAGGACAGAATTACAAATCATTTGACAGGTACAACAGCTTTCTTACATGCAGTATATTTTAACTGTGTTTATAGTTATTTTCCTGGAGGATAGCTTTACAATTATTTAATCTGTTGTTTTACAGCCTAGAATGCCTGAACAAGTTTGAAAGAAACAAAGCAGTGTTAAAAGAAATACAAAATTGTGCTGTTTATTGTGCTAAAAGCTTCCTACAATAAATTGCAAACTGCAAATTTGCATATTAGAATTTCTATGAGTTTAGCGCTAAACCATTATTCACTCCTAATTAGGCAGTAATAGCAAACCAGCTTAATTTTTTAAACATTATTATGCAGCTTAGTAATCATAAGCCATGTATCATCATCCTTCTCAATAAATATTTTGCATAATACTTGCTTTTTTTCCAGACTGTCAATATAGAAGTATCAGTTATTTTTCCAGCATGTACAGAACAGGAATGACAACTCCATCACACATGTTTCCTCACTTAAAATGACTCTTTTGAAAAGAAAAGAAAAAACGTAAACTAAAAGGCTCCCTGCAAAGTTAAATACTCAATCCTCCTGCTTCCCCTCAAAACAGTTCACAATTTTCTGGTGTCCCAGTAAACTCTATGGATCCTCCCACAATTCCCTACATCACTGCGGGACACAGTAATGATGTCGTTTCAAGCAAATCAAATCATTGAGCAGCAGGGACCGGGAATGTGACACACCCACATGCGTCAGTTTCTTCTTCATGGGAAATTAAGAGATTTCCCCTTACTGCTGCAGCAACCATTACCAATTGAGATTTTTTTTTCCACCAAAAGCATTACTTGCTATTTAGTGAAGGCTACCCATCCAATTACTGTATATGACTGATATAGCTACTGAAGTAATTAGGTGCAAATAAATATTATTAAGGGGTGGTTATTCCCTCTATCTATTGCACCTATATATTAACTTGTCTAATCCACTAGTTAGCTAGTCTATTAAAACTCTGAGCACATGTTACTATTGATTTCACAATAATACAAGGTTAACTATGAAATCAAGCACACGGTTTAATAAAACAAAGTCTCATTTATTTCCCAAGAAGATAGGAAATTGCTAACATGAGAGTATTAAAAGGATATTACAATATTACAAATCATATAACCAGAACATATAATACATGAATATCAATGATACTTATTGCATGGTCTCCTCAGTTGGACTCAAAATGGTGGATAGAGCCATGCGGCTCAGAGACAGAGAGAGATAGCCATGTGGTTCAGGCAGCCACCTGATTTGAACCAACAGCAAAAAAGGGCCAAATTCCTTCCTGTGTGCCCTTAAATAACCATTCATTCAGACCCATTCGTAACCACCCCCACTAGCCTCCTGTCCAATGAGGTATTGCCAAGAGGTAATCCTTTTAATATCATCTCTGGGTGCCTGTTGATCCTTTGACCTTTGTCACCCACCGTCATCAATCATCCTGGCAGCCATGGTTCTCTTTGAAGATTCCATTATAGCAACAGCCAGTCTGGAGCCAAGAGCTGAGAAACAACATTCCAGACCGCCCCCAGGAAAGAAAATGCTTGGTTGTATCAATCAGAAAGAAACTCAAACCTCTATCCTTTAGAGCCATGGAACTACAAGGATCAGCATGGCTGATTTCTGGAAATAGGAAACAGATATGTAGAAACTCCAGAAATATGACATTAGACCATGTTGTCTTCCATCATATGCTGCTTTGCACCTAAAGGGCGCATACCACCCTTCTTCAGACACGGCTCCTATGGAACAGTTCATAACTGTCTTAACGTGTTATTTTTTCCAACAGGTCCTTAAGAAACAGCTCCTATGGAACAGTCCATAATGGTCTTAATGGGTTGTGCTTCCCAACATGTGCCGCTTTGCCACTGAGTGACACACCACCATCATTCTTCAGTGACAGCTTTCATATGTCACCATTCTGTATCATCGTTATCTTCTCCTTTCCGGTATCTTCAGGAAGGGGTGCAGTACAGGCAAGGGGTGTCCATTCACTCACCATTCACCAGAACACACTAAGAGCACCATATTAACCAGCTTTCAGATACAGAGTCTCGAGGAGGGCATTACTCACCCATATTACTAACCTAAAATACACATATGTCACACTATACCATAACATAAATCAACCATTACCATAATATATGTATATATACGTTACCCATCAAATTACGCATCCCACTCCCAACCTAAATACAGGTCAGGATTAGGCAGGCTTGCTCATAATGGCCTTTCCTACCACAATTTTGGCATGTCAGTGGTATTTCATAGCTCTGAATTGGCAGTAAAGCCTCTAACTTGTATGAAGAGACCTTACCCTCAATTCGTCCCTCAACTTGCATAGATAAATGTGAGACCTTCTTATATAAATATCAAGTCTAACACATATAAACCTGAAACATGACAAACCCAAAATTCCATCCCTGTACCGGGATTTTAGAGACCATGCCCAGGGTATACCATGCATCACTACCTATTGTTAGGTTCAAGGAACACCAGAGTTCCATGACTAACGTTCTATCGGTATCCGAAAGAAACAAACTTGTCTATGCCCCAAATAATACCCAGGTGCTTCCTTCCCAGAAGTGATCTTTCCATCCAGAACCCAGAATGAAATATTCCCAACCTTTCTTGTTTACTACCATGTATTGACCTGGCATACAAAGGACGTCATGATCATGCTTCCGACAGAGAGAAATATCAACCTGCCTCCAGCTTGAAGTTGACCGATACCTCCGCCCACCCCTGCGTGCATGCCAGAGCCCATGGCAGATTTCTGTCCTGTACCATCACACTCTCTACTAACCTCTCAACATGGTTGACAAAATCTAGTGCCACTTTAAACTGGGTATTTATGTGACATTGTTGAATGCTATTAAGGACGCCACCAATCTCTCTGAGTAACAAAGCCCCGCTTACTGTCTCAAGCTGAGAGTTTGTTCCTCAGGATATCGATGTCCACTCCATTAACACCCATCCCAGCTCCTATTCCCCCCAATATAGTGCTGAATACATCCCTCCTCTTTCAGTTACTCCTCAGAAATAAGCGTCCTGCGTGAACCTCATCCTGTGTCCACACATCTCTGGGAGCAAGCCACTGGTACAATGACCGCACTTGATTCAGTGTATACTCAGCACATATAGGTAATATAATAGGTTTTTATTAACCACTGTGAGGTGTTGAAGCGCCATGTGGTAAAGGCATACTGTACCCTGGTAGCCAGTGTTTGTTCCCTTTATCGGAGCATGCTCCTGTGTGTATTCACTGACATTATCTGTGCAAGGTTCCAACCTCTCAGGTGAGACATCAATCAGGCGTATCTCCCTCATGTCCAGTTCTGGTGTCCCACATGTCCAGTAACAGAGAACCTCTCTGTAGGACTGCTAAGATTGAGACACCACCCCTACAAGAAAATCTTCACCCCATTGATGTGTCACCTGGCACCCTCTAGTCTGGCCAACAGATATCTTATTATGCATAAGTGCCAGCCTCCTGGGTACCTACACCATATTAATTCCGTTACATCACACATTAAAGACCTTTTCTTCTTTCAATTCCTCCCTCCATCAAAAAAAACCATATTTTACATTTCATGTTCTGAAGGATTGGACAGGTTATATTCCTTCCCCAAACTCCAACCCATTGCACATAAATTAATAGCATGTTTGCATTCATCAATGACGGGAGAGACTCCAGCAAAATGTTTCACAATTCTTGTTAATAGGCACAGTCTTTCAGATTCAGCATTAGCACTAAATTGTCCATAAGAAAAAACAGTTAATAATCTGAATCTTTTCGTTTGTCCCCTCTCTCCTGAATGTTTATCAGAAAAAATTTGTGGTGTGGTGTGGCACAGACAAACTGCCAACCAGATGAACATCTTTCATCTCTGTTCCAGAAACCTCTCCAATCTGGCTCCACCAGGATTCTGGAAGTGAAAAACAAGAACAGAATCAAATTCTTATCCACAATATCTGCTCGCTTACTATGTTTACTCATAGTTCCCTCCAGGAACCTAATATTCCTGGCTTCTGCAACTCTAAACAAATTATCAAAACAACCATGACTTCTTTAGGATGAACACACTCTAAAATGGATCCCCATGGTATGATCAAAAATTTAAAAAAAGCGAACGTGAATGTTGCTTCTCAAAAAAATTCTAATTTTAAACGCTAATAAAAACAATGCATTTATCTGTACCTTAAAGAGGAGTTCCACCCAGGCGGGCCATTAAAAAAAAAAAAAATTAAAAGTCAGCAGCTACAAATACTGCAGCTGCTGACTTTTAATTGGACACTTACCTGTCCCTGGGTCCAGCGATGCGGGGGATCGAAGCCCCGCTCGTCCCCCCCCCTCCGCTCGTCGGCGCCGGCATTTCAACTGTGGGCGGCGGGCTGTGGCTTCACAGCCTGGCACCCACTGCGCATGCGCGAGCGGCGCCGCGCGCCGTGATTGGCCGCTCAGTCACCTGGGACCTGTAATGGGTCCCAGATGATTGACAGGAGGGAGGGAGAAGAGCCGAGCCATTCCTGTGCCAGGGGGAAGTGATGTCACCAGCCCAGGCAGAGGAAGGGGGCAGACTACGAGGGACCACCTAGCAACAGGCATTTAGAGGTGAGTAAAAAAAAAAAAATATCCAAATGTTTTTTTGTTTTGTTTTTTAGAATTTTTTAGATATGTTTGTTTTTTTGGGTGGAACCCCACTTTAAGACCTACGCACTAACTCCCCTTTCAGGTGGACAAAGCCTAAACCTTTTGAAAATAAAAACAAAGAAAAAAAAAGAACTCCAGCAGCTAGAATGGCTTCCTACCAACTCCTGTCTTAAACAAAATGTATTCAGCTGCTAATTGAGGACATATCCAATGATCATCTATTCAGCTGCTAATTTAGGGTATAGCCAATAATAATAATAATAATAATAATAATAATAATAATAATAAAAAAATAAAAAAAAATTAAAAATATATTAAAAAAATTAAAAAAGAGAAAAAACTTAAAAAAAATAAAAAAAATAAAAATTATTAAAAAAAAAAATTAAAATTAAAAAACAAAATTAAAAAAATAAATAAATAAATAAAGTTAAAAATAAGAGAAGAGAAAGGAAAAAAAACATAATAATCATAACAGAAAAATGTTTTTAAAAAAAATAACAATTCAGAGGCTTATCCTTGAAAATACTAAAAATATATCAAGGTCCTCTATCATATTCCAAACATGAAACTCACATCTAAACCTTATTCATAGCAAGGAAACATTGACCAGAAAATTCTTACCATCCATGCAGCTCATTAAGTGCTGCTAACATTGTTTCCCCCAGGGCTACATTTGAATGACCATGCGGCTACCTCCATTCTGACTTTATGCAACTGTTCTACATATTAATGATTTTCAGTTTGTAGTCTCCACATTTGGGTCTTAAAAAGGGAAATGGGTTTGATTACTATGGCCTCTATGCTTTGGATTGCTACCCCATCTTGGAGAATAAACCTTTATAACGTCTTGGTGTAGTTTTAGGGTATTTCCTTTGCATATCATTGTTAGCCACCAAACAAAACCTAGCGATGTGACCCCCCCTTTTACACAAAAAGCATTTGAGAGCTGGTCTCCCTGCATGGGCCCTTCTCTGAGCATTTGGTGATGGAGACTCGCATTGCTGGATAATATTACTATGATTGGAATGAACAGACTTTACACTTTCATCATCTGACGAGTCATCAGAAGTTTCCACTTCTGAATCACTTTCAAGCACAGTTAGCACACTTTTATTTAACTCTGCAACATTAATTCCTATCATAGTAATATCACTTGCATCAACAAGAGCATCTGGTTTACCAAATTGTTGTTCTAGAGCCTCTATCTTTGCTGAGCACTGTGACTGTTCAGCTTTTGCATGTTTGGAGAATAACTCCATTATGGCTGCCTGTGGACCCTGTAATTCCTTCCTAAGCAGTATGATAATACGCTCATTCACAGCCTCTCTTTGATTCAAAGAGGCAATACAACTTCCTCTTAATTTACACGTTTCTTCTAATTCATCCAATCTATGTTCCAATACACATTTCTCAGTCACTAATTGTTCAAGGTGATCAGCAACATTTGCATTTGCCTTTGCAACCATTGCTACTATATTCTCAGTTACACTTTGTACCTGCTCCAAGAATTGCTTTCTCTCAGCACATCATTGAACTTGTTTTTTTTTTTCAGTGACGTCTTTCCTCTTCAACAACATGCATACAACATTGGCCATCTTGGCTTTCCTGCCTTTTTTCGAAAACTTTTTATGTTTTATCTGATCATTATGAGTATTACATTGTCTCAAAAGGTCATTGAATTGGTGTGTTAAAGCATTCACAGGCATAGTCTCGAATTTGACACAGCCATGCTTCTTAATAAAAACTTCAATGACTTCCATTGATATGCTAATTAGTCGACACTTAACCACCTCAATACAGTGCACTTACACCCCCTTCCTGCCCAGACCAATTTTCAGCTTTCAGCGCTCTCACAGTTTGAATGACATTTGAATTGCATCCTTTTTTTCACACAAATAGAGCTTTTATTTGGTGGTATTTAATCACTAGTGGGTTTTTTATTTTTTGTGCTATAAATAAAAAAAGACTGTACATTTTGTGAAAAAAATGTCTTTTTCTTTGTTTCTGTCAAAAAAGTTTGCTAATCAGTAATTTTTCTTCATAAATTTTGGCCACAATTTATACTGCTACATATCTTTGGTAAAAATAACCCAAATTAGTGTATATTATATGGTCTTTGTGAAAGTTATGGAGTTTACAAACTATGGTGCCAATCACTGAAAATTGATCACATCTGATCAGGCCTTCAGTACATCAGGTGAATCTCATTTTCTGCGACACTAATAAGTCAGGAAAATACAAATACCCCCCAAATTACCCCTTTTTAGAAAGTAGACATTCCAAGGTGTTAAGTAACTAGCATGGTGAGTTTTTTAAGTTGTAATTATTCCCACAATTCTTTGCAAAATGAAGATTTTTTTTTTACAAAACTGTCATATTATCAGGTTATTTCTCACACACAGCATATGCATACAACAAATTACACCCCAAAATACATTCTGCTACTCTTCCCGAGTATGGTGATACCACATGTGTGAGACTTTTACACAGCCTGGCCACATACAAAGGACATTGAGGTAGCACCTTCAGGTGTTCTACGAGCATAAATGACACATCTCATTTCTCAACCACCTATTACACTTTGGTGGGGAAAAAATTAAAACATATTTTTTTTACACAAAGTTGTCAATTTATAAGATATTTCTAACACATAGCATGTATATAGCAAAAATTACAGCCCAAAATACATTCTGCTATTCTTCCCAAGTATGGCGATACCACATGTGTGAGACTTTTACACAGCCTGGCCACATATAGAGGCCCAACATTGAAGTAGTACCTTCAGGCATTCTACGAGCATAAATTACACATCTCATTTCATTCCTACCTATCACACTTTTGAAGGTCCTTGAGCTCCAGCCCAGTGGAATTACCTACAAAATTACCCCATTTTGGAAAGCAAACACCCCAACGTATATTCTATGAGGCATGGGCTGCAAATAGGTACTCGGGTACTCTGATGGGCTGCAGATAGGTACTCGGATACTCTGATGGGCTGGAGACAGGTACTCGGTTACTCTGAAGGGCTAGTGACAGGTACTCGGTTACTCTGATGGGCTGGTGACAGGTACTTGGGTACTCTGATGGCCTGGTGACAGGTACTTGGTTACTCTGGCAGACTGTGACAGGTACTCATATGGACTGACAGGTATTCATATGGACTGACAGGTACTCAGATGAACGGTGACAGGTACTTTGATGGGTGGTGACAGGTCCTCTTTATTGGGGGGGCAATCAGTGTGATTGGTGTACACTGTAAGCGGTAACAAGATGTTACGATTGGTGTGTGAGGAGGAGGACCCAGTAACATCTCATTACCGCAGTTTGTTGACATTTAGTGATCGGTTGTGAAAGGATCACAGCTGATCACGTGGTAAACAGCCGCCGGCCAATGGCTTTTTACCAGCATTGGTGATGAGGAGTGTTCCTGGGAACACGCCGCCACTGACGTGCACGCGCAGCACTCTTGAGATCGCGTGCATGCGCCATGCACAGTGGGGCAGTACCACCTGTGATTGGCCGTGACTTCATCGCAGCCGATCACGTGGTAAACAGCCATACCCAATGGCTGTTCACCCCCCTCGGTGGCGAGCAGTGTCTCCGTGACACGCCGCCACTGAAGGAACAGGGATGCACGCACACGATTGCGCACATTCCCTGTTTAAATGGAGGGACGTCATATGACGCCCTCCCAGAACGAGAGCCATGCTGCCTGGCCATCATATGACAGCCGGTGGGCGGCTAGCAGTTAATCTTGTTTAACCAGTCTATACAACAGTTGCTCACACAGACACAAGACACACAGAAACACAGATACACAGATAAAGCTGTTATTCTTTAAGGTAACTTTTACCTGTAGTCCTCCAACACAAGGCACACTCTTAATCAATGCCTTACTATCTCCTTATTACCACTGATTTTTAGCCCTCTTAGATCACAGGCCACATTGAAATTCTATTGGAACAGAGAGATATTTCACACTCACGTGGGGAAAAATAAAAGTACAAAATAAACTAATAAAAAAAATAAAAATTTATAATAAAAAAAAATTAAAATCTATATTTCTCCCACTTTCTGCTCAAACATGTGTATTTTATCCTGTCAATCTTCAGGCTACATCAGGTAACCAGTGGTGATCAATCTCTCTCTCCAGTATTCTTGACCGGCTACACAGGCCTAACAATTTGCTTTAGCAATACAATAAACATTAACACACATATACACATATATCAGACGACAGGGCTGATCCTACTCGGGGTGCGCAGGGTGCTTTGCACCTGGGCGCCTGCAGAGGTGGGGACGCCGAAGAGCCAGAGTTCTCCCCTCCCTCCTTCTCTCCTTGTGAGTGTCCGTCCAGAACACCAGTGGGAGCGTAGGGCAGCCCATCCAGCCTGGCAGTGCTGGGGGGGAGGGGCACTCCTCTTCCTGACACGAGGGTTCTAGTCAGTGGCTGCTGAGTGCTGAGTGCTGATGTGCGGGAATGAATTCCTCACACGGGGATCACGCACTGTCTCTACCAACTCCAGTTCGAATGCCTCCCCCTCCCATCTCTATCTCGGGCTGCAAGGAGAGAGAACCGAGGTGAGTCACACTCAGTGTTCAGTGTGCTGTGTGCTGAGGTTGGCATCACCAGCACACCTTTATAAGTGCTCTGGGCTGCCCCTGCTAGGAGATGTTTTATGGCATGATAGATTACATAGGATACACAGCCCCTTCCTGCACCTCAGTAGTTCATCTACAGATGTTATGTATAATGAGATGTACTAAGAGCCCTTTCACACTGACAGTGCGGGGGTGTGGCGGTAATGCGCCGCTACTTTAAGTGGCGCTTTACCGTCGCTTTAGAGGTACATTTAACTCCCACTAAAGGGTTCAAAGGCGCAACTGCGGAGGCGCTTTGCAGGCACTGCCCATTGATTTCAATGGGCAAGGGCGCTTTAGGATCGGTGTATACACCGCTCCTAAAGCGCCTCAAAGAAGCTACTCTCACACTGGGATTGCAGATAAGGCTTTTTCCAGGCGCTATTTTTAACACTAAAGCGCCTGAAAAACGCCTCCAGTGTGAAAGGGGTGTAATGGACCATCTCCTGTACTATGTCTGCAGTCTCTGACCATCTCCTGTACTATGTATGCAGTCTCTGATCATCTCTTGTACTATGTCTGCAGTCTCCGATCATCTCCTGTATTATGTCTGCAGTCTCTGATCATTTACTGTATTATGTCTGCAGTCTCTGATCATCTCCTGTACTATGTCTGCAGTCTCTAACTGTCTCCTATATCATGTCTGCAGTCTCTGACCCTCTCCTGTACTATGTCTGCAGTCTCTGACCATCTCCTGTACTATGTCTGCATTCTCGGACCATCTCCTGTATCATGTCTGCAGTCTATGATCATCTTCTGTACTATGTCTGCAGTCTCTAACCATCTCCTGTACTATTGGAAAAAAGGGGGGAAATTGGGAAATTGGGACTTTAAATGAGGCTGGTATGGCTGGGTAGGACCATGCGCCTACATCCCTGTCAATTAGGATAAAATATACACTGAAGCGGCCAGGGCAGCAAAGTGTAGCAAAAGAGGTGGGACTTTAATTGAAGCTCGTGGTGACAAAATTAACTAAGTGGTGGACGATAAAAAATTGTTTAATATTGCATATGACATATTTAACCAACATAAAATTGCACATACATGAGGCTGCACCCATGACTAGGCGCCAGACTCTATAGTAGCAACGACTGGTAACAACATGTTTACAATCTTGTACAATAATGATAGAATTACAGGGAGTCAACCAGTGTTCATAGAATGTAAAAACATTTCAAAAAGTAGCAACTGCACAGTCAAAAGTTCTTAGATCCTTCATTGGTAGAAATGTAAAAACTTGCATAACATAATGGGTGTATATATGGTTCACAACATCAATTAGCTCGACGCGTTTCGCGGCTTAAAGCCGCTCTTCAGGAGCAGATATGCGAATTGTCTGTAATAGAAGATACGTAGAAAATCAATGACACAGTTGGGGGAGTATGGGTAACCTTCCACCCAAAACCCGGGTAGGGCATGTAAACTTACAGGGTATGTGCACCAGGACACAAGGCGTCCAAGTCAGCGGGCCAGCCCATGGTCAGTAACGGGAGCCGAAGGGGCGTGTCCAATAGCGGCAGGCAACACAGGCAACGAACACAGCAGACCAGCACTCCCAGGCTCACCTGGTGTGAAAAATGGTGAAAATTCTATAAGTGTGGGACAGTGTGAACACAACAAATACATGTGGATATAGAAGTGAGAAAATAGGAATAGGAGGGGAGGGGGCAGAAAAAAAGATGATTGGTGGTCAACCAGGGGTGAGGGTGAGAGACCATGGTGTAAGGTCAGCACCAAAACGCCCAGTGTAAGGGAAGGAGAGAGAGGGGAAAAAAGCTGAGAAGTGTACCTGATGGAAGAGAAAGGACAAACCATCCAACGAAAGTGTGGAGCCTATCTAGCAGGGAACTCAGCGAGCACTGGAACATGCCAGGGCCGCCGCCCACATATACCGCCGCCACGGACCCGCCCCCAACGTCACAACGCGCAAGCGTAAGGGGAGGGGCATCCAGACGCCGACGCACAGGCAAGGGGTTGCCCGGCGTCGGATTGTACCCTCCCATCGCTCGCGCAGATGGAAAGCAAAGAACTTTTGACTGTGCAGTTGCTACTTTTTGAAATGTTTTTACATTCTATGAACACTGGTGGACTCCCTGTAATTCTATCATTATTGTACAAGATTGTAAACATGTTGTTACCAGTCGTTGCTACTATAGAGTCTGGCGCCTAGTCATGGGTGCAGCCTCATGTATGTGCAATTTTATGTTGGTTAAATATGTCATATGCAATATTAAACAATTTTTTATCGTCCACCACTTAGTTCATTTTGTCACCACGAGCTTCAATTAAAGTCCCACCTCTTTTGCTACACTTTGCTGCCCTGGCCGCTTCAGTGTATATTTTATCTCCTGTACTATGTCTGCAGTCTCTGACCATCTCCTCTACTATGTCTGTAGTCTCTGACCAGCTCCTGTACCATGTCTGTAGTCTCTGACCAGCTCCTGTACCATGTCTGCAGTCTCTGACCAGCTCCTATACCATGTCTGCAGTCTCTGACCAGCTCCTGTACCATGTCTGCAGTCTCTGCCCAGCTCCTGTACTGTGTCTGTAGTCTCTGACCATCTCCTGTACTATGTCTGCAGTCTCTGACCATCTCCTGTACTATGTCTGCAGTCTCTGACCATCTCCTGTACCATGTCTGCAGTCTCTGACTCTCTCCTGTACTATGTATGTGGTCTCTGATCATCTCCTGTACTATGTCTGCAGTCTCTGACCATCTCTTGTATCTTGTCTGCAGTCTCTGACCATCTCCTGTACTATGTCTGCAGTCCCTGACCATCTCCTATATCATATCTGCAGTCTCCGATCCATCTCCTGTACTATGTCTGCAGTCTCTGACCATCTCATGCATCATATCTGTAGTATTTCTGGGGGCTCTTTCTAACAGACTCTCTAACAGAAGCACTCTCTGTCTCCATCAGAAAGACCCTCCTCCAGGTCCCAATAAAGTACTCTTGCTTCTCTTCCTGTATTTTGTTTATTGTACCTGTAAGGATCCCAGGGTAATGAAGACTTTGTGGTGGAGCATCTCTGTGGTTGAGTCATTGCCATAGAAATATTTGTAAAGGGGAGGAGTTACTAAAATGACCATGCCCATGTGGGGGCGCCAGAATTATTTCTGCACCCAGGCACCTGTGACCCTAGGATCGGCCCTGTCAGACAAAAAATCTCACCATATTTTGCGCGTCCGCTCACTGATGAAATATTTCATAGAATTTTCAGGACCATTCAAGCCTGGCTTCAGAATTCACGAACAGGCTCAAATCTTGTCCACGATAGAGAAGGCTTTCAGTTCAAGGTGTTGTTGATTTCTCAGCTTATAGGAACTCAAGACAAAAATACATTAGGGTTTGGATTCTGTGCAGAAATAAATTCCACATGCCTTCTGGGGTGCCAATTGAAGTAATTAGGTGCAAATAAATATTATTAGGGGGTGGTTATTCCCCCTATCTATTGCACCTATATATTAACGTGTCTAATCCCCTAGTTAGCTAGTCTATTAAAACTCTGAGCACATGTTACTATTGATATTATAATAATACAAGGTTAGCTATGAAATCAAGCACATGGCTTAATAAAAAACATTTAGCTCCCAAGAAGATAGGAAAACGCTAACATGAGAGTACTAAAAAAAGTTATTACATTACAAATCATATAACAAGAACATATAAAACAAGAATATCAAAGATACTTATCGCATTGTCTCCTCGGTTTGACTCAAAATGGTGGATAGAGCCATGTGGCTCAGAGACAGAGAGAGATAGTCATGTGGCTCAGGCAGCCACCTGGTTTGAACCAACAGTGAAAAAGGGACAAATTCCTTCCTGTGTGCCCTTAAATACCCATTCATTCAGACCCATTCGTAACCACCCCCATTAGCCTCCTGTCCAATGAGGTATTGCCAAGAGGTAATCCTTTTAATATCATCATTAGGTGCCTGTTGATCCTTTAATCTTTGTCACCCACCAACATCAATCATCCTGGCAGCCATGATTCTCGTTGAAGATTGCGTTATAGCAACAGCCAGTCCGGAACCAAGAGCTGAGAAACAACATCCCAGACTGCCCCCAGGAAAGCAAATGCTTGCTTGTATCAACAAGGAAGAAGCTCAAATCTCTATCCTTAAGAGCCATGGAACTGCAAGGATCAGCAAGGCTGATCTCTGGGAATAAGAAACAGATATGTAGAAACTCCAGAAATATGGCATTAGACCATGTTGTCTTCCAATAGCTACCCTTAAGTGATATGTATTGTGGAAGGTTGTGGTTATGTGATTATTTTATGAATTTGTATTACATCAAAGGTTGGTTACTCCTCTTCAACAAATTTGGCCATTATTTCACATTTGCATTATTTTAATTAGCAAAAGGTTAGACATGGCATATTTGTGAAAGCCTTTTTGATAGCTCACACAGTATAAAACAATCTTACACTGATTACAGCGTAATTTTCATAGAAACTTTGTTGTTAAAAATGCATAATATTTCAGCTATATGCAGATTATATTCTGAAAGATGAACAGATGTGCTGGTTGTGACATTTACATTCTTAGCCTCACCCTAAAGAAAGTTTCCTGCAAGACAACAATCTAAGCACTAGTGTTGGGCAAATACTTTGGGCGGAACAAACGTTTCGCTCAGAACTTAGCCCATTCGAGTGTTTGCTGAACCCCCTGAATTTTCTGAGCATTCAGTGGACACAGTCAATATGTTGTTAAGGAGCAGGGCCAGGAAGCCGGCTCTGCGTCCTTAACAACGGATGAATCATCAGCTGTCAAGATGGGGACAAGATGCTTTGTGGGGGGGCTGCCCCAAGGTACCCACTCCGCCATGTTGAGGACATGTAGCCTGGTATGGTTCAGGAGGGGGGACCTGCTCGCTTGTCCCCCCTTTCCTGGCTTGCCAGGCAGCATGCTCGGATAAGTTTGGTATGGATTCTGGGGGTGGACCACACACCATTTTTCTTTAAAATTTTGTCATGGGGTTCCTCCTCCATCCCAGACCTTTTTTTATCTTGGTGTGGTGTTTTTTACTTTTTTATTTTGCCGGCCGGCAATTGCAACCTCGAGTCAATTTAAATGTGATTTGACTCATTTTTTTTCTTTATAAATTTCAAATTTATAATTTTTTTCTGCAGCAGGTTCTATACATGGTAAAGATGCACCACTTTGCAAGCAGACTAAGGGGACCCCCAGACACTATATTTAAAGGATTTTTTTTTATTATTATAGTGGCGTGGATTCCACCACATAGTCCATACCAGGTCCTTATCCAAGCATGCAGCCTGGCAGGCCAGGAAAGGGGGGGGGGGCGAGTGTCCCCTTCCTGAACCATACCAGACCACATGGCCTTAACATGGGGGGGGCTGCTTTGAGGCAGTGGTGCTCTGCCACCCCACACCAAAGAACCCTGTCCCCATGTTGATGGGGACAAGGTCCTCTTCCCGACAAACCTGGGTGGTGGTTGTGGGGTTCTGTGGATGGGGGGTCCTATCAGAATCTGGAAGCCCCCTTTAACAAGGGGGCACCCAGATCCCGCCCTACCCCCATATGAATGAGTATTGCATACACAGTACCCCTACCTAATCACCAAAAAAGTGCAAAAGTGAATAAAGACAGTACAATAGTTTTTGACAATTACTTTAATAAAAAATTAAAAAAACAATGTCACCCGATGTAAATCCGTCGTCAATCATGACACCGCCGCTAAGTCTGATCCAAAAAAAGAAAAAAAAAAAACACTCCTCCATCAACGAAGGCTAACCACCTACTGCAGGCTCCGCCATTTGACAGTTCTTAATTAGATAAGGCGGGGGTTCATGGCGACATCACCTGGTGGCACTGCCCCTTGTAACGTCACTGACCAGTGCATTTTCCAGCAGCCCTGAGATTCAAACGGCGGTGGTTTCGGGCACCATAGCTCTGGGCAACCTTAAGGAACATGTCCAGGAAAAGAAAGGACCAAGGGAAGCCAGGCTCAATGACCACCTTCTTCTCCCCACCGCTCCGGCACAGCAGCAAAGATGGCGCCAGCTGCTTCTCAGCTTCTCCACACATCCACATGCAGGGGAGAGCAGAGACAAGTCCAGGCAGCAGGGGGACGTCTGTCAAGCACCTCCAGAGGCATAATAATAATTCTAGGGCTTCTTCCATCTCAACTAGCCCTGCTAAAAGAAAGCCTAATGCCCTGTACACATGGTCGGACATTGATCGGACATTCCGACAACAAAATCCATTGGTTTTTTTTCCGATGGATGTTGGCTCAAACTTGTCTTGCATACACACGGTCGCACAAAGTTGTCGGAATTTCTGAACGTTAAGAACGCGGTGACGTACACCACGTACAACAAGACTATAAAATGGCAGTTCAATACCAAGCGCGGCACCCTTTGGGCTCCTTTTGCTAATCTCATGTTAGCAAAAGTTTGGTGAAACACAATTCGCACTTTTTTAGACTCGTGGTTTTCAGATCATTTTTCTGCGGTTCAGTTTGTGCTTGTGGGTTTGTATCTGGTCTTCAGTGCATGCAGTGAGTTCCCATTGGTTTATTCAGTGTGTTCTTGTCCGTTCGTTACTGATTTTCAGGTCGCTCTTCACAGGCCTTGCTTTTCTTCAGTGCGTTCTGTTATTTCATTCTGACCAGCTGACCGTTTTGAAGCCGTGTTGCGTGTACGTACTCATCATAGAGTTCGTGCTGTGCGGGGACTTAGTGTTGGGGTTCTTATTTTGACACAAGCCCAGTCCATGAACAGGGTGAGGAGGAGTTCATGGACCAAGAATTGGTTGCTCCAGCGTGACCAATTCTCTCACATGCCTTTGCTCCGTGAGATCCGTGAGAATAATCCTGATGATTTCAGGAACCTTCTCCGGATGACGGACCCCATTTTTCACCGTTTGTTGGCTTTGCTGACCCCTTATATCAGCAGGCAGGATACCTGCATGCAGCAAGCCATCACTTCGGAGCAGAGGCTAGTCGCCACGTTGCGGTACTTGGCGACTGGGAGAAGCCTGCAGGACCTCAAGTTCTCGACAGGCATCTCCCCCCAGGCTCTGGGGATCATTATCCCAGAGACCTGTTCTGCCATCATCCAGGTCCTGCAAAAGGACTATATTAAGGTAAGATTTTTATCCTTTAACATCACATTTTATTGTATTTAATGCTTGATAATATATTGTATTTCTTTCATCATTCCCTAATTACCATGATTGTAATATACTATGAATGTCCCCTTTGTCCTCATGCATGCTGGAATTTTTTAACGTTTTTTTTTGTCCTTCATGCATATTTGCCTTCACTTACCTCCCCAGCATGCTCTCCCGGACCTATATCCATCTCGCCTAGTCACTTAACAATGTATTTTGTCCATAGTAGTGCTTTACCCTAAACACCCCCTAAAATGTGTACAAATGTTATTTGTGTCCCTAAATTCTAGCACAGTGCCAGAGGCTTTTGTTGGGTCCCAAACTCATTTGGAACCCTCCTTTCCCCCAACTGCTAAGTCAACCCATAACAATCCTCTATCTGCTGACTTTGCCAAACCCATACACACTATACCTACCTCTTTTGTGGTCAGATTGCTGTATGAATTCCCCAAAGCATGTAGTGCAAGGGCCTGCCTGAATACTTTCAAATGGTACTGTTTAAAGTTTTTGGATCCCATTATTATCTTGATAGGTAATTGCAGAATGTTAAAATTGTGCTCCAATTTGGACAGTGTGTATTTATATTTTTGTATTATGACACTTCTTACCTGTCCAGTGGGCTGCCAATAGTCTAAGTAAGGAGAGTCTGGCCAAAGTAATACACATTATTTAAGCATTCATCTCTAAATGAAGTGGAGAGTAGGGATGAGCTTTGAGTTCGAGTCAAACTCATGTTCGACTCGAACATCGGCTGTTCGCCAGTTCAGCGAACAGCGAATAATTTGGGGTGTTCGCGGCAAATTCGAAAGCCGCGGAACACCCTTTAAAAGTCTATGGGAAAATCAAAAGTGCTAAAAAAGGCTTATATGCAAGTTATTGTCATAAAAAGTGTTTGGGGACTTGGGTCCTGCCCCAGGGGACATGGATCAATGCAAAAAAAGTTTTAAAAATGGCTGTTTTTTCGGGAGCAGTGATTTTAATCATGCTTAACCACTTCAGCCCCGGAAGGATTTACCCCCTTCCTGACCAGAGCACTTTTTAAAATTTGGCACTGCGTCGCTTTCACTGCTAATTGCGCGGTCATGCAATGCTGTACCCAAACAAAATTTGCGTCCTTTTCTTCCCACAAATAGAGCTTTCTTTTGATGATATTTGATCACCTCTGCGGTTTTTATTTTTTTGCGCTATAAATGGAAAAAGACCGAAAATTTTGAAAAAAATGATATTTTCTACTTTTTGTTTTAAAAAAATCCAATAAACTCAATTTTAGTCATACATTTAGGCCAAAATGTATGCGGCCACATGTCTTTGGTAAAAAAAATGTCAATAAGCGTATATTTATTGGTTTGCGCAAAAGTTATAGCGTCTACAAACTAGGGTACATTTTCTGTAATTTACACAGCTTTTAGGCTCGATTCACATCTATGCATGTTGCTTTTGAGCGTTTCTGCAGTGTTTTTTGTGGTGCTTGCCGCTTTTTTGAGCAGCGTTTTTGCAGCGTTTTTACAGCGTTTTTGCAGTGTTTTTGCCACGACTGTATAAAAAAAATGCCAAAAATGCAAAACATAGCAAAAACGCCGCACAAACGCTGTAAAAATGCTGCAAAAACGCTGTACTTGCGTTTTTTGATGCTGGTCCACTGAATTCTATTACATGCAAAACGCTGCATTTTGCATGAAAAAAAGTCCCTGACCCTTTCCAAAAGCACAGAGGTACAAAATTGCATTGATGTGAACATGTTCCATAGGAACCTATGTTAAAAAATTCCCATGCATTTCTGCAAAATGCAAAATGCATCAAAAAATGCGTTAGTGTGAATGGAGCTTCAGTTTATGACTGTCTATCTAATTTCTTGAGGTGTTAAAATGGCAGGGCAGTAGAAAACCCCCCAAATTACCCCATTTTGGAAAGTAAACACCCCAAGTAAATTGCTGAGAGGCATGTTGAGCCCATTGAATATTCATTTTTTTGTCCCAAGTGATTGAATAATGACAAAAAAAAAATTTACAAAAAGTTGTCACTAAATGATATATTGCTCACACAGGCCATAAGCATATGTGGAATTGCACCCCAAAATACATTTAGCTGCTTCTCCTGAGTATGGGAATACCACATGTGTGGGACTTTTTGGGAGCCTAGCCGCGTACGGGGCCCCAAAAACCAAGCACCGCCTTTAGGATTCCTAAGGGCGTAAGTTTTTGATTTCACTCCTCACTACCTATCACAGTTTTGAAGGCCATAAAATGCCAAGATGGCACAAACCCCACCAAATGCCCCCCTTTTGGAAAGTAGACACCCCAAGCTATTTGCTGAGAGGCATGTTGAGTCCATGGAATATTTTATATTTTGACAAAAGTTGCGGGAAAATTACAAACTTTTTTTTTTTGCACAGAGTTGTCACTAAATGATATATTGCTCAAACATGCCATGTGCATATGTGGAATTACACCCCAAAATACATTCTGCTGCTTCTCCTGAGTACGGAGATACCACATGTGTGGGACTTTTTGGAAGCCTAGCTGCATACGGGGCCCAGAAAAGCAATCACCACCTTCAGGATTTCTAAGGGCATAAATTTTTGATTCACTCCTCACTACCTATCATAGTTTCGAAGGCCATAAAATGCCAAGATAGCACACCCCCCCAAATGACCCCATTTTGGAAAGTAGACACCCCAAGCTATTTGCTGAGAGGCATGGTGAGTATTTTGCAGCTCTCATTTGTTTTTGAAAATGAAGAAAGTCAAGAAAATTATTATTTTTTTCTTTTTTTAATTTTCAAAAGTTTGTGACAAAAAGTGAGGTCTGCAAAATACTCACTATACCTCTCATCAAATAGCTTGGGGTGTCTACTTTCCAAAATAGGGTCATTTGGGGGGGTTTGTGCCACCTGGGCATTCCATGGCCTCCGAAACTGTGATAGGCAGTGAGGAGTGAAATCATAAATTTACGCCCTTAGAAAGCCTGAAGGCGGTGCTTGGTTTTCGGGGTTCTGTAAGCAGCTAGGCTCCCAAAAAGTCTCACACATGTGGTATCCCCATACTCAGGAGAAGCAACAGAATGTATTTTGGGGTGTAATTTCACATATTCCCATGGCATGTTTGAGCAATATATCATTTAGTGACAACTCTGTGCAAAAAAAAAAAAAAAATTGTCTCTTTCCCGCAACTTGTGTCACAATATAAAATATTCCATGGACTCAACATGCCTCTCAGCAAATAGCTTGGGGTGTCTACTTTCCAAAATGGGGTCATTTGGGGGGATTTTGAACTGTTCTGGCATTTTATGTACAACATTTAGAAGCTTATGTCACACATCACCCACTATTCTAACCACTTGAAGACAAAGCCCTTTCTGACACTTTTTGTTTACATGAAAAAATATTTTTTTTTGCAAAAAAATTACTTTGAACCCCCAAACATTATTCATTTTTTTAAAGCACATGCCCTACAGATTAAAATGGTGCGTGTTTCATTTTTTTTTTTTACACAGTATTTGCGCAGCGATTTTTCAAACGCATTTTTTTGGGGAAAAAACACACTTTTTTTACATTTTAATGCACTAAAAAACATTATATTGCCCAAATGTTTGATGAAATAAAAAAGATGATCTTAGGCCGAGTACATGGATACCAAACATGACATGCTTTAAAATTGCGCACAAACGTGCAGTGGCGACAAACTTTAAAAGCCTTTACAGGTTACCACTTTAGATTTAAAGAGGAAGTCTACTGCTAAAATTACTGCCCTCGATCTGACCTTCGCGGTGATACCTCACATGCATGGTGCAATTGCTGTTTACATTTGACGTCAGACCGACGCTTGCGTTCGCCTTTGTGCGAGAGGGGGGGGGGGGCAGGGGTGCTTTTTTTTTTTTTTTCTTTATTATTTTTTTGCTTTTTTATCTTATTTTTAAACTGTTCCTTTCATTTTTTTAATCATTTTTATTGTTATCTCAGGGAATGTAAATATCCCCTATGATAGCAATAGGTAGTGACAGGTACTCTTTTTTGAAAAAATTGGGGTCTATTAGACCCTAGATCTCTCCTCTGCCCTCAAAGCATCTGACCACACCAAGATCGGTGTGATAAAATGCTTTCCCAATTTCCCAATGGCGCTGTTTACATCCAGCGAAATCTATGTCATGAAATGCTCATAGCTTCTGGTTTCTTAGGCCATAGAGATGTTTGGAGCCATTCTGGTCTCTAATCAGCTCTATGGTCAGCTGGATGAATCACCGGCTGCATTCTCAGGTTCCCTGTTGGGACAGGAGAGCCAGAGAAAAACATGGAAGACGGTGGGGGGGGCATTCCCTCCCGATGCTTGTAAAAACAGTCTAGAGGCTAATTAGCCACTAGGATTGCTTTTACATGAAAGCCGACCGCTGGCTGAAAAGGATGATACCAAGATGACACCTAAACCTGCAGGCATCATTCTGGTATAACCACTCAAAGTCCAGCAACATACCAGTACGTTGCTGGTCTTGTTGGGCATATATTGTAAACTTTTTTTTCATGCAGCCTGTGGGCTGAACGAAAAAAAATAGATTGATTGGTGGTTATGCCCACCATTAGAATACCTCCCTTCATCCACCCACTTCTAATGATGGGCATACATGCACCGTTTATATATGCCGAAGCATGGGGGCATCCTCCTGCAAAAGGTAGGAGCAAATCGCTCCTCCGCCCACTGCTGCCCCCAAGCTTCGGCATATATGCTGAAGTATGTAACTGTGATGGTGAAATCACCTCCGACAGCGCTGGAGTCACGGCTTTATGTATCGTGGGAGCAAACGCTGTTGCTGTCAAGATATATATATCTGCGCTGCAACTGAATGGCGTACCTGCTAAGCAAATGATGGTTAACAATAAAACAAAGTAACATTACAGTATAACAGTAAGACTTACCATACCTGCAAAGCAAATAAAAATAAAACATTCAACGCAACCTGTGCCTAAAATATATATATGCTGAATAGGGATGAGCTTCGAGTTCGAGTCAAACTCATGTTCGAGTCGAACTCATGTTCGAGTCGAACATTGGCTGTTCGCAAGTTCGCCGAACAGCGAACAATTTGGGGTGTTCACAGCAAATTTGAATGCCGCGGAACACCCTTTAATAGTCTATGGGAGAAATCAAAAGTGCTAATTTTAAAGGCTTATATGCAAGTTATTGTCATAAAAAGTGTTTGGGGACCCGGGTCCTGCCCCAGGGGACATGGATCAATGCAAAAAAAAGTTTTAAAAACGGCCATTTTTTCAGGAGCAGTGATTTTAATAATGCTTAAAGTCAAACAATAAAAGTGTAATATCCCTTTAAATTTTGTACCTGGGGGGTGTCTATAGTATGCCTGTAAAGGGGCGCATGTTTCCCGTGTTTAGAAAAGTCTGACAGCAAAATGACATTTCGAAGGAAAAAACCCATTTAAAACTACTCACGACTATTGCATTGCCGACAATACACATAGAAGTTCATTGATAAAAACGGCATGGGAATTCCCCACAGGGGAACCCCGAACCAAAATTAAAAAAAAAAATTACGTGGGAGTCCCCCTAAATTCCATACCAGACCCTTCAGGTCTGGTGTGGATTTTAAGGGGAACCCCGCGCCAAAAAAAACAAAAAACGGCGTGGGGTCCCCCCAAAGATCCATATACCAGACCCTTATCCGAGCACGCAACCTGGCAGGCTGAAGGAAAAGAGGGGGGATTGAGAATGCAGCCCCCCCTCCTGAACCATACCAGGCCACATGCCCTCAACATTGGTAGCCCCCCAAAACACCTTGTCCTCATGTTGATGAGGACAAAGGCCTCATCCCCACAACCCTGACCGGTGGTTGTGGGGGTCTGCGGGCGGGGGGCTTATCGGAATCTGGAAGCCCCCTTTAACAAGTGGACCCCCAGATCCCGCCCCCCCTGTGGGAAATGGTAAGGGGGTAATTACCCCTACCATTTCACTAAAAAACTGTCAAAAATGTTAAAAAGGACAAGAGACAGTTTTTGACAATTCCTTTATTTAAATGCTTCTTCTTTCTTCTATCTTCCTTCATCTTCTTCTTCTTCTGGTTCTTCTGGTTCTTTCTCCGGCGTTCTCGTCCAGCATCTCTTCCGCGGTGTCTTCTATCTTCTTCTCCTCGGGACGCTCCGCACCCATGGCATGGGGGGAGGCTCCCGCTCTTCTCTTCATCTTCTTCTTCATCTTCTTCTCTTCTTCCTTCTTCTCTTCTTCATTTTCTTCTCCGGGCCGCTCCGCATCCATGTTGGCATGGAGGGAGGCTCCCGCTGTGTGACGGCGTCTCCCCCTCTGATGCACGGGACATGACGGAACTTCCCTGTGGCATTCCCTGTAATGTCACAGGGAAGTCCCGTCAAGTCACCATGCGTCAGAGGGGGCGGGGTCATCGGGTGGCCTCGCCCCCGTTATTTAAGAACCGTCAGACGAGGAGACGCCGTCACACAGCGGGAGCCTCCCTCCATGCCAGCATGGGTGCGGAGCGGCCCGGAGAAGAAAATGAAGAAGAGAAGAAGAGAAGAAAAGAAGAAGATGAAGAGAAGAGCGGGAGCCTCCCCCCATGCTATGGGTGCGGAGCGGCCTGAGGAGAAGAAGATAGAAGATGCCGCGGAGGAGATGCTGGACGAGAACGCCGGAGGAAGAACCAGAAGAGCCAGAAGAACCAGAAGAAGATGAAGGAAGATAGAAGAAAGAAGAAGCATTTAAATAAAGGAATTGTCAAAAACTGTCTCTTGTCATTTTTAACATTTTTGACAGTTTTTTAGTGAAATGGTAGGGGTAAGTACCCCCTTACCATTTCACACAGGGGGGGGCGGGATCTGGGGGGGCCCCTTGTTAAAGGGGGCTTCCAGATTCCAATAAGCACCCCCGCCCGCAGACCCCCACAACCACCGGCCAGGGTTGTGGGGATGAGGCCCTTGTCCTCATCAACATGGGGACAAGGTGTTTTGGGGGGCTACCCCAAAGCACCCTCCCAATGTTGAGGGCATGTGGCCTGGTACAGTTCAGGAGGGGGGGCGCACTCTCGTCCCCCCCTCTTTTCCTGCGGCCTGCCAGGTTGCGTGCTCGGATAAGGTTCTGGTATGTATTTTTGGGGGGACCCCACACCGTTTTTTTTTTTTGGGGCGCGGGGTTCCCCTTAAAATCAATACCAGTCCTGAAAAAGCGTCCGTTTTTAAAACTTTTTTTTGCATTGATCCATGTCTCCTGGGGCAGGACCCAGGTCCCCAAACACTTTTTATGACAATAACTTGCATATATACAAAAAGGGAATGAGTACAGCGCTGCGCCAAACGCTAATACAGCAGGAGGTAATTATAATATACAGTTGGCAGCTAACACACCTCTAGACATAGGGAAAACAAATAATAGTAAAAATAGTGTAGCGCTATGTGTATATATAATTCATAATTATAACGAATGTGAACAGTGGATCAGTTCATCCTTTGCGGGACAAAACCAGTATTGAAACAACACTAAGTGATACAAAATAGGCATATAAAAGTGACTACAATAAAAGGGTAGTATAAATCCGTATTATAAACACAAATATTAGATATACAAAAACGTATGTATGTAATAAATCAAATAATATAGTCCATTTACTGTCTAGGTCAATAGTGACTAGTGGAACAGAAAACCACCACCAAAGATCTATAAGGAAAAAATGAAAAATAAAAATAAAAAATTGAAAAAAATAAAAGATGAAATATAAAAATTCCCAGGGTTTCCTCCTAAGCGAAGTGGTTCACTTCTGGTAGATGAATAGATAGATCACAGATGGGTGGAAGGTCTAGATAGGTGGCAGGACCATCACCGAGGCATCTAAGGAGGCTTACCGGAATCAGATGACTTGAGAAGACTTACGTCTCACTAGTCTAAGAGAGCTTAATGACCACCAGGTCTGGCGGGGTGTATCATCAGATGATCCTCTGCTTCCAAAGAAAGGGGGGGGGAAGGGGGGGTTTCACCGCGGCTTCAAACGTCCCCAAGACAGTCCAGCAGGCCCAATGGATAATTCAAATATCATGCGAGAAAGAAAGCTCACATGGCATAATAACGTTTTTAAAAAAACATCAATTTATTAAAATAGAAAAATGAACACTCACATGATAGGAGATCAGAAATGGCTCATATACAATCATTTGCGGTAATAGTGAGGGGTCCATCCGACATGTTTCGGCTACCAAGCCTTCATCTGGGGTGTGGAGCCCCCCCACCTCACCGCTATTTAAACAAAGAATAACCCCCACTGGGAGTGTCGCTAGACCGGAAGTGACGTAATTGATGTCACTTCCTGATTATTAAAAATGGTAATAGATTTATTGTATGAAGACATGGAATGAAAGGGGTAATAAGCGGTATGATACCGCTATAATTAGTAAGTGAAAAATCTGAAATGTGGGAGCAGTGAGGCGGCAGCCTGAGGTGGCGGTAATGTCTCCTTAGAGCTCCGCTCCTTGGGATTGTTAACCGGAGGACTACAGGTCCCAGTGCCACTAATATTTACAAAAAACGGGTCACTGCTCACCCCAACTCAGCCAGCAACCTAAATAATGGTCCTAAGAGGTCAGAAATCTACTTTTAAAAAAGGTATTTCTAAAGAAAAGATACACAGACTGACGTCTGAGATGGCAGCATCTTCCTCTCCCTCACAGCGCAGCAGCTCACACAGGACACAGCCTCTGCCTCACAGCAAAATAACACAGGCTTCTAAGGGTGAGTCAGTGTGTGACCAAAATGTTTCACAAATTATAACACAGCCTGACATGTTCAAACAGTTTGAATATATGCTCCAGAAAGCTCTTAAACAGACTTCTGACCACATATATGTTAACTAGAGAAATTAGAGAGCTGGGTCAAAGGACTGCAGACCTAGAATTGAGAATGGATGAAATTGATACACGCACTCACAATTCTATGACTGAAATTATGTCACTGAAGGAAGAAAACCTCACACTTCAGTCACGTTTGGAAGATCAGGAAAATAGAAATTGTCGATCGAATTTGCGCATCAGGGGGATCCCTGAATCTTATTTAGACTTGCAGACAACAGTCACAGCGCTGTTTCAGGAATTAATACCTGAAATTCCCATTGACAGGCTTGAGTTTGACAGAGTACATAGAGCCTTAGCTCCACGCAAATCCAATGGCCCTCCTAGAGATATCATTACCAAATTACACTACTACAGAACCAAAGAAAAGCTTTTAACAGCAGCCAGAGGTAAAGATCTCCTCAGCTTTCAGGGCCACAGTTACCAGCTTTTCACTGACCTTTCCCCACTTACAGTGGCTAAGAGACGTGCACTCAAACATCAATTACAGATACTTCAGCGCAATCAAATTGCTTACCAATGGGGATTTCCTTTCTCTCTTCGTTTCACACATCTGGAAACCAAATACGTTTGTCGCTCCTCAGAAGATTTACAATCGATCCTAATCGACATAGGGTTAGCCGAAGAAACCCTGACAAAGAAACAGCCCAGCAGAAGTTTCATCTCTCGATCATCACAGCAAAATAAAGCCACAGGATCCAGTTCTGCATCCTCGTCATATCAAAATCTCAGCAAGCGTGGTCATTATGAACATTCACCTCCCACCATTGTGGACTCAATGGACTGACTTTCCGGTTCACACAAATTCCTCATACTTTCTTCAGATTCCCAGCTTCTTATGCTGGTTAATTTCCTTTAAGTGTTAAGCTCATGAATAAAATGAGCTCTGACTATATGGTTTAGTTATGATAATAGTGTGTGAGGGGAGGGGGAAGGGAAGGGAAAGGGGAAAAATTGAGTAAAATGATTTTTTATTTTTTTTTTGTTGATTTTTTTTTCCCGTTTCTCTTTTTCCTCTTTACTCTACCTTTTTTTTGGTTAAAAAATAAATAAATAAATAAATAAATAAAAAGGTAAAAAATGGTAATAAAACTATTAGTTATTTAATAATATATTAATATTCTAATAATTCCTGTGGTCCTCCGGTGTTGCTAATCCCATAGGAATTTTTTGCTGCCCTTTTTTTACCACCTACAGAGACCCTCTATTTTTTCTATGGGGGACTCTGCGGGTGGTCCAGGATCCTCTCAGGGAGTATTATATACTCTCCTGAGATGCTCCCATACCCTATACTCTAACTTTAGTCTAATGATACTTGGTCTACATATGGGGTTTTTGTTTTTGTACTCTCTTACTTCTTCTTTTTCTAACTTTTTCTATTCCCCCTTGATCCTCCGGCTGGTCATCCTGGCTCTTGGTAAGCACCTTATCTACTATGATATATTGTTTATTCTACTTGGTTTATGGCCCCTATAAATGTTTTGTCATTAAATGTACAAGGGTTTAATATTCCACATAAACGTACAAAAGCATTACGCTCATTTGCATTAAAGAGAGCTAACATTATCTGCTTACAGGAAACCCATTTCACTGATAAGATTTATCCCAAGTTTCTTTCAACCTCATATCCACAATTTTATACAGCCTCTGCAATGGTTAAACAGCGTGGAACTCTGATTGGTTTTCACCGTTCCACTCCGTTCAATCTGAAATCACAATTATCTGACCCTGAGGGACGTTATTTACTTTTAACAGGTTTTATTTCTGATAATCCTATTATTGTTTCATATTATGCACCTAACAAACATCCAACTGCCTTCTTGTCTCATCTTTTACATGTAATTGAAGCTCATAGGAGTGGTACAGTTGTTATCTGTTGAGATTCCAATGCAACTATATTCCCATTTCTGGATAACTCTCCCTCAAAACCTAACACGGGTATTAAAAACTTGACTTTTCAACACCTACTTAACACGCATGGTTTAGTTGACACTTGGCGAGAGATGAATCCTGCCAGTAGACGTTTTACTCACTATTCATACCCATATAAGTCTTTCTCACGAATCGATCATATTTTTACTCCATCCAGTATGTTACCAGAAATCATTTCATCCAAAATTGTTCCTCTTCCGTGGACTGACCACTGCGCAGTAATTACTACTATTGCTTCCACAATTCCCAGATCACATGACACAACTTGGTGCATAAACAACTCTATACTGACTCATCCCTCTCACCGTGTTGAGATTGAAAAAGCATTATCAGATTATATAACGTCTAATGACACAGGTGATATCTCTGCTCTTACATTATGGGAAGCCCATAAAGTGGTTATTAGAGGTAGACTCATACAACAAGCTACTATTCTCAAAAGAGAACTTAAAATTCTGTTTGCAAAACTTGAATCCACCTTTAATGACTGTTACCAGACATTTCAATCCTCTCCGAATGCTAACAACAGCACTAAACTTGAAAGAGCTCGCCTAGATTTAGATCTTTTTCTGACCGATTCAGCAGACAAACTCGTACGCAAGCGCCAACATATTCAATACCTTAAAGCAAATAAACCCGATACGCTTATGGCTAGAATCCTGAAGAATTCACAACACAATCAAACACCCATAAAGCTAAAAATATCCAGAGAAGCATATACCAGTAATCCAGTAAAGATTCTCGAGATATTACGTTCTAATTTAGCCAAATTATATTCCTCATCTCCTAATTTTGATAAGTCCAAAGCTGATGTTTTATTTTCTAATATTACACTTCCTAACCTTGACCAGCTGCAGAGAGATCAGCTAGAAAACACGATTACTGACAATGAAGTGTTGAAAGCTATAAAATCCTTAAAATTACGTAAGAGACCAGGCCCAGATGGCTTTTCAGCAGCTTATTATAGACAGTATGCACACATCTTAACACCAGTCTTAACCAAAGCCTTTAATTCGATTCTTGAAGGGCATTCCTTTAGAACAGAAACGCTTATTTCTATTATAGCTATGATTCCCAAACCACACTCTGATTCTACCTCTTGGACTAATTACCGTCCTATATCTCTTCTTAATCTAGATATAAAACTATTGACTAAAATCATGGCCACCAGACTAAATTCTATTATAGGACATCTAATTCATAAAGATCAGACAGGCTTCATGCCAAAACGCCAGGCAGGTGATAATATCAGACGTACAGTTTTACTTATCCATACAGCTAAATCTAGACAGATCCCAGCTTGCCTGGTGTCTCTAGATATAAGGAAAGCATTTGACTCTGTCACATGGCCATACATGGAATATACTCTCCAAAAATGGGGTTTTGGTGATCACTTTCTATCCTGGATTTCCTCTTTATACAATAATCCCAGAGCATATATTAAATATTCCGGTTATAAGTCAACAATGTTTGACATCAAAAGAGGTACCAGACAAGGTTGCCCCCTTTCCCCATTACTTTTTGCCTTATTAATTGAACCTTTAGCACAATTAATTAGAAATACCCCCGATATCAAAGGTATTGAATTAGGTGGTCACCATCATAAATTATGTCTCTTCGCAGACGATATTCTCGTATTTTTGTCACGTCCACATATATCTACCCCTAATTTATTACTCACACTTGAAAACTTCGCCCAAATCTCAGGTCTATACATCAACCCTACAAAATCAAATGCGTTAAATATCTCTTTATCCCAAACTGAATTTCAACAAGCCCAAACTTCCTTACCTTTCAACTGGGTTCCGAAACAACTCCCATATTTGGGAATACAAATCACAACTTCCCTTAAAGATCTTTTTGCAGTCAACTACTTGCCTCTTTTAAAACAAATTACTGCTCTCATGAAACAATGGGCTTCTCTCCCGTTATCCTGATTGGGTTGGATTAACGCTATTAAGATGTCAATACTACCAAAATTTCTATATTTATTTAGGGTACTTCCAATACCAATACCATCCTATTTTCTAAGACTTACTCGTAGAGTTATATCATTTATTTGGGGTAACACCAAACCTCGCATATCTAAATCTACATTGTATTTGAATAAACTGAATGGGGGTTTGGGGATACCCAATTTTTCTTATTATTATAATGCTGCGCAAATTGCACTTCTACCCAAATATCATGCTATGGTTGAAACACTCCTTTGGGTTGCTGTTGAATCGGTAGACAGTGATGCTATCTCAGTGGCAAATATGTTATGGCTAGACCCTGCTGATAGGATCCACCTTACTAATCCAATAACAAAACATACCTTGACTATTTGGGATAAATTCAAACATAATCTTAAATCTCCACATAATCCTCTGCTTTCATTTCTTCATAATCCAGCCTTTTATCCTGCTTGGAAATTTCCAAGATCATTCTCTGCATGGTCCACGGTAAATCTTACCCGTTTATGTAATCTATCATCCTCATCTAATATTCATGCCTTTCCTGTATTATGTGAAACTTACAGTTTACCTAAAAAAGAAATATTTCGCTATCTACAGATTAAAATTTTTTATGAACCACTACTTAATACAGGTTCTACTCTCAATCAAATGACTCAATTTGAACGTATCTGTATGAGCGACCCGCACATCAGAGGTCTTATCTCACTATTATATCACCAATGTAATGTGACTTCAGGAGAAACTCTACCCTCATATGCTATTAAATGGGCACAGAATATTAATCAAAAACTGGATGATAAAGATTGGTCTAATATATGGTTAGCCACCAAAACTTCCTCTCCTAATTGTTTTGCTGTAGAAACGAATTATAAAGTTTTAATGCGATGGTACATGGTACCAGCTAGAATAGCTAAATTCACTCCCTCATATTCTCCTAATTGTTTTAGAGGTTGCGACATGCCCGGTACACATTATCACATATGGTGGCAATGTCCTGTTGTTAAAATATTCTGGAATAACATATTGGCCTCTAAAGCCTTGGAAATCACAATTCCTCCAGATCCCACCATGGCTATTCTAAACCTAAAACCTACCATGCTCACTCACACTCAATTTCTTTTATTTATCCAACTAAGTACTGCAGCCAAACAAACCATTGCCAAGGCATGGAAGTCTCAAACTCTAATCGCGAACGAAGCTAAACACAGAATGAATAAAGCACTCATACAAGCAAAGATGACAGCTATTGAAGATAATAAAATTGATCTATTTAATAAGATATGGCAACCATGGGTCAAACACTACTTTCCTGCTGACTTTGACCAATCTTTGTTATTACCACACTAGGTTATATAATATATTCACTAAATATAATTGTATATATGCCATGAGCCAGGACGCCACCCCAGGTTTCCCTTTCCTTCTCTCTTTCTTCTCCCCCCCCCCCTCTTTTCTTTTTTTTGTTGTGTAATATTTTCTAGGGTATATACTGTTTGAATATATGAGATACATATTCTTTTCATACTTTTTCTATTGCTCATCTTACAACTAGACAACTATATCTAGCCAAATCATTTTATGTTTTCCTTTATTTCTATGCCATACTTAAAATGTGTATAACATAATAACAGTTGTAAGACGGTTCTATGTATAATATTATACTGTAAAGCTTCTGGAAATATGTGATATGTATCCATGTATTATATTCTTTTATTCTTTTTTCTTTCTTTCTGAAAACTCAATAAATATATTTAACAAGAAAAATCTGAAATGTATGTTAAAAAATAGAATGATTGCTTGGTCGGCTATTTCGGAAATACCCGAGCGCATACCAAGCCTCGCTTCCATTATAGCCAGATCGCATTGGTTAAAGCGCCATCTGGCTCCACCCAATGGATCCAGCGTCATGGACGTGCGCAGTGACGTCATCCGCAATGCTGATGCGGCGCCAGTGCGCTCTACTTAGGGAACCAAGCCTCTCTCCCACAACGGAAGCTAGAACACTTCCGGTAAGGGGAGAAAGGCGCTGATAGGCTAGGGGGGGGCCCGGAAAAGGTCATGATGTTTGGATCATACAAGAACAACTTGGGATGGATGTCAAAACTAATTATAGTAGTGAAAAACGTCAATCATGACCGAATGGTAATTGAAAATATTAACTAGAGGCTGGAATGACACTGCCAATGAGGGGCATGACATAGCATGTAAAATACTAAAATATGACAAAATCTCAACGTAAGATGACATCCCTATTAAAATATTCACTGCACAGATATTGCATATTTTAGAATAATAATACATAATTAGATAATGGTGTACAGAGTTTGATCTAGAATTATATCAATATGTGGATACAGACTGAACATGAGTAATATGAATAATTAAAATGAAGATAAAATTAAATAAACCAAAATTTGTATTCTATATATATAAAGGAGAGACCACAAGCTAAATGGCTAAGCCTGATTAATGAAAGAGTTGATATCCCACTCCACGTTAATCCCCCGCGGGGAGTGGGACCCCAATTCATAAATCCAGTAAGTCTCCAGGCGGGAGACACCCCTAAGGGTCAAACCGCCCCGCCAGGAAGCAACGTATTTGTCGATGATGAGAAACTGTGTGCCCTCAGGGTTTCGGTCATGGAATTCCCTATAGTGGCGAGGCACAGTATGTTTGGTGCTACCTGCTTTAATAAGGTTAATGTGTTCAGATACTCTTGTTGTGAAAGATCTTATGGTCCGCCCTACATACTGCTTACCACATGGGCAAGTCAGAAGATAGACTACCCCTGTAGTAGCACAAGTGCAAAATTGTTTTTTCTTGTAGGAACGGCCAGTCACGGTGGAGGAGAAACTATGGCTGGCCCTCCTACCACTGGTGTTAAACTGGCAGACCAAACATTTTTTACAGGGGTAGAAACCAATCAAATTATGAAAGAAGGAAGGTTACTCGGGGGGTTGATGACATTAGGTGCCAACTTATTCCGGAGAGAAGGAACACCTTTGAAAACCACCTTGGGGGTCTTGGGCAAAAGAGGGCCCAAAACCTTGTCAGTTTTGAGGACATCCCAATGGTGTTCAAAAATTATTTTAACGTTTTTATGTTGAATAGAAAAGGACGTCAGAAAGGACCATTTGAATTCCTTATTTATTTGTCGAGGTTTATCCTCTAGTAGTGATTGGCGATCGATCAAACAGGCATTATTAATCTCCTTATCTAGATCCGAGGGGTTGTATCCCTTCTCCAGAAACCTATCCTTAAGGGATGCGGCTTGGATCCTGAAGGTGTTAAGGTCAGTACAGTTCCTACGTAGTCGCAGGAACTGACTTTTAGGAATTGACCTGATCCAAGGCGCATGGTGGCAGCTATCGGTGGGTATATACCCATTTCGATCGGTAGATTTAAAGTAGGTACTGAATATAAATTGGCTTTCCTTTCTTTCGATAACTAAGTCCAAAAAAATGGACTGAGGTGGTGCTCGATTCAAATGACAAAACAATGTTCCTATTGTTATTATTAAGGGTCATCATAAAATCGACTAGATCATCTGGACTACCAGTCCAATAATGCCTGTTTGATCAATCGCCAATCACTACTAGAGGATAAACCTCGACAAATAAATGAGGACTTCAAATGGTCCTTTCTGATGTCCTTTTCTATTCAACATAAAAACGTTAAAATAATTTTTGAACACCATTGGGATGTCCTCAAAACTGACAAGGTTTTGGGCCCTCTGTTGCCCAAGACCCCCAAGGTGGTTTTCAAAGACGTTCCTTCTCTCCGGAATAAGTTGGCACCTAATGTCATCAACCCCCCGATTAAACCTTCCTTCTTTCATAATTTGATTGGTTTCTACCCCTGTAAAAAATGTTTGGTCTGCCAGTTTAACACCAGTGGTAGGAGGGCCAGCCATAGTTTCTCCTCTACTGTGACCGGCCGTTCCTACAAGATAAAACAATTTTGCACTTGTGCTACTACAGGGGTAGTCTATCTTCTGACTTGCCCATGTGGTAAGCAGTATGTAGGGCGGACCATCAGATCTTTCACAACAAGAGTATCTGAACACATTAACCTTATTAAAGCAGGTAGCACCAAACATACTGTGCCTCGCCACTATAGGGAATTCCATGACTGAAACCCTGAGGGCACACAGTTTCTCATCATCAACAAATACGTTGCTCCCTGGAGGGGCGGTTTGACCCTTAGGGGTGTCTCCCGCCTGGAGACTTACTGGATTTATGAATTGGGGTCCCACTCCCCGCGGGGGATTAACGTGGAGTGGGATATCAACTCTTTCATTAATCAGGCTTAGCCATTTAGCTTGTGGTCTCTCCTTTATATATATAGAATACAAATTTTGGTTTATTTAATTTTATCTTCATTTTAATTATTCATATTACTCATGTTCAGTCTGTATCCACATATTGATATAATTCTAGATCAAACTCTGTACACCATTATCTAATTATGTATTATTCTAAAATATGCAATATCTGTGCAGTGAATATTTTAATAAGGATGTCATCTTACCTTGAGATTTTGTCATATTTTAGTATTTTACATGCTATGTCATGCCCCTCATTGGCAGTGTCATTCCAGCCTCTAGTTAATATTTTCAATCACCATTCGGTCATGATTGACGTTTTTCACTACTATAATTAGTTTTGACATCCATCCCAAGTTGTTCTTGTATGATCCAAACATTGGTTGTTTTAATCCACCTTTGCTGACACCTATTATGCGGTGTCAAATCATCATGACCTTTTCTGGGCCCCCCCTAGGCTATCAGCGCCTTTCTCCCCTTACCGGAAGTGTCCTAGCTTTCGTTGTGGGAGAGAGGCTTGGTTCCCTAAGTGGAGCGCACTGGCGCCGCATCAGCATTGCGGATGACGTCACTGCGCACGTCCATGACGCTGGATCCATTGGGTGGAGCCAGATGGCGCTTTAACCAATGCGATCTGGCTATAATGGAAGCGAGGCTTGGTATGCGCTCGGGTATTTCCGAAATAGCCGACCAAGCAATCATTCTATTTTTTAACATACATTTCAGATTTTTCACTTACTAATTATAGCGGTATCATACCGCTTATTACCCCTTTCATTCCATGTCTTCATACAATAAATCTATTACCATTTTTAATAATCAGGAAGTGACATCAATTACGTCACTTCCGGTCTAGCGACACTCCCAGTGGGGGTCATTCTTTGTTTAAATAGCGGTGAGGTGGGGGGGCTCCACACCCCAGATGAAGGCTTGGTAGCCGAAACATGTCGGGTGGACCCCTCACTATTACCGCAAATGATTTTATATGAGCCATTTCTGATCTCCTATCATGTGAGTGTTCATTTTTCTATTTTAATAAATTGATGTTTTTTTAAAAACGTTATTATGCCATGTGAGCTTTCTTTCTCACATGATATTTGAATTATCCATTGGGCCTGCTGGACTGTCTTGGGGATGTTTGAAGCCGCGGTGAAACCCCCCCTTCCCCCCCCCCTTTCCTTGGAAGCAGAGGATCATCTGATGATACACCCTGCCAGACCTGGTGGTCATTAAGCTCTCTTAGACTTGTGAGACGTAAGTCTTCTCAAGTCATCTGATTCCAGTAAGCCTCCTTAGATGCCTCGGTGATGGTCCTGCCACCTATCTAGACCTTCCACCCATCTGTGATCTATCTATTCATCTACCAGAAGTGAACCACTTCACTTAGGAGGAAACCCTGGGAATTTTTATATTTCATCTTTTATTTTTTTAAATTTTTTATTTTTATTTTTCATTTTTTCCTTATAGATCTTTGGTGGTGGCTTTCTGTTCCACTAGTCACTATTGACCTAGACAGTAAATGGACTATATTATTTGATTTATTACATATATATGTTTTTGTATATCTAATATTTGTGTTTATAATACAGATTTATACTACCCTTTTATTGTAGTCACTTTTATATGCCTATTTTGTATCACTTAGTGTTGTTTTAATACTGGTTTTGTCCCGCAAAGGACGAACTGATCCACTGTTCACATTCGTTATAATTATGAATTATATATACACATAGCGCTACACTATTTTTACTAATAACTTGCATATAAGCCTTTAAAATTAGCACTTTTGATTATTCATGTTCGTGTCCCATAGACTTTAACGGTGTTCGCGTGTTCGAACAAACTTTTTTCCTGTTCGCATGTTCTGGTGCGAACCGAACAGGGGGGTGTTCGGCTTCATCCCTAATGCCGAAGCATGGGGGGCATCCTCCCGCAAAAGGTAGGAGCAAATTGCTCCTCCGCCCACTGCTTCCCCCATGCTTCGGCATATATGCTGAAGTTTGTAACTGTGGTGGTGAAATCACCTCCGACAGCGCTGGAGTCACGGTTTTATGTATCGTGGGAGCAAACGCTGTTGCTGTCAAGATAAATGAATCCGTTCTGCAGCTGAATGGCGTACCTGAAAGCAAAAAAAGGTTTACAATAATACACAGTAAACCGTAAAGTATAAAAAAATTGCATACCTATAAAGCAAACATGATAAAAACATAATAACCAAAACACATTGCAGAATAGAATACAGTAAAAAAAAGAGCAGAACAATAGAGAGAACAGAGAGAGAACAATAAAACGACAACTATTTTTGTTTTTTTATTTTATATTTTTTTTGTGTTTTTTTTTTTTTACTTTTTTTTTTTTTTTTACACTTTTTTTTGTAACTTTTTATAACTGTAACCGTTTCCAGGTTTGGGTCTCTCAAAATGCAGACATGACATTTTCTTTAGGGGGCTCGTTGGGTAGGGGTACGCGGGAGGACATAAGGGAAATGCCTCTCATGCTGCCGGCTTACTGCATTTGGTTAGGGAAGGTGCACCGTCTGGAAACAGAAGGGCTCTGACAATCTCTTCCTGGAATTTGAGGAAGGATCCAGTCCATCCCGAAGCTCTGTATTGGACATGAGCGTTCAGCAAAGCCAATTGAAATAAGTATACAGACACTTTTTTATACTAGCGTCTGGCCTTATGGGCAACTAGGTACGGCGCCAACAACTGGTCGTTGAGGTCCACCCCTCCCATATTGAGGTTATATTCGTGGACACAGAGGGGTTTCTTCACAACACCAGTTGCCGTAGTAATTTGGACCGTCGTGTCTGCATGAAGGGAGGTAAGAACGAAAAAATTCTTATTATCCCTCCACTTCAAAGGCGAGCAAATTATTACACTGCAACCAGGTTAAGACGGGAATCTACAAGCCGCTGGGGAAAGCCCCGGCAATTAGGTCCCACATGTTCCAATCTGCTGATCAAAAAGGCGACTAAAAAGTGGCACGCTCGTGTAATAATTGTTCACATATAAGTGCTACCCCTTTCCGAATAAGGGTGACACTTAGGCCCACACAATCTTGCCAGCGCTTCCTATGTAGTCAGGGCAGTTTGTCGGCTCTATGTGACTATCTTTGCCCTTGTAAACCATAAATCTACATGTATAGCCTGTGGCCCTGTCACAGAGCTTATACATCTTGACCCCGTATCTGGCACACTTGCTGGGAAGGTACTGTTTGAATGACAAGCGGCCAGAAAACTTAATCAGGAACTCATCAATGCAGACAACTTGATGGGGAGTAAACAAGTCTGGAAAACTATGGTTGAAGTGGTTTACGAGGGGCCGAATTTTGTAGAGCTGATCGTATTCAGGGTCTCCACGAGGACGACAGAGTTCATTGTTGTTGAAGTGCATGAACCACAAAATCTGCTCGTATTGTGCCCTGGCCGTGGAGGCAGAGAACACGGGCATATGGTAAATTGGGTCAGTGGACCAATATGACCACAACTCACTCTTTTTATTTATGCCCATGTTGAGGGAAAGGCCCAGAAAGATCTTAAATTCGGAAACCGTAAATGGTTTCCAATCTCTGGCAAGGGAGGACTGGGGAATAGTGGCGATGTGTTGACCAGCGTACAAATTGCTTTGGTCCACAATAGATCTTTAGAGATCTTCGGTGAAAAACAGTGAATAAAGTGGCGTAAAATCAACTGTTTCCACATGAATGCCGGGTTGGCCAGTGAATGGGGGAAGTACGGGTGCTGCAGAAGTGGTGGGTTCCCAATTCGGATTGGCGAATGCAGCAGGAAGGGCACTATGAGCACAACGGGCCTGTGTTCGTCTTCTTGGTGGTAGCGGGACACTACTTGTGCTTGCCACCTCACCAGCTTGAACTGCACTTATGGGACTCCCATGTCACCAAGTGTTACTGCAGTGCTGGATGTACGACCAGGGTGTACTAGGCCGCTGGTGCTTGCCAGTTCACCAGAAGGAATAGCGGCGCTAGTACTTCTCTGCTCCATATGAGGGACCTGTGGTTCTTGCACATTAAGGACAGAAGAAGAATTTTGGGGTCTGGTATGCCTGACCTTGGCAGGACCACAACTCCGTCGTCAGAACTATCTGTAATGGAGCCGCTACTGTCTACAGGTTCGTATTTTGAGCCTGAATCTGACAGATGAGTGACTTCCTCTTCACTATCTGTCATGCTCAGAAACGTGTAGGCCTCTTCACTAGTGTACCTTCGATTTGCCATTTTGGGCTCTAAATTTAGTGGTACACTAGTGAGACTCACAGGCAAAAAATCTCCTGACTGTTAGTGACTGATTCAAAATGCTACCAAAAACTGTTAGCGATCGCAGGGATCAGGCCTGACTCTGCGAACACTGCAGTTATGTGTTTAGTGTTTTGTAAGTGACAGTGATCGATCGATACTGCACTTGGGAGGGCTGGGCCGTGGGGCAAAACACAGGTGCTAGCAGGTATCTGGGCTGATCCTGCTAACACTGCGTTTTTGGGGACCCTAAACTGCTGGGGACGCTAGTATAGATGTGATCGGATCAGATATTGATCCGTTCAGATACTATACCACTAAGGGAGGTGTATGCTGCGTGCGTGGGTGTTAGCGGTACTGGCACTAACCTGACGCTGCCTGGGGCGACGCAGACCTTATCTGACCCTAAAAACTTAACTTATATCACTGCCGGGCAATTAGGGAGTTAAACCTTTATTAGTTAATAAACAGCGGGTGCCCTAAAACTATAATAAACAAACTAACTAACCAGCGTCACCCGTAACACTTATACGGTGATCACTGGTGAAAGGGGGCAATCAGGGGGTTAAAACCTTTATTAGGTAGTATATGGGGGTCCCTGTAGCTATAAAACACTGACGGCAAACCTATATACTTACCTCCTTAACTAGCGTCACCAGTGACACTAATACAGCGATCAGAAAAACGATTGCTTAGTGACACTGGCGACGGGGGGTGATCAAGGGGTTAACCTTTATTAGGGGGGTTAGGGGGGCCCTAGACCTAAAGGGGGCTAACCCTAACTGCCCTAACACTTATAACTGTCACAAACTGACACCAATGCAAAAAAAAAAATGCTATTGGTGTCACTGTGACAGGGGGTACAGGGGGTGATCGGGGGTGATCGGGGGGTGACTGGGGGGTGAAAAGTGTGCCTGCGTGTTCTACTGTAAGTGTAGTGTTGTGCAAACTCACATTGATGTCTTCTCTCCTCGGCGCCGGAACGAAAAGACCAACTCGAGGAGATGACATCACTTTCTCCACTTCTGTTTACATTACAGAAGCCGAGGAAGCTTGTCATTCGCCAGGAGCGATCGCGAGGGGGTGGCCACAAATTAGTTGCCTCCCCCTCACCTCTGATCGCCCCTAACCTGAATCCGACTGCCGCAGGCTCCGGGGGGGTCCGATAGGACCCCCCGCCCACGGGCACGTAGGGACATACAGGAAATTCCTTATGCCTGCCAGTGCCATTGTGCCGACGTACATCGGCGTGCGGTGGTCGGCAACTGGTTAAAGTGAAACAATAAAAGTGTAATATTCCTTTAAATTTCATACCTGGGGGGTGTCTATAGTATGCCTGTAAAGGGGCGAATGTTTCCCATGGTGCATGGATTTTAAGGGGAACCCCGAACCAAAATTTAAACAAAAATGGCGTTGGGTCCCCCCAAAAATCCATACCAGACCCTTATCCTAGCACGCAACCTGGCAGGCCGCAGGAAAAGAGAGGGGACGAGAGAGCGCTCCCCCTCCTGGACCATACCAGGACACATGCCCTCAACATTGGGAGGGTGCTTTGGGGTAGCCCCCCAAAGCACCTTGTCCCTATGTTGATGGGGACAAGGGCCTCATCCCCACAACCCTTGCCCGGTGGTTGTGGGGGTCTGCCGGCAAGGGGCTTATCGGAATCTGGAAGCCCCTTTAACAAGGAGACCCCCAGATCCCGGTCCCCCTTGTGAAATGGTAAGGGGGTACAAAAGTACCCCTACCATTTCACAAAAAAAACTGTCAAAAATGTTAAAAATTACAAGAGACAGTTTTTGACAATTCCTTTATTTAAAGTCTTCTTTTTCCATCTTCTTTCTTCTATCTTCTTTCTTCTATCTTCCTTCGGTTTCTTCCTCCATCTTCTTCCTCTTCTGGTTCTTCTGGTTCTTCCTCCGGTGTTCTCGTCCGGCATCTTGCTCCATGGCGTCTTCTTCCCTTCTTTTTCTCGGGCCGCTCCACATCCATGATGGGAGGCTCCCACTGTGTGACGCTTCTCGTCTTCTGACGATTCTTAAATAATGGGGGTCGGGGCCACCCGGTGACCACACCCCCTCTGAAATCAAGGGGAATGCCACAGGGAAGTCCCCGTCAAGTCCCCGTGCATCAGAGGGGGCGGGGTCACCAGGTGGCCCCGCCCTCCATTATTTAAGAACCATCAGAAGACGAGAAATGTCACACAGCAGGAGCCCGAGAAGAAGAAGGGAAGAAGGCGCCACGGAGGAAGATGCCGGACGAGAACACCGGAGGAAGAACCAGAAGAACCAGAAGAGGAAGTAGATGGAGGAAGAAACTGAAGGAAGATAGAAGAAAGAATATAGAAGAAAGAAGATCGAAAAAAGAAGACTTTAAATAAAGGAATTGTCAAAAACTGTCTCTTGTCATTTTTAACATTTTAGACAATTTTTTGTGAAATGGTAGGGTACCATTTCACACGGGGGGTGGGATCTGGGGGTCCCCTTGTTAAAGGGGGCTTCCAGATTCTGATAAGCCCTTCGCCTGCAGACCCCCACAACCACCAGGCAAGGGTTGTGGGGATGAGGCCCTTGTCCCCATCAACATGGGGACAAGGTGCTTTGGGGGGCCACCCCAAAGCACCATCCCAATGTTGAGGGCATGTGGCCTGGTATGGTTCAGGAGGGGGGACACTCTCTCGTCCCCCCTCTTTTCCTGCAGCCTGCCAGGTTGCGTGCTCAGATAAGGGTCTGGTATGGATTTTGGGGGGACCCCACGCCATTTTTAAAAAAAATTTTGGCCGGGTTTCCCCTTAATATCCATACCAGACCTGAAGGGCCTGGTATGGAATTTAGGGGGACCCCCCATGCCATTTTTTTTTAAATTTTGGTTTGGGGTTCCCCTGTGGGGAATTCCCATGCCGTTTTTATCAATGAACTTTTATGTGTATTGTCGGACCGACAATTCATTAATAGCCGCGAGTAGTTTTAAATGACTTTTTTTCCTTTGAAATGTCATTTTGCTGTCAGACTGTTCTAAACACGGGAAACATGCACCCCTTTACAGGCATACTATAGACACCCCCCAGGTATGAAATTTAAAGGAATATTACACTTTTATTGTTTCACTTAAAGCATTATTAAAATCACTGCTCCCGAAAAAACGGCCCAGGTCCCCAAACACTTTTTATGACAATAACTTGCATATAAGCCTTTAAAATTAGCACTTTTGATTAGTCATGTTCAAGTCCCATAGACTTTAATGGTGTTCGCGTGTTCGAACAAATTTTTTGCCTGTTCGCATGTTCTGGTGCGAACTGAACAGGGGGGTGTTCGGCTCATCCCTAGTGGAGAGGGTTACCTGTCCAAAACATCTCCCCCCCTAAAATTTTAACAATGATCAGAGGGGGTGATGAATCTGATAAGTGGACCTTATGCTTTTGACTTTAAATACTCTCTAAAATAAATTCTTTAGGAAATTAGAACAACTAATGTCTAAAGAGTAGGGATGAGCTTCGAGTTCGAGTCGAACTCATGTTCTACTCGAACATTGGCTGTTCGCAAGTTCGCCGAACAGCGAACAATTTGGGGTGTTCGCGGCAAATTCGAATGCCGCGGAACACCCTTTAAAAGTCTATGGGAGAAATCAAAAGTGCTAATTTTAAAGGCTTATATGCAAGTTATTGTCATAAAAAGTGTTTGGGGACCCGGGTCCTGCCCCAGGGGACATGGATCAATGCAAAAAAAAGTTTTAAAAACGGACGTTTTTTCAGGAACAGTGATTTTATTAATGCTTAAAGTCAAACAATAAAAGTGTAATATCCCTTTAAATGATCGACACAGTCTGACAGCAAAATGACATTTGGAAGGAAAAAACTCATTTAAAACTACCCGCGGCTATTGCATTGCCGACAATACACATAGAAGTTCATTGATAAAAACGGCATGGGAATTCCCCACAGGGCAACCCCGAACCAAAAAAAAAATGATGTGGGGGTCCCCCTAAATTCCATACAAGGCCCTTCAGGTCTGGTATGGATATTAAGGGGAACCCCAGCCAAAATTTAAAAAAAAAATTGACGTGGGGTTCCCCCTAAATTCCATACCAGACCCTTCAGGTCTGGTATGGATTTTAAGGGGAACCCCGCGCCAAAAAAAACAAAAAAAACGGCGTGGGGTCCCCCTAAAAATCCATACCAGACCCTTATCCGAGCACGCAACCTGGCAGGCCGCAGGAAAAGAGGGGGGGACGAGAGTGCGGCCCCCCCCCTCCTGAACCGTACCAGGCCACATGCCCTCAACATTGGGAGGGTGCTTTGGGGTAGCCCCCCAAAACACCTTGTCCCCATGTTGATGAGGACAAGGGCCTCATCCCCACAACCCTGGCCGGTGGTTGTGGGGGTCTGCGGGCGGGGGGCTTATCGGAATCTGGAAGCCCCCTTTAACAAGGGGACCCCCAGATCCCGCCCCCCCCCCTGTGTGAAATGGTAAGGGGGTACTTACCCCTACCATTTCACAAAAAAACTGTCAAAAATGTTAAAAATGACAAGAGACAGTTTTTGACAATTCCTTTATTTAAATGCTTCTTCTTTCTTCCTTCATCTTCTTCTTCTTCTGGTTCTTCTGGCTCTTCTGGTTCTTCCTCCGGCGTTCTCGTCCAGCATCTCCTCCGCGGCGTCTTCTATCTTCTTCTCCTCGGGCCGCTCCGCACCCATGGCATGGGGGGAGGCTCCCGCTCTTCTCTTCATCTTCTTCTCTTCTTCATCTTCTTCTTCATCTTCTTCTTCTTCTTCTCTTCTTCCTTCTTCTCTTCTTCATTTCTTCTCCGGGCCGCTCCGCAGCCATGCTGGCATGGTGGGAGGCTCCCGCTGTGTGACGGCGTCTCTTCGTCTGACGGTTCTTAAATAACGGGGGGCGGGGCCACCCGGTGACCCCGCCCCCCTCTGACGCACGGTGACTTGACGGGACTTCCCTGTGACGTCACGGGGAATGCCACAGGGAAGTCCCGTCATGTCCCGTGTGTCAGAGGGGGGGCGGGGTCACCGGGTGGCCCCGCCCCCCGTTATTTAAGAACCGTCAGACGAAGAGACGCCGTCACACAGCGGGAGCCTCCCACCATGCCAGCATGGCTGCGGAGCGGCCCGGAGAAGAAATGAAGAAGAGAAGAAGGAAGAAGAGAAGAAGAAGAAGAAGATGAAGAAGAAGATGAAGAAGAGAAGAAGATGAAGAGAAGAGCGGGAGCCTCCCCCCATGCCATGGGTGCGGAGCGGCCCGAGGAGAAGAAGATAGAAGACGCCGCGGAGGAGATGCTGGACGAGAACGCCGGAGGAAGAACCAGAAGAGCCAGAAGAACCAGAAGAAGAAGAAGATGAAGGAAGAAAGAAGAAGCATTTAAATAAAGGAATTGTCAAAAACTGTCTCTTGTCATTTTTAACATTTTTGACAGTTTTTTTGTGAAATGGTAGGGGTAAGTACCCCCTTACCATTTCACACAGGGGGGGGCCGGGATCTGGGGGTCCCCTTGTTAAAGGGGGCTTCCAGATTCCGATAAGCCCCCCGCCCGCAGACCCCCACAACCACCGGCCAGGGTTGTGGGGATGAGGCCCTTGTCTTCATCAACATGGGGACAAGGTGTTTTGGGGGGCTACCCCAAAGCACCCTCCCAATGTTGAGGGCATGTGGCCTGGTACGGTTCAGGAGGGGGGGGGCCGCACTCTCGTCCCCCCCTCTTTTCCTGCGGCCTGCCAGGTTGCGTGCTCGGATAAGGGTCTGGTATGGATTTTTAGGGGGACCCCACGCCGTTTTTTTTGTTTTTTTTGGCGCGGGGTTCCCCTTAAAATCCATACCAGACCTGAAGGGTCTGGTATGGAATTTAGGGGGAACCCCACGTCAATTTTTTTTTTAAATTTTGGCTGGGGTTCCCCTTAATATCCATACCAGACCTAAAGGGCCTTGTATGGAATTTAGGGGGACTCCCACATCATTTTTTTTTTTATTTTGGTTCGGGGTTGCCCTGTGGGGAATTCCCATGCCGTTTTTATCAATGAACTTCTATGTGTATTGTCGGCAATGCAATAGCCGCGGTAGTTTTAAATGTGTTTTTTCCTTCAAAATGTCATTTTGCTGTCAGACTGTTCTAAACACGGGAAACATGCGCCCCTTTACAGGCATACTATAGACATCCCCCAGGTATGAAATTTAAAGGGATATTACACTTTTATTGTTTGACTTTAAGCATTAATAAAATCACTGCTCCTGAAAAAACGGCCGTTTTTAAAACTTTTTTTTGCATTGATTCATGTCCCCTGGGGCAGGACCCAGGTCCCCAAACAATTTTATTGACAATAACTTGCATATTAGCCTTTAAAATTAGCACTTTTGATTATTCATGTTCGTGTCCCATAGACTTTAACGGTGTTCGCGTGTTCGAACGAATTTTTTTCCTGTTCGCATGTTCTGGTGCGAACCGAACAGGGGGGTGTTCGGCTCATCCCTACTAAAGAGATTAGAGCCTATTGGGACATTACTTTTCTTACAGAATATGTATCAATACTGCACATTCCTCGAGGACTAAGAATCAAAAAATTTCCTACCTCCGATTTATTTGATGAAGATTTCAAAAAACAGTGGACAGACACTTTAGACACCTGTTCCTTTAAACTCATGGAGATTTTGATCGCCTCAAAGAAAAAAGAAACAGAGAAGTTACAACTGGATATTTCCACAATACAAAAAGATCTTACCACTTCTCAAGCGATTAAAGGTTTCTCTGAACTCGATGAAAGGTTAAACAAGAAACTAGATCGAATGGAAAGAGCAGTAATTGATACCAAGAAAGGCAAAATGGCCCGGGATAAGGATGATTATCAAGGAAACAAGGTCTACACCTGGCACAAGCCACTTTACAAGTCCAACAGATCCCGCAAAAACCGAGGTAAACGAGTAAGTTTCTCAGACCATGAAGGGGAGTCGGCCGACAACACTCTAGCACGTACCATGTCAAATTCATCACTTGACAGATCTCCAACCCCACCAGAATCCATCAGATCCACCAACAGCCACTCCCCTGGAAACCCTCACAGGTCCAGACAAACCAAGAAAAAGAAAGCCTCCACAAAAAGACAAGAAGAGGTGGTAGGAAACACAAACGCCACGAACAACACACGCTGTATGCTGCGGGAGAAGATGCCGAAGACGCCGAGGAAGTAAAACACAGTGTGATTAATTTGTCCAAAAAACAACTGAGCACAGAAGAGGTCAGCCTGTTGGCCAAAGGTTTGAACTTTTGTCCTAGCAGACATTTCAACCTTTTTGAAACAATTTTGGACATTAATAAATTCTCAAGGACTTTAACTCTTAGGAAACATTTTTTTGATTGTGCAGTGGATGAGCCCAATGTGTCTGTAGACAGCTGTGACACAGGTGAGTCCCCTTCTTCACCCATACTATTCGTTGATAACTGTGCTCTACAGGATTTAACTGATTTGGCACATGAGTCAGATCCTTGTCCTCTAAATCCCACGGATGTACATATTGAAATCTCCAGGGGTAGATCAGATTTTTATCCGGTGGCGGCCAGAGGTAAGAATCTTGACTCATTCCAAAAACTGGTGGAGGGGGACTTGGTACACCTGGCTCACAGCTGCAACAGAAAGAAATTTACACAGGACAATCTGTCCGTCAAGGAGAGACAAGCCTTTAAGAGGCTCTCCGCAGACGACCAGATTGTCATCAGAAAGGCAGATAAGGGGGGTATGGTGGCGGTTTTAGATGTAGAAGTCTACAAAAAAGAAGCTCTGCGTCAACTATCTGACACACACACATACCAGAAACTACCCTCCAACCCCACTATTGCTTTCAAAAACACGCTCTCCACACTCATAGATAGAGCCACACAAATGGGTATATTCACTCCTAGGGAGAAAGAATTTCTTATTCCAGAATGCCCCATAACACCAATATTCCACCACCTACCAAAGATCCACAAGGGGTTAAATCCCCTTACAGGTCGACCTATAGTGGCGGGGATAGGCTCTTTAAATGAACGCCTAGGAGAGTGGGTAGACTCTCATTTACAGCCAATAGCCACCAGTCTCCCTGGTTACATAAAAGACACGAACGATTTATTGAACAAACTGCAAGACATTAAATGGGAAGACAATTATAGATGGATCAGCTGTGATGTATCTAGTTTGTACTCCAGTATCCCACATCATCTGGGGATCCAGGCAGTCACTTATTTTCTTAGAAAAACAGGCAAACTCTCTTTGATTTTACAAGAGTTTATTGTACAAGCCCTGGAGTACCTTTTAACACACAATTTTTTTATGTTTGACGGGGACTATTTTCTCCAGAAATGCGGCGCCTCTATGGGAGCCAAATTTTCCCCCTCACTGGCCAATATTTATATGGGCTGGTGGGAGAGGTCCCGCATCTTTGGACCAAATAGTCCCCGCCGCAAAGATACGGTCTTTTTCTGTCGCTTTATAGACGACCTGTTATTTATTACATCAGATAGAGAAGCTAATTTGGATATCTGGCTGGCATATTTCAATGACAATTCATTAAACTTACAATTTACGGGAAATCTGCAATCCAGATCCATAGAATTCCTTGATGTGCAACTGGCGGGGTCCGGTCATGCGATTCAATCCAGTCTGTACAGAAAACCTCTCAGTGGCAACACTCTACTTAGAGCTGACTCTGCACACCCTAAACACACCATCAGAGGCATTCCATATAGCCAGTTTTTAAGGTTAAAGCGCCTATGTAGCTCTCCTGATGCTTTTGAGGCTGAAGCCAAAAGCATGGCAAACAGGTTTAAAGCTCGAGGCTATAAAGAAACATCAATACAAAAAGCACTCAACACAGTAAGATCCATCCCAAGACCTTCACTTGTAAAGAAAAAAACAGCTAGAAACATTCAACAGAGAAGGGACATGTCCCCTAGAATCCCGGTATTTTCTACTCCATACAGCTCAGAATTTAATACAATCAAGAAAATTATCATGAAACACCTTCCTGTTTTGTATAATGACCCTATATATAGTAACATCCTTTCTAAAGGGATCAAGGTTGTATCCCGCAGAGCACCCACATTGGGACGTTCACTGTCTCCCAGTTTGTTCTCAACCAACCGAACAAAATCCAATTGGCTCAATTTCACAGGCAATTTCAAGTGTGGAATAAAAACTTGTAATTACTGCAGGTACATTAAAACGGGTCAACTCATAAAATCATGCAGCAATCAAAAAGAATTCTCGATCCCCGTGTTTATTAATTGCAACACCAAATTTGTGGTATATGTTATCACATGCACCAGTTGCCAGGTACAATATGTTGGACGCGCAACACGGCGTCTCAGAGACAGGTTACATGATCACCTGTATAATATTGAGAAGGAGATCTTAACCAATGTATCAAAGCACTGGGTTTACACACACCACAAAGACACTTCCAGTTTAACTATTCAGGGCATTGAGAAAATCATCACACCGGTGAGAGGAGGTGACAGATTCCAGTTACTGTGCAAACGAGAAGTCCTTTGGATATTCTCGTTAGACACCAGGATTCCACGGGGGTTAAACTTTGAGTGGGACGTTTCACATTTCTATGAATAAAACAACATTGAAGCTATATCCCCGAGCAATACATCTGTAACCCTTTCCTCCCAACTTTTTCCTTGATTACACATCCACATTCCTTTTTTGGTGGATAATGGAGCAAAAAAACATATAGGGACACATATCAATATATCAGTTCCCTTTTTTACACATATTCCCAGTAACCGATACATTTTATTGGGCTACACACACTCCAATCCATACAAGCAAATGACCAGTGATATGCATATATGTTTTCATTTAAAAGACACAATTTACTATATCTTTTGCATTCACTGTCACTTGAATCTCGTTTCTAATTAGACATTATTGTTTGATGGTAGCTGTAGGTAGACCATAACACTAAAGCTGGCCATACACCGTGCAATTTTCTTGTTCAATTTTCTTTGGATTTGCCTTCAGCTGTGTGGTAGAAGGGCCTGCCTGATTGCATACAAGTTGAGGGTGTTTGGGTTTGGCCTCCTATTGTATGGTTTTGGTGAATCTAGACCAGAGTTGCACGGGAGAATTGTATAGTGTATGGCTAGCCTAACTTTGCACAAATGTTTTTTACCACATGTGTACATAGTTCATTACCTTCTTTGCAAAGTTCCCATGTGTTTTGAGTTGATTTAAGAGCTGTGGTCTTCAAAGAGGTAGACCAGTTGTTTATTTCACATAGTAATTAGTTTAGTGAGATTGTTAATTATCTATTGATATAAACACATATATTGGAAGAACCTGTCATATGGTCACTGCCAATATTATACTATGTATAGAAAGAATAGAGACAGGTGCATAAACACTGCATTTTGTCCCATTTTTATCTACCTCATATAGTTCTGCCCATACACTTGAAGACAACTCATCGAGAGATGTGATTGCTTCAAAGAAAGACGTTCAGCAACGTTAATGTTGTTACCTGATTGGGATTATTGCATCCCATACGGAGTGATGCAAGGTTTTAAATGAGCACTTTTGTGAAGCTGGAGTGGCGGGGTTATCAGAGAGTGATAAGTTTCACAATCCTTTATATGTTGCAAAGAATAATATTCGCACATGTAGGAATTGAAGCAAAAGCATTTATTCACACATAGACTCCTGTAAATCAGGAGACTTTTGGTCGCATTATTGCGACAGGACGCCAGTTTTCTGCCCAGCTTCCAATTCACATATGTCACCACGTTTTTTGAAAGTTGAAATCATCATGTATATACACATACACACACATATAAAGAATTGCTTTTCATCATTATTTTTATCTTTATGTCGTTTAAATTTTTTGCATATATTTATGCACCATACACACATATTTAGTCTTTTCTTGTAGACACTGATAGTGGTGTTGGATGCACATCTTTTTATCACATGCATATAGACCCAATTCCAATTCTCATTCTATACACCGTTTACATTATACCGCAGCCACCAGCTCACATAGTTTGCCCATACTTGCGCCTGTCCGTATGATAATTTATACGTTTGAACGTCAAATTCCAGCACCCATCTCATTATTGTGGTTTTGAAAAATAACAAACATGTTTTTCAAAAACCTTGAATAGAATTTTTTATTATTTATATATGTTGACATTTGCCAATATGAATACATTTCATTTATATATTCATGTCTTCATTAGTGAATCCACTATAGGACGCACATCCAATCACATCTATGCCAAAAAGATCCCACACAGACTAACGATCAGCTGTTTAAAATCAGATAATCAATATGTAGTCATGTGGTAGATAAATTATGTGTATATAAGTGGTGATCACTTTCGTACAAACCAGCTATGAGTAAGCGCTCTATGGGAGCGTGAAACGCGTTAGCGGTTATGCTGCATTATCCCAACAAAGCCATGTACGGATTTTAATCATGTTATTACTTTTTCAATAAAGAGGATTTTATTTTTCACTTTTCCAATCCGGAGTGCGGCTGTCCAGATTTTTCCATCACACACATACCATTGGAATAGCAATTGCCGGTACCTGGGGCTCTCACAATCATCCACACAGCGGAGGACGGGAAGCTTGAACCCGATCACCTAGAGCGGTGGTAACTATCCTGTTTATCTCTAAAATAAATGTTATACTGATGTTGGCCAAGAATGTTTGTGTCTAATCTGATTTCAATGTTTATGTGCAAAATGACAAATTTTTTTATTCTTGTTTGGCTCCACAGTTTCCTTCCAAACCACAGGAATGGCAGACTGTGGCCTCCCACTTTGCCCAGTGGTGGGACTTTCCCAACTTCGTAGGGGCAATTTATGGGAAACACGTCCACATAGTCCCACTCCCCAACTCGGGGTCATACTATTATAATTACAAGGGGTTCAATAGTATTGTGATGTTGGCGGTGGTGTTGGCTACTTACGAGTTCCTGTATGTGGACGTGGGGAAGAATGGCCGGATGTCGGATGGTGGAGTCATCGCCCAGACCGAGTTCTACAGGCATCTCCAGAATGGCAGCTTGGGCTTGCCACCTCCAGAAGACAATGCGGAAGGACTCCCATTCGTCTTCATTGCGGATGAAGCTTTTGCGCTGGGGGACCATCTTATGCGGCCATTCCCTATGAGGACCCTCACCCCGGACCAGAGGGTTTTTAATTACTGGCTGGCCAGAGCCAGAAGAGTGGTGGAGAATACGTTTGGAATAATGGCCAGCCGGTTCCACCTATTTCTTACACCGATACACATGGCGGAATATAAACTCAATCACATCATCCTGTGTTGCTGTGTTCTCCACAACTTTTTAAGGAGAAATTCTTTAAACTATGCTGCCTCAGTTGACCCTGAGCCCGGAATTCATATTAATGAACCAACCCTGACGGCGCTTGAAACTGGCCGTCCTGGCTTGCCCCCCCCAGAGTGCCCGCGAGAGGGGCCATCGATATGCCAGAGACATTTTTAAAATAAAAATATATTTGAAACAGCACACATATTTGCTTTGATTTACTGCTTGGCTTTCTTTTAGCTGTCTCCTCGAACATTAATCTTTTATTAATGTTCTAATTTTTTGGCCTTTTTCTTCAACAGTGCAAACGAAATTTCGTTGACACATGAGGTGACAATCTCTTCTTGGGCTAACTATTATTATTATGTCCTGGGTCTGCTACACACACACCTTGTTTTTTTTGTTAATGTATGTAATGCATTACTGACAAAAATAATAATATTTTTCAACACCATGACCGAAATTTGGGGAGTCATGAAAATGGCGTGATTGTGTAAAATTTGAAAGCACTGTTGGGTGTTATTTACTAAAGGAAAATACACTTTGCACTACAAGTGCACTTGAGACTGCACTGAAACTGCACTTGTAGTGCAAAGTGGATTTGCCTTTAGTAAATAACCCCCATTGCCACTGAAAACAACAACTTTACTACAAAAAATGCTTCTTAGCATTGAAAGAAGAAGACACGCATTGTTGATTATCAATCCTTTTAATCAAAGCACAATCACATGTGCATTTTTAAAAGGGTTTTTGAACAAACCAACATGTTGTTGTATAACATTTTTTTAGGTCACATTAAGTAGAAATTGCCTTTTAAGGTAAAACAGGCATGTTTAAAACCATAAAACAATACACAACTCTGGAATTTACAAAGTTCAACTTTTATAAAGTGAAGGCAATATCAGACATGAGTATGTACAAACTGTGTTTGATACTGCGTTCAGCAGATGGGTTGATGTCACCCCTGTAAAAGCCAAATTTAGAAGATGCACACAAATTGCCTAATCTCAACATGTGCTAGCTGCCATCATGGGGGATCAATGGACGTGTTTTGTGGGTGCAACACCTTCCTCTCAGCTACTTTATTATTGAGGAAGGGGTTGCACCCACAAAACGCGTACATTGATCTCCCATGATGCCAGATAGCACATGTGTGCATCTTCTAAATTTGGCTTTTAACATACGTACAAAAAAAATTGTCACAAATAACAGAAGAAATTTAGGGATTTCTGGGTGTTTAGATTCTCCCTAAAACATCAGTGATGTTCTTCATTTTGTTTTGAACATCATTGATGTTTTGCTTAATGTTTTCTAAACCTCTATTACATCCCATTATCTCCCTGATGAGGATCTGGGCACTTTCACTGGTGAAATGACATTCCTCTTCCACAACATCCCGATCACCTACAACAAAAAGACACACCATGTATTATAAATATGCAGGCATCCATCTCTTACCTGAGGCTGTGGTCGCAGACACTCACCTGTTGTGGTGACAATTTCTACAACGTCTCCTTCCTCCTCCTCTGGTTGGGTTTGGGGGATTTCCCCTTCTTCCTGAGGAGGGGGGTCCCTGGTCTCCTCTGATGAGTGGTGTCCTCCGAGTCTTTTCTCCCCTATGTGAACAAAAATAGGTATACTTAGCACAGCAATATTTGATGGCAGAAATAGGAATATGAAACATTGCTTGGAAGTGGGGTACAATTGTCTGTTTTGGCAGAGTTCCAAGATGAATAATTCTTTTTGTCCTTTGTAAAGCTTGAATACTTACCTGTTTTGTGCAAGCTTCACAGATGGAGTCACCCCTATAGTATTCACTGGAGCACCTGTGTGGGCCCCCTACTAATAAAAAGTTTGTTCTTTTGTCCCACACTAGTGCTCCAGTGTCCAGATGTGTAAACAGCTGCTGAGTGTCCTCTCCTTACACAGAATCTAGTTAGCATTTCATTCTAGTTACAAACCGATCTAGACAACAAACTTTTATTAATAGAAGTAGGCCCGAAAAACTGTATTGAACTGCATCTGGCCAAAACATCGTATTTTAGTGGCGGAACGAACAATGTTTCCTACGAACGATTAATGTGCCCATGAACATGAAAGTTGCCATTTTAAAATGTACAACAGTAAAGAAAAGCAAATCTTGTATATAACGTGAAAAATAAATTAAACAAGTAAAAGTGAATTCATATAGATCTAGCGTACAAAGTGCAATGTGCATATACAAAATATGAAATATTAAATAATACAAATATAAAGTGCATAAACAAATATAAAAAGTGCTTAGTGCAAGAGAGAAACTATATGGTGTAATATTGTTGGGTAAATTTATTAAAAGAATAACACTCCCCACAATGGAGTACTCACATGATTCTGGTGCGTAAGTGCACCGCTCTATAAACAGCCTCCAAAGTGATAATAAAAAATCGTTAGGCGTATGGTATGGTATGCTTCTTCTGTGCAGATTCCATGCAGATGCCCCTGATGAAGACACATGATCCCTGTGTCAAACACGCGTAGGGGATCGCAAGATCCTCTTTAGTTTAGTAAAGAAAAGCACATGGAGCAGCACGAACATCATAAAAAGAAAGAATAGGAACACAGGACAACTACTTACTTTTTTGCAGCACTCTCCTGATCCTTCCCTGATCCCTTAGTTTGAGGTTGGGGTAAGGTCCATACTTCCTGTCATAGTCGGCCCTCTTCAGTATGTCCACCATCTCCACCATCTCTACAAAGGCCATATTTGAGGCCTTAAATCTCCTCCGGGATCGTGACGTTTCTGGCTCCGGGCTTTCCTCTTCCTCCTCGTTGCTGCTATTATCATGCACCTGTTGTCCCTCCGCCATGTGCTCTCCCCCACTGCGCTGAAAGAGAAGGGGCGGGGAATAGACTAGAAAGAAAGTTAGGGGAGGGCGGAGTTTCACGCATGCGCAGTGTATATAAAGCGTAACACACGTGCGTCGTACGTACGATCTGTGAGTGGAGGAAGGAGTATCAGAAGCGCTGATCGTGATAACGAAGGTACAAGTTTAACTTGGGCCTATACTGCTTATAGATTGAGGCCTATGTTGGGACAAGATTAGGAGAGTTTAGCCTGACATTAGGGTTTGTCTTGTGTTGTGTCTTGCAGAGAAAATGGATGGTTTCAATGATCACAACTTCCTCCCCCTGTTCATAGACAAATACAGGGAGCTGCCCTGTCTGTGGCAGGTCAAAAACCCGCATTATAATCATAAACAAAAGAGGCAGGCAGCGCTGGAGAAACTACTGGAGTTAGTGAAGCCGGTGGTCCCCACGGCAACCATCCCTTATTTAAAAGCCAAAATTGGTGGCCTGAGGAGCACTTATCTTAGGGAGCGCAAGAAGGTCCAGGATTCCCAGAGATCAGGAGCTGCAGCAGATGACATTTATGCCCCCAGGCTGTGGTACTATGAGAGACTTTGTTTTCTGTCAGACCAGACTGAAGTCAGGGAATCCCTCTCAACCCTTCCTTCCACTCTTCCTTCCACCCTATCTTCCACCCCAGCTGAGGCTTCCGATGTCCAACCTGGGACTTCCAGCCAGGAAGAAGTGGAGGAGCCCAGCTTGAGCCAGGTATAGCATTGTTCTACAGGTTTCTTGGCAAAACATAAATGATGTTTACTAGATATTATTATTGATTACTAATTGCTGATTTAATAAAGGTGTTTACATATCAATAGACAGTAGTAAACAAAAATAATTGGGACAAGAATGAAAAATGCTGGGGTCAGATTGATAGTCTTTTCTATTTATTAACATTCAATTTGCAACAGTCATGAGATGAAAATTGTGTGTGATTGATGAACCAAACTATGTCCCTTTTTCATACACAGGAAGACCTCAGCCAGGAGGAGGCTGTGGAATGTGACACACAGGAGGAGTCTGTGGAATGTGGCAGCCAGGAGGAGGCAGGGGTTAGTGGCAGCCAGGAGGAGGCAGGGGTAACTGGCAGCCAGGAGGAGGCAGGGGTAACTGGCAGCCAGGAGGTGGCCGGGCCCAGTAGGAGCCTCACACAATCACAGGTTCCTCCCCTCCGCCTTCCAAACAAAAGACCCAGGAAAGGAAGCAACGTGGAGCTCAGGCTGATTCAGGAGGCTTCTGCATCCCTCAGAGCCACCCCCACTCGTGAAGACTCCTTTGCCTGCATGGCTCCTACAAAACTGCAGGACACGCAGGAGGGGCAATGCCTCATGTGTGAGGAAATCATTTATAACACATTAAATAAGGGGTTGAGGGGCAAAATCACACCCAATACCCACCTGTGTGAGTTGCATCATCCTCCTCCTCCTGCCACACCTTCAACACCACAGTGACAGTCTGGAAGAAGGAGTGGAAGGAAGACAAGAAAGTGATGGCCTGGGTTCAGTCTGGTCTGACAAAAGATGCAGGCTCTTGTATGACCACAGCCTGGGGACATGTATGTCATCTGCTGCTGTTCATGATCTCTTGGACTTCTGGACCAGATTGTACTCCCTTAGATAAGTACTCCTCAGGCCACCAATTTTGCCTGAAAATAGTTGATGTGTGCCCTGGGGGCCAAAGGCTTTGCCAATTTCTGCTGTTTCTCCAGCGTTTAGAAAAAGCAGTACAGCGCATAAAATAGAACATAAAATAAAATAAAAAAAGCTAAAAAGTCCAATATAAACAAGATGCAGGCAAAATCCAGTGATTCCTCCAGTGACACTAGTGACATGAGAAAATTGCAGGGTGACTGTGGTGACAAACGTGGACCTCCACCTTCGTTGATACTAGCCACTCACCTCAATAGATGGACCCCTGAGTAAATCAGTCAAGTCAAAACAGCGGTTCCCTCACAGGGATATTACCAGGAGGAGATAAGTGCACGGTGAGGCGTCAGCAGCAGCAGCTTCAATAGCGGACACACAGGCAGTATTCACATGTAAAAAATGCAAAGAATCTAGTGCTCTCTGAATAATACTCAAAAGGATTTATTAAAATAAGCGAAATAACTCACAATAGGATGCACTGTGCCCCAGTGCGAAGGATAAAAGCATGGATGGAATGGATGTCCCATGCAGGATGGACGAGCGGAGCGCGGGTGACGTCACGATCAGGGCACGTACACAATGCCGTACGCGTTACGTCCCTCGAAGTGGGCGGGACTTCCTCAGCGGCGACGGCTGAGTGCGATGACACCCATTTAAATACATGTCCGCTCCTCCCAGGCAACCAATGAGCATAAGTGTATACTGATCACTATGGTAACCAAGGTCAAAGTGCTCCAAACCAGGAAATGACTGTGTCCATAAAATAGCCATGTAGAATGTTAATAAAGAGGCTATTAGTGGATAACCTATAGTTAATGTACTAAGGCAACATATCTCTAAAACTTTAAACATATAAAGTAGTGAAACAAAAAACAAATATAAAAATGTGGATAAATATAAAAATATAAATACAATATAGAAGAACGACGGCGTAAGCCCCGCACATCCGCTCATCATCCTGGGTCATCCAATACCATAAGAATGAATACATATACAAAAAATATATATAAAAAAACAAATAATGAACTTAAAATAAAAAGTTACAGAGAGCAGTCACTAGCGATCAGAGATGAAGCAGTTAACGTCAAACTCGACGTTCAAGCCCCCTGGAACAAGGACCTTAGTCTCGTGAATCCAATAAGATTCTCTACGACTAAGTTGGCGTAGGAAGTTTTGAACGTCGAGTTTGATGTTAACTGCTTCATCTCTGATTGCTAGTGCTATAAACAAAAGAATAGCGACAATTTTAAAAACAAAAAAAATATTTTTTACTTTTTGCTATAATAAATATCCCCAAAAATTAAAAAAAATAAAAAAAAAATAAATAAATATATATATATATATATATATATATATATATATATATATATATATATATATATATATATATATATATATATATATATATATATATATAAATATATATTCTTATACATATTTTTTGGTAAAGAAAATCACAATAAGTGTATATTGATTGATTTGCGGAAAAGTTATAGCGCCTGCAAACTATGGGAAAGATTTATGGCATTTTTATGGCATTTTTATTATTATTTTTTTTACTAGTAATGGCGGTGATCTGTGCTTTTTAGCAGTACTGCAACATTGCGACAGACAGATTGGAGACTTTTGACACTTTTTTAGGACCATTGTCATTTATGCAGCGATCAGTGCTATAAAAATGCACTGATTACTGTGTAAATGTCACTGGCAGGGAAGGGGTTAACACTAGGGGGCAATCAAGGGGTTAATTGTCTGTGCCCCCAATGTGTTCTAACTGTATGGGGATAAGATTGACTAGGAGAGGAGACATATCATTTTTCCTAATTAGTAAGAACAAAGGACACGGCTCCTCTCCTCTGACTGTGTTTACACACACAAATCTCCATGCTGGCACTAGTGCACGTGATCGTGCATGGCTGGCGGCAATCGTGCCTGTGTGCGCACCCTCGGGTGGCTGAAAAAGGGTAGGACATATCTGTACGGGATTTCGCCCAGGAGAGGCATTCTGCTGCTGCATATATGCTTGACATGGTCGGGAACCGGTTAATGCAACAATTTAAATCCTAGATTAGCGCAGTGTACAACAGAGTCCAACACATTGAAAACAAAATGGGGGACTTTGCTGCTACTTTCAATGAGCTAGTTGATGCTCATAATAAAAGAGAGGCATGACTTTGCATGGATTCAATCTAAGTTGGCAGATTTGAAGGATAGATCCAGACCGACCACTACCCTTCTCTCACCACCACGCGGAGATCCTGATATCCAACATCCATTTGGGGTACTAATTCCTTCACCAGAGCACACACTTTAACATTACTGCAATACATTTAACCAACCACACTCAAGATGAAGTTTAAGATCTCATCCAATAATGTTAGGGGTCTTAAAGCGGTTGTATACCTTTTTTTTAAACTTTTACCTACAGGTAAGCCTATAATAACAGCGCCGGAGCCGCGATACCCAGAAAGCACGCCGAGGGGAAATGTCAGCTCCCTCGGCGTGGACAGGATGAGATGTCGGCGCCTCGTTCTAAGGTAAGTATCTCATAATGAGCTAGTATGCGGTGCATACTAGCTCATTATGCCTTTTCCCTTACAGGTGTAGGGAAAAAAAAAAAGTCAGCGGGTTTACTACCGCTTTAATAGTCCAGCAAAAAGGAACATGATCTGGGAAGAGGCTAAATTTCTACAATGCGACATCCTACAGGAGACATACTTCTGTTCCAAGAAGACCCTATTTTTCTCTAACACTTTCCTTTATTTACTATTCCAACACCTCTACCAAAAGAGAGGCGTTCTCATTGCTGTAAAGGATATAATATAATTTAAACTCATCTCTACACTCCAGGATGATCAGGGTCGCTACCTCATGCTGATATGTGAGATCAATAATGTTCTCTACACTTCGATGAATTTGTATGTGCCAAATAAACGCCCTCTGACCTATCTTAGAGAAATCTGGAAAAAACTGTCCAAGGCCTGCCAAGGTCATACTATTATGTGTGGGGACTTCAATACCATCCTGGATCGAGACTTGGACATGTCTACCTCTAACCATACACGCTCATATAGAGTATCCTTAGCCAATTTTATCTCTTCTTCTCAACTCTGACATATGACTGTGTCAACACTCAACTGAGAGGGACTATACCCTCTTCTCCCACTCCCATTTGTCATATTCTTGCATTGATTTATTCCTGGTGGACAGATTTCTGTTGCAATCTAACACCAAATCTAGTGTACAGTTTATACCTGGTCAGATCACACCCCTGTATCTGTCACAGTGGGGAAGGGTTGCTTATAAACCAAAGCCAACAGAGAAACAATGTGTTTCTGATGTCCAACCCAGACAACAAAGGCACCATAGCTAGCTAGGCATATAAAGGATTTTTTTGAACTAAATAAATTATCTGTCTCTGACCCTTTCACACTGTGGAGTACACACAAGACATGTTTATGTGGTATTCTCCTGAAAATTCCTTTCTTGAAGCACCGGTTACAGGACTTAAGATCCAGAATCCACAGGACAGTGTTCATGCCTTCAGTACTTATTACAGTAGCGTCTATACGATCTATATGAGGTTGACTCCACTCCTCAACCGGCACCAGAAGGAATCGCAGAGTTCTTGGACTCTATTTCCTTGCCTAAATTGACACCCGTGGACCATCACAAAGTAAACCAACCAATCACAATACCCAAAATTATTAATGTTACTAAACAACCGCCCCATAACAAATCACCAAGCTTAGATGGCTATTCATCTGAGTAACATCAATTGTCAGGGCCGATCCTAGGGTCACAGATGCCTGGGTGCAGAAATATTTCTGGCGCCCCCATGTGGGCGTGGTCATCTTTACCAACTCCTCCCCTTTACAAATGTTACTATGGCAACGACTAAAACACAGAGATGCTCCCCTAAGAAGTCTTCGTTACCCTGGGATCCTCCCATGATCTTTTAACAATAAAGAAAATACAGGAAGAGCGTACACTAATGAGACCTGGAGGGGAGTCTCTCTGATGCACACAGAGATGGCTTCTGTTAGAGAGTCTGTTAGAAAGAGCCCCCAGACATAGTACAGGAGATGGTCAGAGACTGCAGACATGATACAAGAGACAATCAGAGACTGCAATCATAGTACAGGAGATGGTCAGAGACTGCAGACATGATACAAGAGATGGTAAGAGACTGCAGACATGTTACAAGAGATGGTCAGAGACTGCAGACATGATACAAGAGATGGTAAGAGACTGCAGACATGTTACAAGAGATGGTCAGAGACTGCAGACATGATACAAGAGATGGTCAGAGACTGCAGACATGTTATACGAGATGGTCAGAGACTGCAAACATGTTGCAAGAGATGGTCAGAGACTGCAGTTCCTATGGACGTTAGTAAATAATGGCCGATCGGCCCTCTCACCTGACCCAGCGATACAGCAACAACGGTTCCTCTGATCAGGAGTCTGCTCACTCTGAATTGCCCGTGGCGACTCCGCTGTGTAGCACCCAGATCTGTATTCTGGCAATGACTCCATTCCTTTCTCCGCCAGGGATGGCGCTAGGTTGTGTGGCTTTCCCTCTGGTGGCGCAGGGCAGCGGGGTTCTCTCTCTGATGGTGTTCCCTCAGCACTGTCCTCTCCCTCTGGAGTCCTGGGTGTACTTCCCTGAAAGCTTTCCTGGGCTCCTGGCTCTCTCTCTCCTATTCAGCTGAGCATGCTGTGTGGGCTGCAGTTTCCGTGTTACAGTGGGGCTGCCAGTCCTCGGGACTACATATCCCACAATCCTCTTCTTTGCTCCATTTTTTTTTCTTCCCTGGCCGATATGAAGGCGGGGGAAGAAACATAGTGCGCCGCTCACTAGTACAGCAGCGCGCGTGAGGAGGAGAGGGAGAGGGGTGTCACCCGGTGCAGTAAAACATGGTATCATCCCCCCTCAACCAACTATAGTCGCCCCTCAGTACAGACCCCCCACTAAGTATAAACCCCTCCCTCAGTACAGACCCCCCCAGGACAAAATACCCCCCTCTATCAATATAGACCCCCCTCAGGACAAACCAACCACCCCTCCATTAGTACAGACCCCCCCTCAGGACAAACCACCCCCCTCCATTAGTACAGAACCACCCCCCTCCATTAGTACAGACCCCCGCAGAACAAACCACCCCCTAAATTAGTACAGAACCGCCCCTCCTACATTAGTACAGATCCCCCTGAACAAACCACCCCCCTCCATTAGTACAGACCCCCCTCAGGACAAACCACCCCCCCTCCATTAGTACAGACCCCCTCAGGACAAACCACCCCCCTCCATTAGTACAGAACCACCCCCCTCCATTAGTACAGACCCCCCCAAAACAAACCACCCCCCATAAGTACAGACCCCCAGGACTAACCACCCCCCCTCCATTAGTACAGACCCCCAGAACAAACCACCCCCCTCCATTAGTACAGATCCCCCTGGACAAATCACCCCCTCTCCATTAGTACAGACCCCCCCAGGAAAAACCACCCCCTTCATTAGTACAGACCCCCCAGAACAAACCACCCCCCATTAGTACAGACCCCCCCGGACAAACCACCCCCCTACATTAGTACAGACCCCCAGAACAAACCATCCCCCTCCATTAGTACAGACCCCCTGGACAAACCACCCTCCTCCATTAGTATAGACCCTCCAGGACAAACCACCCCCCCTCCATTAGTACATACCCCCCCAAAACTAACCACCCCCCTCCATTAGTACAGACCCCCCAGAACAAACCACCCCCCTCATTAGTACAGACCCCCCAGGACAAACCACCCCCCCTCCATTAGTACAGACCCCCCAAAACAAACCACCCCCTCCATTAGTACAGACCCCCAGAACAAACCACCCCCCTACATTAGTACAGACCCCCCCAGAACAAACCACCCCCCTCCATTAGTACAAACCCCCCTAGAACAAACCACCCCCCCATTAGTACAGACCCCCAGATCAAACCACCCCCCCACCATTAGTACAGACCCCCAGGACAAACCCCCCCATTAGTACAGACCCCCCAGAACAAACCACCCCCACCATTAGTACAGACCCCTCCAGGAAAAACCACCCCCCTCCATTAGTACAGACCCCCCCAGGACAAACCACCCCCCTCCATTAGTATAGACCCCCTGGACAAACCATCCACCCCTTCATTAGTACCGACCCCCCCAGGACTAACCACCCCCCCTCCATTAGTACAGACCCCTAGAACAAACCACCCCCCCTCCATTAGTACAGACCCCCAGGACAAACCACCCCCCCTCCATTAGTACAGACCCCCCACAGGACAAACCACCCCCCTCCATTAGTATAGACCCCCCTGGACAAACCACCCACCCTACATTAGTACAGACCCCTCAGAACAAACCACCCCCCCTCCATTAGTACAGACCCCCAGGACAAACCCCCCTCCATTAGTATAGACCCCCCCCAGGACCACCTCCCCTCCATTAGTATAGACCGCCGACAAACCACCCCCTCCATTGAGCTAATTAAAAAACATGCCGGGCGGCAGCTGGAGAGGAGAGGACAGTGTGCAGCCACGCTGCCCAGGTGGAGAACAGAGCGTGTCAGGCTCGGGCAGCAGGCGGGATTGAGACACAGGAGGAGGAGAACTGTTTCCAACATGGGCACGGACCGCACCCCAGTGACGTCACTGCATGGCTGGTCTCTCTGCACACAGAGACACAGCCGCTCCGATTTCCAGCTATCTCCGCTCTCTTCCTCTGACAGGAGGAGGTAGGGGGGATGGGCTTCGCTTCAGCAAAAAACAAAGCGGCGGTGGCTGCGGTGACCAGTGGAGAGAGCCGCATACGGACATGGAGAGGAGGAGGAGGAGGGAGGGGAGCACTCTGGCGCTGCAGCGCCCCCACCTCTGTGGCACCCGGGTGCACAGCACCCAGTGCACCCCGTCCAGGATCGGCCCTGTCAATTGTATTCTGACCTACTTACCCTTCATCTAGTTGAGGTGTACAATGCAGCCGTGTCATCTACTTCCTTTCCATCTGAGATTCTGACAGCTACAATAGTTACACTCCCCAAACCTGGGGAAACGCCAGTCACACCACAAAATTTCAGACCAATATCCTTATTAACCACTTAGCAACCGGCCCATAGCCGAATGAAGACTACAGGGCGGTTGCTTAACCCCGGGAGGGAGTACTATGATGTCCTCCCAGAATCCCGCTCTCGCGTGCCCCCTGGGGCGCGCACCCGGGAACATCCCGGCGGATCACGCTGATCGCGGCCGTTTACCATGTGATCGCTCCATCAAATGACGGAGCGATCACATGTAAACAAACCGGCATCATGTCATGACACTGGTTCCTCCCTCCCCTCTGTGTACTGATCGGTACAGAGGGGGAGAGATTGGATGGCAGCAGCGCTGTGGGTTGGAAGTGTAGTGCCCACAGTGCTGCTCTGTGACAAATGCAGTCACATCCAGCTATCCATCCATCCATGCTCAGCCATCCCTCCATGCTCAGCAATACCCTGCACTACTCTGCAATACCCTGCACTACTCTGCAATACCCCGCAATACTCTGCAATGTCCTGCAATACTCTGCCATACCCTGCAATACCCTGCAATACCCCGCAATACTCTGCAATACCCTGCAATACCCCGCAATACTCTGCCATACCCTGCCATACCCTGCAATACCCTGCAATACCCCGCAATACTCTGCAATACCCTGCAATACCCCGCAATACTCTGAAATACTCTGCAATACCCTGCAATACTCTGCCATACCCTGCTATACTCTGCAATACTCTGCAATACCCTGCCATACTCTGCAATAGGGATGAGCCGAACACCCCCCCTGTTCGGTTCGCGCCAGAACATGCGAACAGGCAAAAAATTTGTTCGAACACGCGAACATCATTAAAGTCTATGGGACACGAACATGAATAATCAAAAGTGCTAATTTTAAAGGATTATATGCAAGTTATTGTCATAAAAAGTGTTTGGGGACCTGGGTCCTGCCCCAGGGAACATGTATCAAAGCAAAAAAAAGTTTTAATAAAGGCCGTTTTTTCGGGAGCAGTGATTTTAATAATGCTTAAAGTGAAACAATAAAAGTGTAATATCCCTTTAAATTTCGTACCTGGGGGGTGTCTATAGTATTCCTGTAAAGGGGCGCATGTTTCCCGTGTTTAGAACAGTCTGACAGCAAAATGACATTTCAAAGGAAAAAAAGTCATTTAAAACTACTCGCGGCTATTAATGCATTGCCGGTCCGACAATACACATAGAAGTTCATTGATAAAAACAGCATGGGGACAGGCCGACCATTCGGTATGTACCGCACCCCTGTATCGGTCACAACAGGCTTTCCACTGTTCGGGTCAACATAGATGCCCGGGACATACTTCTTCCAATCCACCAATTCACTCACAAACTGCGCCATCTCCTTCACTAACCCACAATCAGACACACGTGGCGGCTCTTCCTTATTCTCCTCTGCAGAGCCAACAGACTGGTACAAATGTTCCTTGGGAACTGTGGCGCCCACCTCCCTCTTGCTGCAGCGTGCCAAAACTGTCATGGAGTCCATTTTGGGGCCTGTTTTAACCCTTACAGCACTGTCGGGAAGTGTAAAAAGACCAGGCTGATTCTTTCCCATGAGCAATGAGACTTGGTGGTTCTTCCCCACACTGATAGTACACAAGACAACACAGTCTATAAGAAGGGTAAATGTTACTTGCCACCTTCCCACAAAGCCAGGCGAAGTCTCGATGGAGCTGAAGCCGGTTGTTATGAGATAACACCTAGTCTAATGAGAACCTTCAAGGCCAAAGGCAGCTGACATCCATCAATATGTAGTGGGTTGTGCGACATAGTGGGTGCAAAGATGGTGAAAGTCATTGGGCGCCAGACACTTCTTGGATGCAAAAGAGGTTTTATCATGAAAGGTTCTCCGGCCAGCAGAATTGTCACTTTTGGTTGGACTTCAAGCCACAGTCAAAAACCCGGCGCTGCCCTCTTACTTCTGGATAGGCCCTCACACAGCCTGGTAGCCAGATGTCCCAGGATAGGCCCAATATCAGGCCTAGGAGCCTGGGGCAGACAACACACGTCCACCCAGATGGCGGTCCGGGTGGCACAGAACATAGATCACCTGACTCCACCCAAATATATAGGTTCTCCCAGCAGGCTAAAGGATTCAAGAAAGGTAACTTAACTTTGAAATGTCCTTCTCACATCTAATGCCACCAAGTGCCCGGCCACCTAGTGGCAGAAGAGAAAAGTACAACAAGGCCAAACTTAGACAGAAATCAGTGGATCTCTAACAACTATCTACAAGGAATTTGATGAGACGCTCCCTGACTAAACCCCAGGGTACATATAAAGATGCCCTTAACATTTCCAGAGTGAACAGACTATTTTAAGTTTTACAATTACTAGAACAATCACAGGTGATATATTGTATCACCTGCATAATGAGACATCCTTTAATATTCACAGTTATTATATTTGTGACACAAATTACTTTGTATTAGGGATGAGCCGAACACCCCCTGTTCGGTTCGCACCAGAACATGCGAACAGGAAAAAAGTTCGTTTGAACACGCGAACACCGTTAAAGTCTATGGGACACGAACATGAATAATCAAAAGTGCTAATTTTAAAGGCTAATATGCAAGTTATTGTCATAAAAGTGTTTGGGAACCTGGGTCCTGCCCCAGGGGACATGGATCAATGCAAAAAAAAGTTTTAAAAACGGCCGTTTTTTCAGGAGCAGTGATTTTAATAATGCTTAAAGTCAAACAATAAAAGTGTAATATCCCTTTAAATTTCGTACCTGGGGGGTGTCTATAGTATGCCTGTAAAGGGGCGCATGTTTCCTGTGTTTAGAACAGTCTGACAGCAAAATGACATTTTGAAGGAAAAAACTAATTTAAAACTACCCGCGGCTATTGCATTGCCGACAATACACATAGAAGTTCATTGATAAAAACGGCATGGGAATTCCCCAAAGGGGAACCCCGAACCAAAATTTAAAAAAAAAAATGACGTGGGAGTCCCCCTAAATTCCATACCAGGCCCTTCAGGTCTGGTATGGATATTAAGGGGAACCCCGGCCAAAATTTAAAAAAAAATGACGTGGGGTTCCCCCTAAATTCCATACCAGACCCTTCAGGTCTGGTATGGATTTTAAGGGGAACCCTGCGCCAAAAAAAACCAAAACGGCGTGGGGTCCCCCCAAAGATCCATACCAGACCCTTATCCGAGCACGCAACCTGGCAGGCCGCAGGAAAAGAGGGGAGGATGAGAGTGCGCCCCCCCCTCCTGAACCGTACCAGGCCACATGCCCTCAACATTGGGAGGGTGCTTTGGGGTAGCCCCCCAAAACACCTTGTCCCCATGTTGATGAGGACAAGGGCCTCATCCCCACAACCCTGGCCGGTGGTTGTGGGGGTCTGCGGGCGGGGGACTTATCGGAATCTGGAAGCGCCCTTTAACAAGGGGACCCCCAGATCCCGGCCCCCCCATGTGAAATGGTAAGGGGGTACTTACCCCTACCATTTCACTAAAAAACTATCAAAAATGTTAAAAATGACAAGAGACAGTTTTTGACAATTCCTTTATTTAAATGCTTCTTCTTTCTTCTATCTTCCTTCATCATCTGGTTCTTCTGGTTCTTCTGGCTCTTCTGGTTCTTCCTCCAGCGTTCTCGTCCAGCATCTCCTCCGCGGCGTCTTCTATTCTCTTCTCCTCGGGCCGCTCCGCACCCATGGCATGGGGGGAGGCTCCCGCTCTTCTCTTCTTCTTTTCTTCTCTTCTTCTCTTCTTCTCTTCTTCATTTTCTTTTCCGGGGCGCTCCGCATCCATGCTGGCATGGAGAGAGGCTCCCGCTGTGTGACGGCGCTCCTCGCCTGACAGTTCTTAAATAATGGGGGGCAGGGCCACCCGGTGACCCCGCCCCCCTCTGATGCACGGTGACTTGACGGGACTTCCCTGTGACGTCACGGGGAATGCCACAGGGAAGTCCCGTCATGTCCCGTGCGTCAGAGGGGGGCGGGGTCACCGGGTGGCCCCGTCCCCCGTTATTTAAGAACTGTCAGACGAGGAGCGCCGTCACACAGCAGGAGCCTCCCTCCATGCCAGCATGGGTGCGGAGCGGCCCGGAGAAGAAAATGAAGAAGAGAAGAAGAGAAGAAAAGAAGAAGAGAAGAGCGGGAGCTTCCCCCCCATGCCATGGGTGCGGAGCGGCCCGAGGAGAAGAAGATAGAAGACGCTGCAGAGGATATGCTGGACGAGAACGCCGGAGGAAGAACCAGAAGAGCCAGAAGAACAAGAAGAACCAGAAGATGAAGGAAGATAGAAGAAAGAAGAAGCATTTAAATAAAGGAATTGTCAAAAACTGTCTCTTGTCATTTTTAACATTTTTGACAGTTTTTTAGTGAAATGGTAGAGGTAAGTACCCCCTTACCATTTCACACAGGGGGGGGCCGGGATCTGGGGGTCCCCTTGTTAAAGGGGGCTTCCAGATTCCGATAAGCCCCCCGCCTGCAGACCCCCACAACCACCGGCCAGGGTTGTGGGGATGAGGCCCTTGTCCTCATCAACATGGGGACAAGGTGTTTTGGGGGGCTACCCCAAAGCACCCTCCCAATGTTGAGGGCATGTGGCCTGGTACGGTTCAGGAGGGGGGGCGCACTCTCGTCCCCCCTCTTTTCCTGCGGCCTGCCAGGTTGCGTGCTCCGATAAGGGTCTGGTATGGATTTTTGGGGGGACCCCACGCCGTTTTTTTTTGTTTTTTTTGGCGCGGGGTTCCCCTTAAAATCCATACCAGACCTGAAGGGTCTGGTATGGAATTTAGGGGGAACCCCACGTCATTTTTTTTTTACATTTTGGCCGGGGTTCCCCTTAATATCCATATCAGACCTGAAGGGCCTGGTATGGAATTTAGGGGGACTCCCATGTCATTTTTTTAAAAAATTTTGGTTCGGGGTTCCCCTTTTGGGGAATTCCCATGCCGTTTTTATCAATGAACTTCTATGTGTATTGTCGGCAATGCAATAGCCGCGGGTAGTTTTGAATGAGTTTTTTCCTTCAAAATGTCATTTTGCTGTCAGACTGTTCTAAACACAGGAAACATGCGCCCCTTTACAGGCATACTATAGACACCCCCCAGGTACAAAATTTAAAGGGATATTACATTTTTATTGTTTGACTTTAAGCATTATTAAAATCACTGCTCCTGAAAAAACGGCCATTTTTAAAACTTTTTTTTGCATTGATCCATGTCCCCTGGGGCAGGACCCAGGTCCCCAAACACTTTTTATGACAATAACTTGCATATTAGCCTTTAAAATTAGCACTTTTGATTTCTCCCATAGACTTTTAAAGGGTGTTCCGTGGCATTCGAATTTGCCGTGAACACCCCAAATTGTTCGCTGTTCGGCGAACTTGCGAACAGCCAATGTTCGAGTCGAACATGAGTTCGACTCGAACTCGAAGCTCATCCCTACTGTGTATACTTCTTTAAAAGCCCTTTGCCTTTGTTATGTGGGAAAAAACAAGGGGTTCATTCAAAAGGCTTTTTCAGAAGCATAGATCCGATATCTGCTCAGTTTTAAAGGTACAACAAGAGAACAGAGAGTTGGACTTAAGAAAACCATTAGCAAAGGATTTACAACATCAACCTTATAAACTGAAATGCCTTGTCTTGCAGGTCTCAAGACCTCGGACAGGGAAAGCCAAAGCATTGGACCTGCTCTGTAAGCAGTTGGTTTGGATTTTTACACTCAATATGTTTATCCAACATAGATGGATGCATCTCTTTCATTGAGTTGCTTGTTAAATGAAAGGTAATGTTACATTAGAATATACTCTCAAATTGCAATCCTTTGTTATTTTGAACACATTCTATCTGCTGGTTGAATTTATATACTTTATGAGTATTTAATGATTTTACTTGTTTTGCTTTTGGTATTTGTGACTTTTTGTAGTCTTATTCTTTACTTTATCAGTTGAGATTTTAGTTAATTATGGCCTTCCTCTTCAGATGATCTTCCCAAGATATTATACACAAGTGCATATACTGTTTGCAACCTTTGAGTCTTATTGCCTTTGGGGTATTGTTCCTGTTCTTTATGCCCATGTTTCATTAGCTAATTAGCCTTTACCTTTTGTATGAGAATTTTCTCTACATATATTGTAGATGACATTGAGTGTACATTTGTTTGTTAGAGTTAGCATTATTAGCAGACCTTCCTATGCTTTGCCTATCACAGCTAAAGAACATTATCAGTATGAATGCTGGCAAACATATTCTTAGGAGGCGGGCTTATCCACAAAAGGACTTTTAATCATTTAGGACAATTATAACAATAATTTATATATATATATATATATATATATATATATATATATATATATATATATATATATATATATATATATATATTGTATATAATCTGATGACACTCATTTTTGCTTAACTTTACTGTATTTCCTTTGTTTATTTTTAATAACATTGTTAACTGCTTTGAGGTCATTCAACCTATTATAATGTCAGTGAGCATAAACGAAGCAGACTTTCACATAACATTGAAAGGACACTCAAATGGCAGTCAGAAAAATGGAACTGTTCAAAGATATTTTCCATGGCTACTACAGATGTTTAAATAATGAAAGCAATAGTTACAGGTAAACAAAACATCAGAGTGCACATATAAGCAAGACAGCTAATCAAAGTCAAAGCTGCAATATAACTTTTGGACTCCTGCAAAGAGTCTGTGCATCTTTCAGATTTTTTAGTTATGATCAAAACACTTAAGGAAAATGAAAACAAAAAAAAGTGAATATGAAGTCATTCTGAAATACTGTATATAGATCTGTCAAAATTCATAACAGTAATACTTTTTTCTTTTTTCTCTACTACTCACTAGAGCTGTCCCAGAATTTGTTTGAACTTTTAAAGCGGGGTGGTTTCTTTCAAGAATGTGTCATTGGCAGTCTTTTCTTTCTTCTGTGTGAATGGCAGACAATGTGGCATAATAAAAAGTGCAAAGAAGAATAAGTTAGTAATTCTATTGTTTTGGATTGTCTTACTTAGACCAAATGCAGCTTACTGAACAATAGCTTTTTAGCAAAGAAAGCTCTAGTTAGTCCTTGAAATGGCTTCTTCACATCAATCATGTAGTACAGAATTTCAATTTTATGTTTGCTGGTGTAAATCTAGAAGGCCCTTGATTATACCAGGCTCCGATTCAAAAGAAAACTCACAGAGAGTAACATTAAACGTGTGCAATGTCAGACAGGTCAAGCTGGCAAAGGCAAAGTAATTGAAAGCATCTCATAATAATGACACTATGTTGTAGTGAATTGAAATGGTGTTCACCTCATGGGCCTGGGAGTTTTTCCTTTTAAATGTTATAATTAGTTGTGAAACAAGAACATGTAGTCTTCATCAAGGCTTCTATTATCTTGTTGGGTATCTGTTGCAGGGTGTTAAGAACAGGTACAGTATTTTGTAATCAATATGTTGGTGTTAATGTCCATATCATGTAGCACAGTAAATATGTCTATGGCTAACATAATAACTCTTGGAAACTGGAACTAGCACTGTATTATAGGGATTACTTCTCGCTAATACTTTGTAAACTCTGTAGTCCATAATAGGCTTTTTTAATTTTCAGTGTTGATTTTGTTGTATAAACAGTAGCTGCTAAATTATTCCTAATGCTAGGAAGCAACATCATAGTAAGCTTTATTTAACCTGCTTAAAGCTTATACTGTATCTTACCTTCCATATAAAAACATGCCAAGGTAAAATGATGAAAAGGAGACGTTTTTACATGTAATCCCTTATACCAAATGATGAAAAAAAACATAAATGTATACCTAAATTTGCACTATTTAGTTTCAGGACACAATAAATATACACAATAGAACTAGTTTTTGGCTGATAGGCTGTAATGTCTCATATAGGCTAAGTGTGAAATTAGTCAATCAGTTATGGGAATCGTACAGTTACAGTAATAAGTTTAGGACTTTTCTTTCTTTGACTGATAACACAATTTTTATATTGTTAAATGTTTGCATCTGTTAGGGAATAAAAACTATATATTCACATTTTTCATCCAACAGCTAGAACTATATGTAGATGTCTAATTTGTAATATGTTTAAAGGTAGATCTATAGTGCTTTGCATTTATTTATGTTAAGGAATAAAAAATATCTTTTTTTTTAAATATTTGTTTGTTTCTCATTCAACAGCTAGAACTATACTTTCCACATATTTTATATATACTGTATACTCCACCAAACCTTTAATACTGTCCACCCTGTAAAAGTCCATGGCAAATTAAATGTATTATTGGGGCACTGAAAAAGCTGGAGGCTGTGATGATTGACCAGTATTATCAAAGCAGCATATATCCTTCAAGGCAAGTTATAACATAAAATGAATATGTAGGAAGGCCAGTATGGTGGCCTGAATTTATGGGAGGAGCCCGGGGGGTACTTAAGCAGCCCGCTCACCTGTGGTGCTTGTCGGTTTCCTGTGCGCGATATACGTCACTAGGCCAGCTATTCGATATACCAGCGTCCGCAAGTTCTTGCCTCGCAAGTTCCCGTATTCGATACTCCGTACTCAAAACTTTCGAAGTCCGCGTTTTTCGTTCGTAGTTTGTACCACGCGTCTGGCTTGGCTGTCGCAGGTAAGGTCCCGTCGGACTTTTCGTTTTCATATCATGTCACTAAACCGTGATTTCAAATTTTCGTTTCACCTGCATCTCACAAACTGCAATGTATATCGCTCGTACTTTCGATATGTTACAATTTCGACAGCACAGCGACGCAGACGTCGCTTCATTTCTAGCATGTCGGTATCAGTAGACAGCCATAGCCAGTCGCAATTTGTAATTTATCAAATCAAGTTAGTTCGATACCAATCATTTCTCATTTCTGAAACATTTCTAAACTCATTTCTGACATTTCAAATCATTTCTCATTTCAGTCACCTACCGCGCTCCGATTCGAATCCAGTCGCACCAAAGATGCGCCGATTCGTTCCGGTGTGCCCCAGTTATTACGGCCTCATTTCTATACATGCTCCAGAGTTACGTTATTGTCAGTCAATTGTACCTCTGTCATGGTTATCATTTCATTTCCATGTATCACGTTCCGACATGAATTCAGTCGCATGAAAATGCACCGATTCGTCTCGGCGTGCCCCAGGATTGGCCTCATTTCTATACATGCTCCAGAGTTACGTTTTTTTTCAGTCATTCGTACCTCTGTCATGGTTATCATTTCATTTCCACGTATCACGTTCCGACATGAATTCAGTCGCATGAAAATGCACCGATTCGTCTCGGCGTGCCCCAGGATTGGCCTCATTTCTATACATGCCCCAGAGTTACGTTTTATCAGTCATTCGTACCTCTGTCATGGTTATCATCTCATTTCCACGTATCACGTTCCGACATGAATTCAGTCGCATGGAAATGCACCGATTCGTCTCGGCGTGCCCAGGATTGGCCACATTTCAGTACATGCTCCGGAGTCCGATTCGCAGTCAGTCGCTACAATAGCACGACCGATTCGAGCCTCCGTCATGGCAAACGATATGTTACATCCTCACTTACCGCGCTCCGTTTCGAATCCAGTCGCATCTCCGATGCACCGATTCATTACGGCGTGCCCCAGGGCTCGGCCTCATTTCTGATACATGCTCCAGAGTCCGGATCATAGCCAGTCGCAGACATCGGGGGATTGATCCATATCTCTGTCATGCAATTACTACCATTTCACTCCCACAATGCATCACCGTTTCGAAACCAGTCGCATCTGAGGTGCACCGATTCGTCACGGCATGCATCGCTGGTTCCGATCGCATTTCATACCTATACAGAGCTCGGTTAGTTGCCAGTCGCTAACACGGCACAACCAATTCGAGCCTCGGTCAAAATAATCATTTCTCTCATTTCATTTCATACTGCACTCCGATTCGAATCCAGATGCATCAGACAGGCACCGATTCGTCCCAGGAGCACCAATGTTTTCAGTTGCCTCATTTCAATACATGCTCCAGAGCCCGGTTCACAGTCGAATAAATCATGACACGACCAGGCCGGACCTCTGTCATGCAGTTCATTCATTTCATAATCAAGGCAAACATTTCGAATCATTTCATTGTCACAAGATTGCAAGCACCATACAAATCATTGCTTCAAGTTAGTTAGCAATCCCTTCACGAATTGTCACCTTTTCATTTTCCTCAGGTCAGTCAAAGTTCAGTAGGTCCACCCTGCACCAGGTTGGACGATATCCCCCCAGGTAATTAAAAAAAAAAAAAAAAAAAAAAAAAGGGGAATGGGAGAATAAGTCGGGTAAGTATGACTCAGCGGATCAAAGGAAAAACTTGAAATTCATGTCACCCCCAATAGGTTACAGTCAACCAGGAAATAAAGCTCGAGAGATCCTCACCAGAGCAACCATGTCCCAGGCCGGCAGTGAAGACTTCACGGCCCCTCTGTCACCTTCTCCGGTCTCAGAAAGCGGCAGCGTGCAATCCCTCAGGGGATGGACTATCCCCAAACTGACGGCAGAGCTCAGACGCAGAGGTGTCCCCTTCCCCGCCACAGCGAGGAAAGGCGAGCTCTTCAAACTCCTCTTTCCTCCACCAGCAGCAGGACCCAGTACCCAACAGGCATCCCTCCAGTCCATATCATCGGCCATCTCGCAATTACACATGATGGTGTCATCTCTATCCACATCAGTTGCAGACGTCCAAACCAGGGTTGCACTTCTGGAGGCCCGACCGGCCACGGCTGTCCCCGACCCAACTGCAACTCAAACCTTGACACCTCTTCCTGCAGGTACCTCAGGCTCGAGCGCCATTGTCTACCCCTCCCATCTGGTCCCAACCAGTATCAGGAAGGACATTTTGGACGGCAAGGACGTCAACCTGGCCTCTCTCCTTATTTCCGTGCATGATTTGGCAGAAAATAAGGCCTACTCCTGGGGCGACATATCGGTGGTCCTTAAAGCCAAAGACCCCAGGTTGAACCGCAAGCTATCAGTCCCAGAATTTACACTGGCCTTTGGCATGCTCAGAGATGTCCTGTGCTCAGCCACCCCTAGCAGGCGGGAAGAGCTGGACTTGTATCTCCATACTGTGGTAGACTTGGGCCACAAGTATGGAGGTTTTGCCTTCTACGATTATCATCGTTCCTTTTCAGCCAAGGCCGCCGCCAGATTCATACAATTCCAGACTACGACAGATTGGAGTCTCATGGACACAGAGCTCTTCTGCCGCCACTTTGCCGGCTTACGCTCACCTCTGTGTGCGATTTGCCAGTCTTCCACCCACACTGCCACCTGGTGCGCCAATACGGCGATCAGACGGCCCTTCGAGTTCCCCTCTACCTCAGGTACAGTACAGGGTCAGTCGATCCCTGAACCAACGCCTCAGGTGGACAAACTCGGACGCCCAGTCCGAACCGTGGGAGGGGCAGCCATCTGTAACAACTTCAACTATGGGTCCTGCAACTTCAGCCAGTGCCGTCTACTTCACATCTGCACCTTATGCCAAAGAGCACACCCTAGGAATTTGTGTGAAGTCAAGCAACACAAGAGGGCATGACTAAGCCGGATCAACCTCTTATGGTTAGGACTGTATCTCACTTCACATCCCACCCCTTCCCTGGCCACCTACCTTATCCAAGGCTTCACAGCAGGCTTTCACACCGGCCTCATTTCACTACCCCACAGTACTCACGAATGTGCCAATCTTCGTTCGGCAGCCATTGACGAACAAGCCATAGACCAGCTCTTACAGGCAGAGGTAGATCGAGACTACGTAATAGGCCCTTTCACTTGCCCCCCTTTCAGCACATGGAGAGTCAGCCCTATTGGGCTTGTCAAGGGCAAGTTCTCAAATAAATTGCGTTTGGTGTACGACCTGTCTGCGCCTCATTCTTCCCACATACCCAGTCTCAATTCCCTGATCCCCTCCGAAGAGTTTTCCCTAAAATATTCCTCCGTTGACATGGCAATACAAGCGATCATCAAAGCAGGCACAGGCGCCTGGCTCTCCAAAGCCGACATCTCGGATGCTTTCAAGCTCCTGCCCATCCACCCATCCCTTTGGTGCTGGCATGGCATCAAATGGAAGGAAGCATATTATTTTGATACAAAACTCACCTTCGGTTCGAAGAGTAGCCCGTGGCTCTTCGACACGTTCGCTCAGTCCCTCGTTTGGATACTATTACACAAGGGTCAATGCCATGAAGTCATCCATTATCTGGATGACTTCCTACTGATAGAACCGCCCAGCAAGCCCCCAGGAGATCTCGACAAACTTAGAGTAATTTTTAGAAACCTCAATGTTCCTATCGCCGAGCACAAAGTCGATGGCCCAGCAAACATCATCACCTTTCTCGGGGTCAGCTTGGATACCTGCGCAATGCAGGCCAGTCTCCCCCCCGACAAACTAACACGCATTAGGGCAGTCCTTCACGAGTTTACACACACCAAGGGCTGTACCAAAAAACAGTTGCAGTCTCTCCTGGGTATGCTCAACTTCGCTATGCGAATTATCCCACAAGGCCGCACATTTGTATCACGCCTGCTTAGATTTCTGTCAGACCCTGATCAGATTTTGAAATTAGACTCCGCAGCTATAGCGGACCTATCAATGTGGGAGGAATTCTTGTCCGCCTGGAATGGCATATCTCTATTTATACCTATGGTTTCGGTCCATTCACCCCAGGTGGTGACTGACGCTGCAGCCTCCACAGGTTTCGCGGCAATTTTTGGCCATCATTGGTTTTCAGGACCCTGGCCTCAACAGATACTGTTGATACCCGGCTTTTCCCAAACATCTGCCCTCTTTGAGCTTTATCCCATAGTGGCAGCCGCACAACTCTGGGGCCACCACTGGACAGGACAAACCGTAGTCTTCACCACCGACAACCAGGCCACGGCAGACATCATCAACAGAGGCAGGTCCAAGTCCCTAGCAGTCATGTCCTTCCTGCGCAGGTTGGTACAACTGTCTTTACAGCATCAGTTCAATATACACTGTGCATTTATTCCCGGCAGATACAACTCAGCAGCTGACGCACTGTCACGTTTCAATTATCCCTCCTTTTTCAAACAGGTTCCCGATGCCGATCCAATGTCGGCCCCTATCCCTGTCTGGTCACAACTGACCCTGGACTAGTTCAACATCTACACGGAGCTACGCAACTCATAAATCATTCCCTCTCCCACAACACACTTAAAGCCTACCAGACAGCTTGGAAGGCCTTTAATAAATTCCTCACATCCTGCCGCAAAGAACCAACAGATATCAAACAGGTACTGGCCTTCACTGCACACTGCCACATGCAGCTGGCCTTATCCTACAATACCACCCGGCTATACCTAGCCGGCATTCAACATTTCATGGCGCTTGAAGACCCGACGAAATCATCACTGTTCTCATCTCACGCTATACGAGCCATTCTAAGGGGAATTCAGAAACAACAACCAGTCATCAGCACTAAGCGCTTGCCCATTACGGGGCCCATCTTTAGGGACATGTCAACTATTCTGGCTACTTCGCCATTCGGTCTGCTCCCCAGCACGGTCTTACAAGCAGCCATATATTTAGCTTACTATGGGTTCTTGCGGCCTGGCGAATTCACCTCTAACAAACCCACAGACCAAGTACTATGCAGACGACACTTGCTTCGATACCAAGACCACTTTATCCTGCACCTCGAGGTCTCTAAAACCCAGCAAACGGGCTCGGGAGTGAACATTCACCTCTACAAAACCAACAACAGCTGGTGTCCAGTCGCTGTACTCAACCGACTCCTGTCTCTCCTGCCTGAGCAACCAGACAGCAGTCCCCTTCTACCATTCCCAGTCAAACCCTTAAACGCCTCTCAGTTCGTGAAACACATAAGGATACTTCTCCGCAATCTTCACCTTAACCCTAGTCAGTATTCCGGACACTCTTTCCGCATCGGAGCAGCCTCTGCGGCGTCCCGCCACGGGGTGCCAGATCACATCATCAAAAGACTAGGCAGGTGGAAATCAGCCTGCTTCGCCCGGTATATCCCCAATCCACAAACAGAGATGGCACAGGCATTCTCCAAATTGGCTCAATAAATAACTGAAAACCAATAAAATTATAACCCTACCTGAATGTTTTTGCCCCCTTATTTTGGCATACCGGCCATTAGACCAAGGCACACTTTCAGGTCCATTTCATATGGTAAGTCCACACTTTCAGGTCTATTTCCGATGGTAAGTCTTATCTTTACTATAAGTGTTATCTATGTACATATCGGACATAGGGCTCCAACCATAAGTAGGAAGGCCAGTATGGTGGCCTGAATTTATGGGAGGAGCCCGGGGGGTACTTAAGCAGCCCGCTCACCTGTGGTGCTTGTCGGTTTCCTGTGCGCGATACCCACCCTCCCATCCCCATTTCACAGCATTTCTCAAACTATTCATTTCATTCATTTCTCTTACAGAATAATCATTTCTTAAACCAGGGTATGCCCCCTTATTTTGGCATACCGGCCATTAGACCAAGGCACACTTTCAGGTCCATTTCATATGGTAAGTCCACACTTTCAGGTCTATTTCCGATGGTAAGTCTTATCTTTACTATAAGTGTTATCTATGTACATATCGGACATAGGGCTCCAACCATAAATGATATATAGTGGTTTGGTATATAATTTAGGAATATTATTTTTTCCTTTTGGAAAGCCTAAAAGGATCACAAGGGTACTAAAAAGATACAACATTTTTGGGAGCGTTATCATTTGGAGGAAGTGTCTGTGGTTTACCTTGTATATTTTGGAAGTGGAAGAGGGGAGTTGGATACCTAGGTATGCGATATATTGTTTAGTCCAGGAGAAAGGGAAGGTCCTTCTTAGCCTGGAGGCATAATTTGGAGCATTTAATAGCATTAAGTTTATAGTAGGATATGACACTAAAAGAAGCAAGTGTTGCCTGTATGGATAAGAGGCATCTCAGTGGGTTTGTGACCATCAGGATGATGGTTTGTGCTCACTCTTGCAGGAGGAGATACCAGTTATTGAGGGGTCAGAGTGGATTTTGGCTGCAAGGGGTTCCCTTAGCAGTGCAAAAATTAGTGGGGGCAGTGGGCACCCCTGTCTAGTGCGATTGGTAATACCAAATGGAACAAAAAGGGTGCCTAAGGAAAGAACTCTTGAGCTGGGATTGGATGGCAGGGAAAGTATTGCAGAGTGAAACCACCCTTGGATGCTGAATTTGTGTAGGACAGCTTTAAGGAAGCCCCAATACACTCGGTCAAATGCCTTCTCTGCATCGAGAGAGAGAAGAAGAGAAGGCATTTGACAAGTGTTACAGAGGTGAATACAATTCATTACACATATCGTTGCGTCAGGAGCCTGATGGCTGGGAATACACCCAACTTGGTCAGGGTGTACTAAAGAAGTCATTAATGGCATGAGTTTACGTGCAATGACCTTTGCAAAGAGTTTTATGTCTGTATTAGGAAGAGATATTGGTCTTTAGTTAGCTGTAGATAGAGGGTCTTTACCCGGTTTAGGAATTGTAGTAATTAGGGTTGTCCCGATACCACTTTTTTAGGACCGAGTACAAGTACCGATACTTTTTTTCAAGTACTCGCCGATACCGATTACCGATACTTTTTTTTAATGTCACGTGACAGTTTTTTTTTTTTTTTTTTTTTTTTTTGAGGGGGGGGGGGGGGGGGTGGGGGTGGGGGTGGGGGCATAGTGAACGGTGTCTGTGTGTGTGTTTTTGTTTTGGTTTTTTTCATTTACATTTATTATTTTTTACAATTTTTTTTTTTATTCTTTATTGCACTATGTGTGTGTTTTTTTGTTTTTTTTAATCAGCCCTGTTGGGGGGCTTTGGTGAGATATCAGGGGTCTTAACAGACCTCTGATATCTCCCCCTTGAGACAGAGAAATAGACTGAGGATAGAGATTCCCCAGTCCCTTTCTCTGCAGCGTCAGCTGCACTGAGAATGAATGGAGAGAACACAGCAGCTTCTCTCCATTCATAAACTGACACATTGTAATCACAGGAGATTACAATGTTTCAGTTATGTGAATGGAAAGAGTCAGCTGACTCTCTCCATACACACAGCGGAGATACAGCAGAACGGAGGGGACAGACGAAGAGAGAGGGACAACGGAAAGCCGGTACAGATGGGGACAGCGGAGGGGGACAGAGGAACGCATGGGGACAGCGGAGGGGGACAGAGGAACGCATGGGGACAGCGGAGGGGGACAGAGGAACGCATGGGGACAGCGGAGGAGGACAGAGGAACGCATGGGGACAGCGGAGGGGGACAGAGCAAAGAAGAAGGACAGCGGGAGGTGGACAGAGGAACGGAGGAGGACAGCGGAGGGGGACAGAGCAAAGAAGGAGGACAGCGGGGGGGGGACAGAGGAACGGAGGGGGACACAGCAATGGAGCAGGACAGCGGAGGGGGACAGAGGAACGGAGGAGGACTAAGGAGGAGGAGGTGACAGTCAGCGGTGATCGCGTGTGGGGGAATTACAAGCACCGATCACCGCTGTATGTCACTAAGCAGCTGAAAGCCGCGGGGGGAGAAGCTTGTAACTCCCCCACACGTCCATCACCGCTGACAGTCAAGGTATCGGCGGAAGCATCGGGAGCATTTGCCCGAGTACAAGTACTTGGGCAAATGCTTGGTATCGGTGCCGATACCGATACTAGTATCGGTATCGGGACAACCCTAGTAGTAATAATAAATTGTAACATACTAGCAGGAATAAAAACAGAGGATAAGGCAAATTGAAGAGGGTAGTTAGTTGAGATGCTCATATATCTGGAAATATTTTTGGATGTTCTGGTCAAAACTACCCCTGAAAATAAGCTCCTTACTACCTTGTTCCGCAAAAGCAACACTGGTAACATGGTGCTTGATGCTACGAGCTTTCATCCGATACCACTCAAAAACTCCATTCCCTATGGGCAGTACTTGCGTCTTCATCGCAACTGCTCTACGGATGCACTTTTCAAGGAAGAGACTGGGGTCCTTCAGAGCCGTCTTTTGTCATGTGGCTATAGTAGATCATGCCTGAAAAAGGCATACAACAAAACAATGGGACAATCTCGATCTACTTTGCTGCATAAACCCCAACCTCGCGATTCTACTGCTTTGAATTTAACTCGCGTAATTATGCGCTTTTCACGTCAACATGTAACCATTAAAAATATTTTGGCAGAAACATTGGAGCATCCTGACTGATGACCCCACACTAAAAACTCTTCTTCCAAAACAACCATTAATAACTTTTAGGAGGGCTGCCTCCCTCAAAGATATGCTTGTCCAAAGCAAATTTAGAGACCAACATAAAAGATCCAAACAATGTCGTATTCCTGGCTCATTTCCTTGCGGTCATTGCACCTTTTGTCCACTTATAAGGAAGGCCAAAACATTCCGTCTCCCCAATGGAGAAATTTTCAAGCCGTTGCACTTCGCTAATTGCCAGACCCGTGGGGTGGTATATTTTATGGAGTGCGACTGCGGTGCCTATTACATCGGCAAAACCAAGCAAGAACTTTGGCGACGAATATCTAAACACATGTACAGCATGGAAATTGGGAATAGATATCTCCCAATTGGGAGACATGTCGTTTTCGAACATAACTACAAGGTGCCTAATGTAACCTTCACAGTACTTCATAAAGCACAAATACCAGATAGGGGAGATGACTGGAACAAGGTCTTGCTCCAAAAAGAGCAAAAATGGATCTTCCAGCTAAAGACCATGTCACCCCCCCGACTCAATGAATCAATCTCCTTTGTTCCCTTTCTTCGAGGCTTCTCTTCTGGCAAAACACACTAAATACATTGCGGTAAAAATTATACAATTAATATCTGCTGGTATATATTTTTACTTGTACTTATATTCCATGTGTTCCTTTTTTCCCCCATGTAGTTGTATATAATGCATTTTTTACTTTGGATAAATCTGTAATTTCCCCACCATATATATCTCTTGACTGATATGTAATAACAATATATTTTCTTTTTTATTTTTATTTTGCACTATGAATAGATTACGGTGAAGACAATCTATAGATTCTGTGAATATATTTTTATATAATTTTTGATTAGTTATATATAATTCTAATCGTATATAATTCTAATCGTTGTTACAAAACAACGCTGTTTGTTAAACAGCCTATATTTTGTACAAATATGATCATTATCATTTGACTTATTTAAGCATACATAATTAGAATTCATAATCATAATTCCTTATATGCACTAATCAGTGCCATTGCTTGATGTCCAGATCACAGGTGCCACTGGCTCACACGCCCCTTGCCAGGTGCAGGGCATTCACAAGTGTAATCCACCGTAATTTGCGCAGTTTCTGCTTGGCCTTCTCCCTTTGGGGTGCTGGTAGGCCGGGGGGGATCCGCATACATATCCTCTGAAGAAGACCCGATGGGGTCGAAACGCGTCAGTCTATCCAAGTGCTCGATTATTGCATAATTTGTGTATAGTTTTATATGTGCTCCTGCGCTTTTATATCTTTTGTACCACAGCTCATGTTTTTTACTCTATTGTCATATGCCTCAATAAAATTATCCTTTTAAATTTAATGTCATCTGTACATGATGTTTGCTGCCTAGAAAACCCCTTTCTCCTGGGGGAGAATTTCCTTTTTTCTGAACTTTTTTTGGGGTGTGCAGCCATTTCCTTCTCTCAAGTGTCCCCCTTTCTTCTAGTATTGCAGAGTGAAACCACCCTTGGATGCTGAATTTGTGTAGGACAGCTTTAAGGAAGCCCCAATGCACTCGGTCAAATGCCTTCTCTGCGTCGAGAGAGAGAAGCAGAAAAGGCATTTGACCAGTGTTACAGAGGTGAATACAATTCATTACACATGTTGTTGCGTCAGGAGCCTGATTGCTGGGAATACACCCAACTTGGTCAGGGTGTACTAAAGAAGTCATTAATGGCATGAGTGTATGTGCAATGACCTTTGCAAAGAGTTTTATGTCTGTATTAGGAAGAGATTATTGGTCTTTAGTTAGATGTAGATAGAGGGTCTTTACCTGGTTTAGGAATTGTAGTAATAATAAATTGTAACATACTAGCAAGTATAAAAACAGAGGATAAGGCAAATTGAAGTGGGTAGTTATTCGAGGTGCTAATATATCTGGAAATTTCTTGTAGTATTCGTTTGTAAATCCATCTTCACCTGGGCACTTAGAGGAGGGGTATAATCATGTCTGCAATCTCCTCCTCGGTAAAAGGTGTTGATAACTGATCTCGTTGTTCAATAGAAAGAGTAGGAAGATTTATTGAGTTAAGAAAGGTGTCTATTGCTGTGTCGGTAGGTTGTAGTGTAGTGGGGTCAGATGCCAAGCTATACAAGGAGGAATAGTATTCACTTAAAGTGTTAGCTATGTTTTGCGGGGAATTTAGGTTATTCTAGATTAATCTTGCTGGGTTTTAACTTGTCTAGTGAGCAATGCCCCTGCTTTGTTGCCAAGGGCATAAAAATTTGCTTTGGTGTGTTTTAAGTTAAGTTTGTATTGATGGAGGAGGAGTGAACCCAGTTTCTGTCTATCAGCAAAAAGTGCGTCACCAAGTGGATTCAATTTGTGTTAATCCTCTTTGATTTTGATGGAAGCTAAAATCTCATCAATTTGCCTTGTTTTCTGGCATTTTAAATATGCATGAAGTTTGATAAGAATGCCACACATATATGTCTTATATGTGGCCCATAAGACAAATGGGTCAACGTTCGGTGTATCATTGAGCTCAAAGAATTCTTGGTGGGCTTGCCTTATCTGTTGACAGATGGATGGAGCAGCCAGTAACGATGAGTTGAGTTTCTACAAGTTAGGAGGTTGAGTTGTGGGTGAGCCTAGCTCCAGAAGGATGAGTGCATGATCTGACCACGTTAAATTTCCTATAGTGGTTGGCAGGCATTTTGGAGAGTCCATTTGTCGGTCATAAATAGGTCTATATGAGAGTAGGAGTCTTGAGAAGGCAAGTAACAGGTGAAGTCCTTTTCCGAGCCATGTTGGCAGTGCCAGACTTCATATAGGTCTTGTTGCTGCAATAGGTAGTTGAGAGCTTGGCAGGAAAGCGTTTTTTGGAGAAAGAGTCCAAGGCAGGATTCCCGATAGTGTTGAAGTCTCTCTCCCAGTATAAGGTGACCTTTGGGTGAGTGGAGAGGAGATTCAAAAGGTGTTTTCAAAATTGCAATTGCTTTGTGTTAGGAGCATACACGTTGACCAGGGTGAAAGTAGTCTGGTCAATGTCGCATATCAGAATAAGATAACGACTGGGAGGGTCCGCTATTTCCTGGATGAGGGTGAATGGGAGAGTATTGTGTATTGCGATGAGAACTCCACATTTCTTCTACTCCATTGAGGCTAATAAGATACGGTCAAAGTTCTTGAACTTAAGAATAGGGTTGTTAGATAAAGAGAAGTGCATTTCCTGTACCACGAGTAGGTCGTTGCATAATTTGGTTGCTTTCTTCATGAGGGCCGATCATTTGTATGGGCTGTTTAGGCCCCTGGCATTGAGAGACATGCTTTTGAGAGGTATTATAGGCAGAAAAGAAGTAAAGGTTGGTCCCAGAGGTGGGTCCTGTGGGTAGGAGTATGGAGACCCACTCGGTGGTTAAACGTTAAGAGGTCAGTCATGAGGCATGAGAGTGGTGGCAGGTAATGGGCAGCGAAGGCGATGATGATGCTCTCTATTTGTGTGAGCTTCATGGGATTACAGTAGGAGTAGGAGCTATCTTTAAGGTGTCTAAAAGGGTTCTGTGGGCTGGGTACGAGTGAAGAAAAGTAAAAAAAGTCTCTTTTAAAAAAATGGAGACAATGGGCATTTGTAGAAGTAACGGCTATAATCTTGGGGTGCAGAGGTTAGTTCAGTCCACTTGGGTAGAGTCAGCGCCACAGTATCCCAGCTAATTAGGTGCAGATGCCGAGAACGCCAGCAGTTGGTGCCAAATCAGGAATCCTGAAGTGACTAGTCTGAATCCATTTGTTGCAATGGTGGTGCAGAAGGCTCCCCTTGCATCGCAGGAAGAATATTCCAGTTTTGAAGCAGGCACAGACCTCCCTGAAGCATTCGGTTAGTGTAAGTTTTGTTCCGGTGGGTCACCAGCAACTTTGTAGGGGACCCCCATTTGTAGGGAATCTTATAGTTTTGCAGAGCCTTCTTGATGGTAATGAGTTGTTTTCTGTTTTGCTGGTTGGTTTGAAGAGGTCTGTATAGAGTTTGACAGATGAGAAGGACTCAGGCAAGCCGGCAGAGTGTTTTGCTGAAATCTTTACTCTCTTTTTAACCTGAAAAAGTGGATTTGAGCGAGGACATCCCTGGGTGTAGAGGCAGGAAGACCGGTTTAGGGAGACTGTGAGCCCTGTCAATGACCACCTAAAGGTCCACCAGGGCTGGTATAAGAGACCTTGTTAATTGTTGAAGGTCAAATCAGCTTGTGAGACATTTTCAGGAATGTTTCAGAATTTAATATTATTCCTGCACGACCTGTCTTCTAAGTCAGCAAGTTTCAAGCTTAGCCCATGGATTTCATTTTCCTGGTCGGTATGTGCGTCAATAAGGTCATTATGTGCAGAGAACATCTCTTCCATTTTAGTTTCAAGAAGTGTGACACAACGATCATGACTTTGGACAGTCAGGGAGAGAGAGGAGATCGCTAATGAAAGATCTGCATGAAGGGTTTGCCTGAGGGATATCAGTATGCTCTTCAGTGTCTGCTCAGAAATAGGCTGGTCAGAAGCAGGGAATGCCTCTATGGCTAATTGCTGCTGTGTACTATGTGTGAGGAGGTTAGTGGATGTAGCAGTGAGCTCTGCTGGGATGTGTCCTCTCTCCTCGGCCTGGATTTTACAAAGCTGGCTGTTGTGGGCGAGTAGGGAGGTGAGAACTCACCCTGTGCTGCTGACACTGCAGGTGAAGCTGGCCTCTGTGAGGATCCCGGCTCGCAGGGCGGATGCGGAGACCAGGAGGAAGCTCCATGTTCCGCCGGTGCCATCTTGGCTGGAGCAGGGTCCCGCTGCTGGAAAGAAGGTGGTCAGCTTTCTCAGCAGCCTGGCAGCTTTTGTTCACTTGGACATGGTCACCGGGAGAAGAAGAGGCAGGATTCTGTGAAGGTAGGCTGCACTCTGTGTCGCTGTGTGATCACTGCTAACCCAGGATTTGAGCGGAGCTCAGCTCTCAGGCTTCCATCCACTGCGCCGACAAGCCACGCCACCTTACCATGATTTATTATCTGGTACTGTATGCTAAAAAAAACACTTAAAACGCATAAACTTAAAATGATAAACTTAAAAAATATATTAACCTTGTTTCAAAACCTGCTATTCCAGTTTTTGGTAAAGACTACAGGGATTTTTCAGGAACTCTATATGCAAGATATCTGAAAATGAGTTTCTGCGCCTGCACATCTAGTGTAGTCATTTTTCCTTTTTGGATTTGTTTTATATTATTGGAAATGCAACAGGTGGTACTGAAACGCACTAAAGTAGGTGTAAACAACAAAAACTTCCAGTCGGAAAGTAAAATAATGATTTAAGATTTTTTGGGAGAGAGTTTCCAGCTGGAGTATGTTGAAATCGTGTATAAATAAGCAGCATACTCATTCAAGAAAGTTGCTTATGTGCTTATTTAAGCCAAGTGGAAATTAAACTTTTAGTAACCTTTTACATGAACATAAGGACTACATTAGAAGAGAGCTGCTTACAGTATGGTGCTTGCAGTGCCTAACAAGCTGCTGATCACATCCATTCATGCAATGTTCTTCTATGCCAACATAGCTGTTTGTTGGTAATGTAATCAAAACCTCAGTGGCCAACAAGCAGTAATCACAGCCATCCAGAAACTTTTTTAAGTTCTCTGCTGACCACTATGCCATTGTATACAATTTTATTTTGAGGATAGTGAGTAGAGAAATCAGTAATAGGTTATTCTATTCTATTCTATTGCTTACTGATCTCCCAAATAATAATGAATTGAAAGTACTAATTTATGAGCACTTCCAAGTTCAGTGCAGTGCATGGTGCTGGGGGGGGGGGAGAAGGCAGAGGACCAAGGAAAGATATTAAGGATTTGTAAGATCACTGATGTCTCACTAACGAGGACATAGTAATTTTGTTAGGTTGAAAAAAGACACAAGTCAATGTAGTTTAACCAAATGAAAGAATCAGTCAATCAATCAATAAACAAATAAAAAACCTTCACATGCAACATTCTATACCCACATTTGATCCAGAGGAAGGCAAAAAAAACCTTTAAAGCATGGTCCAATTTGCTCCAGGGAATATATTCTCTGGGTTAGCAAGATATGCCACCAGACATTTTGTCCCACACTGATAATACTTAAAGCTGAACTTTGGGGCTGTGCCTGCACTTCATGGGTTAACTGCTTATTTTTTTCTAGGGGGTTGGAGAACCAAGATATACTCACCTAATCCACCGCTCCTTCCAGTGCAAGATTAGTCCCTGCTGCTCTTTCCCCCCACAGTCCAGTGGTTATGTGTGGTGGAATGTTCCTGATATAGTCACGCGTAGACCGGCTCTGGATGTATAGACATCAGGAGCAGCATCAAAGTACAGGGTGAGTATAGGCTTTGTGGTTACCCCTAGACAAAACAAGCAGTTCATGCACACATTGTGGGCACAGCCCCACTGCATAGAGATTTTTTTGGGGCTTTAAGTAAAAAAGTGTTAAAGGCCTCAGTGTGAAATGGAAATGGAATGCTCTCTCAAGGATCACTGTGATGACCGCTGCTAAGGGAAGGCTGTTTCCCAATCTATGAAAGACTGCATCCATGAGCACCTGAGAGCCATTGGAGCAATGATGTAATGTCACACCATCTTCCTTTACCCTCTCTGTGGTCAGCAGTGAAAAGATAAAGGAACTCCCAACCAGAGAAGCAGTACTGGGATCTGCATAAGGAGCTGACTGACAGGGCTCAGAGGCCCCACAGGAAGTCAGCTAAACAAGGGCTTTTGGGTAACACAGAGCATCCGGTCATCTCCACAGCAATGCGTTTCAAGGAACTGCCTCTTTTTCAAGTTGTATGATGTGGAGACTGCTGACTACAGAGAGGGGAGGGCCGGGGGGCAACTATGACAGCCCAATAAAACGAGTCAAACTGTAGCAGAAGCTTTTGTGTTTACTAAGGGACGCAATTGATTTATGTGGGGTGTGGTCCTGGGTTTAATATTGTGGTGGATGAATGAGAACAAAATGTGTCCTGAAGGTGCCGGTACCCGGAGTAGAGAGAGAGAGCCGACAAGAGGAGATGTAGGAAGCTTTTGACCAGTGCTACCTTTTGTATGCTAACATACAAACTAGCTTTCATTTAGATGGCATACCTTCCCCTCTCAAAAAAAAATTCTAATTTCAAAAGAAAATATTGAAATTTAATTGGGGTTACAAAAGTCCATAACAAGTAGATACTTTACATGCATAAAAATACTTGAAGGCCAGGGAATGCTGGACCTAAAAAAATACTTTTACGTGGCACAATTGTCCCAATGTATAACTTATCATTCCCATGATTTATTCCCTACATACTACATCGACAGAAATCAAATCACAAAAATTTAGAATCTGACAATTATGTGCCCATCACTCTAATTTCTCTTAGTTTTTGGGATGGTCTTTGCACCAAGCATTATATAAAATTTCCCTACAACACATTTGCCCCCATTCTCTGCAGCTCTGCTTACATTGCAGGCCTCCAACCCAAATATTTTACCTGGTGGACCAATAAGGGTCCCTTGAGGTTAGCTGACCCGTGTAATAATCAGGGAATCTTACCAAGATCAATTCTGCATGGGAAATTCCACACCCAAAAGATAGAACTGATTAGCTATAATCAACTACAGTATTCCATTTTCTCAATGGGACAGACAGATTTGACTACGATGACATCTTTAAAAAAATCTCTGCAGGAACATGGGCAGTATGACCGATATCATATCCATCATATTTATTGTACGTTATTTTATACCCAGCTTCTAAGAAGTTGCCCTATATGGATAGATTGGAAGTGGATCTGAAGGAAGGCATGGGATTGGAGAAATTATCATAAAATAACTTCTGGAAAACCCAAATCATATATAAATTCCTTGAATTTAGAGGTGAATTATAAGGCACAGTATAGCTGCTCTAAACATGCACATACTCCTCTCCTCCCAATGGCTGGAATGGTTCAAGTTGTTGCTGTCTGCCCTTCCCTGCATTACTGAAGAGACATATGGCCATAGGTTTTACCTTTGAAACTATCCCTCAATTGTGGTGGATCCAGCTACCATGAGGAAATGTGACAAATGCAGAGTTTCTTTGCACTGTCTTCTCTTGGACTGTGGCAATGGATCATCCAGGATTTTCCTATTATACAAGGAAAGGGTTAAGCATACCCTTTAAAGAAACCCTAAATTTTCCTTCTCACCACCAGCACTGTCAACCCTTCTTCTCTTCACTGGCAGCACCCCAACCCCCTCCTCAAACCTGACAGCACCCAAGCCCTCCTCCTCATATTTCTCCTCTCAGGGCTGATCCTACCCGGGGTGCACAGGGTGCTTCGCACCCGGGCGCCTGCAGAGGTGGGGGCGCCAAAGAGCCAGAGTTCTCCCCTCCCTCTTTCTCTCCTTGTGAGTGTCCGTCCAGAACACCAGTGTGAGCATAGGGCAGCCCGTCCAGCCTGACAGTGCTGGGGGGAGGGGCACTCCTCTTCCTGACACAAGGGTTCTAGTCAGTGGCTGCTGAGTGCTGATGCGCAGGAATGAATTCCTCACACTGGGATTGCGCACTGTCTCTACCAACTCCAGTTCAAATGCCTCCCCTCCCATCTCTATCTCAGGCTGCAAGGAGAGAGAACCGAGGTGAGTCACACACAGTGTTCAGTGTGCCGTGTGCTGAGGTTGGCATCACCAGCACACCTTTATATGTGCTCTGGGCTGCCCCTGCTAGGAGATGTTTTATGGCATGATAGATTACATAGGATACACAGCCCCTTCCTGCACCTCAGTAGTTCATCTACAGATGTGATGTATAATGAGATGTACTAAGAGCCCTTTCACACTGACAGTGCGGGGGTGTTGGCGGTAATGCGCCGCTACTTTTAGTGGCGCTTTACCGTCGCTTTAGAGGTACATTTAACCCCCACTAAAGGGTTCAAAGGCGCAACTGCGGAGGCGCTTTGCAGGCACTGCCCATTGATTTCAATGGACAAGGGTGCTTTAGGAGCGGTGTATACACCGCTCCTAAAGCGCCTCAAAGAAGCTACTTGCAGGAATTTTTTGGACGTCGTGCCAGTGCTCTGCTCCAGTGTGAAAGCATTCGGCTCTCACACTGGGATTGCAGATAAGGCTTTTTCCAGGCGCTATTTTTAACACTAAAGCGCCTGAAAAATGCCTCCAGTGTGAAAGGGGTGTAATGGACCATCTCCTGTACTATGTCTGCAGTCTATGACCATCTCCTGTATTATGTCTGCAGTCTCTGATCATCTACTGTATTATGTCTGCAGTCTCTGATCATCTCCTGTAATATGTCTGCTTTCTATGATCATCTCCTGTACTATGTCTGCAGTCTCTAACCGTCTCCTATATCATGTCTGCAGTCTCTGACCCTCTCCTATATCATGTCTGCAGTCTCTGACCATCTCCTGTACTACATCTGCAGTCTCTGACCATCTCCTGTCCCAAGTCTGCAGTCTCTAACCGTCTCCTATATCATGTCTGCAGTCTCTGACCATCTCCTGTACTATGTCTGCAGTCTCTGATCATCTCCTGTACTATGTCTGCAGTCTCAGATCATCTCCTGTACAATGTCTGCAGTCTCTAACCGTCTCCTATATCACGTCTGCAGTCTCTGACCCTCTCCTGTACTATGTCTGCAGTCTCTCACCATCTCCTGTAGTATGTCTGCAGTCTCGCACCATCTCCTGTATCATGTCTGCAGTCTCTGACCATCTCCTGTACTATGTCTGCAGTCTCTGACCATCTCCTGTACTATGTCTGCAGTCTCGGATCATCTCCTGTACTATGTCTGCAGTCTCGGATCATCTCCTGTATCATGTCTGCAGTCTCTGACCATCTCCTGTACTATGTCTGCAGTCTCTGACCATCTCTTGTACTATGTCTGCAGTCTCTTACTATCTCCTGTACTATGTCTGCGGTCTCTGACCATCTTCCTGTACTATGTATACGGTCTCTGACCATCTCCTGTACCATGTCTGCAGTCTCTGACCATCTCCTGTATTATGTCTGCAGTCTCTGACCATCTCCTGTACTATGTCTGCAGTCTCTGACCATCTCCTCTACTATGTCTGCAGTCTCTGACCATCTCCTGTACTATGTCTACAGTCTCGGACCATCTCCTGTACTATGTCTGCAGTCTCTGACCATCTCCTGTATTATGTCTGCAGTCTCTGACCATCTCCTGTATTATGTCTGCAGTCCCTAACCATCTCCTATATAATGGCTGCAGGCTCTGACCATCTCCTGTACTATGTCTGCAGTCTCTGACCATCTCCTCTACTATGTCTGCAGTCTCTGACCATCTCCTGTACTATGTCTACAGTCTCGGACCATCTCCTGTACTATGTCTGCAGTCTCTGACCATCTCCTGTATTATGTCTGCAGTCTCTGACCATCTCCTGTATTATGTCTGCAGTCTCTGACCATCTCCTGTACTATGTCTGCAGTCTCTGACCATCTCCTGTACTATGTCTGTAGTCTCTGACCAGCTCCTGTACCATGTCTGCAGTCTCTGACCAGCTCCTGTACCATGTCTGCAGTCTCTGACGAGCTGCTGTACCATGTCTGCAGTCTCTGACCAGCTCCTGAACTATGTCTGTAGTCCCTGACCATCTCCTGTACTATGTCTGCAGTCTCTGACCATCTCCTGTACTAGGTCTGCAGTCTCTGACCATCTCCTGCACTATGTCTGCAGTCTCTGACCATCTCCTGTACTATGTCTGTAGTCTCTGACCAGCTCCTGTACCATGTCTGCAGTCTCTGACCAGCTCCTGTACCATGTCTGCAGTCTCTGACGAGCTGCTGTACCATGTCTGCAGTCTCTGACCAGCTCCTGAACTATGTCTGTAGTCTCTGACCATCTCCTGTACTATGTCTGCAGTCTCTGACCATCTCCTGTACTAGGTCTGCAGTCTCTGACCATCTCCTGCACTATGTCTGCAGTCTCTGACCATCTCCTGTACCATGTCTGCAGTCTCTGACTATCTCCTGTACTATGTATGTGGTCACTGATCATCTCCTGTACTATGTCTGCGGTCTCTGACCATCTCTTGTATCATGTCTGCAGTCTCTGACCATCTCCTGTACTATGTCTGCAGTCTTTGACCATCTCCTATATCATATCTGCAGTCTCCGATCCGTCTCCTGTAATATGTCTGCAGTCTCTGACCATCTCCTGTATTATATCTGTAGTATTTCTGGGGGATCTTTCTAACAGACTCTCTAACAGAAGCGCTCTCTGTCTCCATCAGAGAGGCCCCCCTCCAGGTCCCAATAAAGTACTCTTGCTTCTCTTCCTGTATTTTGTTTATTGTACCTGTAAGGATCCCAGGGTAATGAAAACTTTGTGGTGGAGCATCTATGTGTTTGAGTCTCAGCCATAGAAATATTTGTAAAGGGGAGGAGTTACTAAAATGACCACGCCCATGTGGGGGCGCCAGAAATATTTCTGCACCCAGGCGCCTGTGACCCTAGGCCCTGTCTCCTCTGCCTCCTGCTTCCTCATGATATTCCACATATTGTGGAGGGCAGGGCATTACTTTTCATTAAATGTAACAGGGACAGGTGTATGGTTTTCTGGGTAAAATAATGGTGGCTGGGTTCCTGACATTGTGGTGTAACCAAAGCGACAAAAAAGTATAAACATGATGATAGGAAAAGCTGGGAAAAGCTAATATGAAGATGCTAGGTATGGGGGTAATTTGGGAATTATATTTTCTTCTAGCAATAACGTAAGGGTCTGTGGACAGTTCATGGGGATAGTAGCCACAAAAATGTCTGCCCAATCCTCATAGCCAGTTGGTGGCAATAGGACATGATTATTGAAGGAGGAAAAGGACGCATTAGCAGGCCCCAGGCATCCTTGATGAGGTGGAGAAGGAAAAGGTTGTGTTACCAGGTCAAAAATAAATTTATGCTATGTAGTGTTGGGCCAAACACCCCCCAGTTTGGTTTGCACCAGAACTCTTAAACATGTAAAAATGTTTGGACCGAACCGCAAACCCTATTAAAGTCTAAGGGACCCAAACTTGAAAAATCAAAAGTCCCTATTTTAAAGGCTTAAATGGAAGTTATTGCACATAAAAAGAGTATGGGGGCCTGATACCTGCCCTGGGAGACATGTACCAATGCAATTTTCTTTTTTTTATATAATTTTTAAAGGAGCAGTGATTTTAATGATGCTTAAAATGAAACAATAAAAATGAAAAATTTCTTTAACCACTAGATGACCGGCCGCCGCAGTTATACTGCGGCAGGTTGGTTCTCCTGGACAAATTGCTGTAGCTCTACGTTGGACGATTTAAGACCACTTGGGGGCGCGATGATGAAGCAGATGCAGATGCCCGGTGGCAGCGATGTCTGCCGGACACCTGCGATTGCTCCTGAGAGAGACAGAACAGAGATCTGTCAATGCAAACAGACAGATCTCCGTTATGTCAGGAGAGAGGAGAAAGATCTGCTTAAGTGGTTACTAGGGATGAGCTTCGAGTTCGAGTCGAACTCATGTTCGACCCAAACATTGGCTGTTCGCCCGTTCGCCGAACAGCGAACAATTTGGTGTGTTCGCGGCAAATTCGAAAGCCGTGGAACACCCTTTAAAAGTCTATGGAAGAAATCAAAAGTGCTAATTTTAAAGGCTTATATGCAAGTTATTGTGATAAAAAGTGTTTGGGGACCTGGGTCCTGTCCCAGGAGACAAGGATCAGTGATTTTATTAATGCTTAAATTCAAACAATAAAAGTATAATATTCCTTTAAATTTTGTACCTGGGGGGTGTCTATAGTATGCCTGTAAAGGGGCGCATGTTTCCCGTGTTTAGAACAGTCTGACAGCAAAATGACATTTCAATGGAAAAAAAGTCATTTAAAACTACTCGCGGCTATTAATGAAATACCGGTCCGACAATACACACAAAAGTTCATTGATAAAAACGGCAAGGGAATTCCCCACAGGGGAACTCCAAACCAAAATTTAAAAAAAAAATGACGTGGGGGTCCTTCTAAATTCCATACCAGGCCCTTCAGGTCTGGCATGGATTTTAAGGGGAACCCCGAGCCAAAATAAAAAAAATTGCGTGGGGTCCCCCCAAAAAGCCATACCAGACCCTTATCCAAGCACGCAACCTGGCAGGCCACAGGAAAAGAGGGGGGACGAGAGAGCGCCCCCCTCCTGAACCATACCAGGCCACATGCCCTCAACATTGGGAGGGTGCTTTGGGGTAGCCCGGTGGTTGTGGGGGTCTGCGGGTGGGGGCTTATCGGAATCTGGAATCCCCTTTAACAAGGGGACCCCCAGATCCCATCCCTTTCCCTGTGTGAAATGGTAAGGGGGTACCCCTACCATTTCACAAAAAAACTGTCAAAAATGTTAAAAATGACAAGAGACAGTTTTTGACAATTCCTTTATTTAAATGCTTCTTCTTTCTTCTATCTTCTATCTTCTATCTTCCTTCGGTTTCTTCCTCCTCCTTCTTCTTCTTCTGGTTCTTACTCCGGTGTTCTCGTCCTGCATCTTCATCCGCGGCGTCTTCTTCCCTTCTTCTCCTCGGGCCGCTCAGCATCCATGATGGCATGGAGGGAGACTTCCCTGTGGCATTCCCCTTGATGTCAGAAGGGGGCGGGGTTATGTAACAGGTGACCCTGCCCCCCTCTGACATCACGGGGAATGCCACAGGGAAGTCCCCGTCAAGTCCCAGGGCATCAGAGGGGGCGGGGTCACCGGGTGGCCCCGCCCCCTATTATTTAAGAACCGCCAGAAGAGGAGAAGCATCACACAGCGGGAGCCTCCCTCAATGCCATCATGGATGCGGAGCGGCCCGAGGAGAAGAAGGGAAGAAAACGCAGCGGATGAAGATGCAGGACAAGAACACCGGAGGAAGAACCAGAAGAATAAGAAGATGGGGGAAGAAACCAAAGGAAGATAGAAGATAGAAGAAAAAAGATAAAAGAAAGAAGAAGCATTTAAATAAAGGAATTGTCAAAAACTGTCTCTTGTCATTTTTAACATTTTTGACATTTTTTTGTGAAATGGTAGGGGTACTTTTGTACCCCCTTACCATTTCACACAGGGGGGAGGGCCAGGATCTGGGGGTCCCCTTCTTAAAGGGAGCTTCCAGATTCCGATAAGCCCCCCCGCCCGCAGACCCCCACAACCACCGGGCAAGGGTTGTGGGGATGAGGCCCTTGTCCCCATCAACATGGGGACAAGGTGTTTTGGGGGGCTACCCCAAAGCACGTTCCCAATGTTGAGGGCATGTGGCCCGGTACGGTTCAGGAGGGGGGGAACGCTCTCTCATCCCCCCTCTTTTCCTGCGGCCTGCCAGGCTGCGTGCTCGGATAAGGGTCTCGTATAGATTTTTAGGGGGACCCCAAGACATTTTTTTTTTTAAATTTTGGCCGTGGTTCCGCTTAATAACCAAACCAGACCTGAAGGGCCTGGTATGGAATTTAGGGGGACCCCTCACGTCATTTTTTTTTAAATTTTGGTTCGGGGTTCCGCTGTGGGGAATTCCCATGCGGTTTTTATCAATGAACTTTCATGTGTATTGTCAGACCGGCAATTCATTAATAGCCACGAGTAGTTTTAAATGACTTTTTTCCTTTGAAATGTCATTTTGCTGTCAGAATGTTCTAAACACGGGAAACATGCGCCCCTTTACAGGCAAACTATAGACACCCCAAGGTTACAAAATTTAAAGGAATATTACACTTTTATTGTTTCACTTTAAGCATTATTGAAATCACTGCTCCCGAAAAAACGCCCATTTTTAAAACTTTTTTTTGCATTGATCTATGTCCCCTGGGGCAGGACCCAGGTCCCCAAACACTTTTTATGACAATAGCTTGCATATAAGCCTTTAAAATTAGCACTTTTGATTAGTCATGTTCGTGTCCAATAGACTTTAACGGTGTTCGAACAAATTTTTTGCCTGTTCGCAAGTCCTGGTGCGAACCGAACAGGGGGGTGTTCGGCTCATCCCTAGTGGTTACATATAGTGCCTGGGGGTCCCCTTAGTCTGCCTGTAAATTGGCACATCTGTACTGTGTATAGAACATTCTGCAACAAAACTAGTATATATAAAGAAACAAAAATGCCATTTAAATTGAATTTCCCTGCAAGCTTTCTTTATTTTGTAAACAACAGCTTGTGGAGCCAGTCTGTGTGATGAGACCACAATTTAGTGCACTCGGAACAAGATTAGAGATTTTTTGGATAAATTCTGGTGTCTCTTTGGCAGAGTTTGGATGAAAATAATAAAGTTTTGCACAAAAGTGAGCAAGCCTTATGTGAAGAAGCCAAACTATAGTACACTCAGGTCAAAATTATTATTTTTTTCTCTTTCACAGATTTTGGATAAAAGTAACAGGTGTGGAAAAATTGGGCTTTGGGTGTTGGTGGTGCCTTCGCACCGTAACCCTATAGAGGTACTCTTGATAAAAGAAAGAGTTGTCTTTTCTGTAAAGAATTTATACTATATGCCCCTGTCAAACATGTGCAGAAAAATTTGGCTTTGGCTATTGGTGGTGCCTTCACACTGTATACCTATAGAGGTACGCTTCATGAAAGCAAGACTTTGCCTTTCTGAAACAAAATGAGACTGTGTGCGCCTGTCAAACAGGTGTGGAAAAATTGCTAACATTAGATTGGGGTTTAGGAAACATAGTTTATCTAAACATGTTGCCCTTAAAAATGACCATAATCCATCAGAATTAAAGGTAGTGGGGATAGAATCTTTTTCATCTCATTGGCAGGGGAGTAATGTAGTTCACCAAATTTCCAGACAGGGGACCTGTTGGATTTATTAGTTCAAAACCAAATGTCCACAAGGGGTTAAACATAGAATGGGACATAAATAGTTTCATAAGTAATAATTGAATCAAGGGAAGCATTATAAGGTATTGCTCTTCAAAAATATGTGATCATTTTTTTTGGTGCTTCATATATTGATGGAATTTTTGAGTTTTATTTGACTTATTCTTATTTGATTTATTTATAAACACTGTTTATCAATGATTATGATTATTATATTTATATATTTTTTAGCAAACATGGTGTTTTATGAGCACGCTGCCACTTTGTACAATTATGTGTACATCTTTCAATCAAACAGCCTCTTTTTTAGCAATCCACTGTAACTGAGCTCCCCCTCCCCTTCTATAAAGCTTGGGAGTAATATATCTGTTTTGTGTAGAGTAGTTATTCCTGTGCTACCATGTATAATAGGGCGGAGTGAATGGAAAAGCTGCCTGCAATGAATAGGGTCCAACCAAACCCAAATAATCAGTGAAATGAAATGGGGGGGGGGGGGGTGGTGCTGCGCTAATCCAGCAGAAAAAAAGTAAGATATGCTAAAATAACAGTGCAAGTAAAATAAAGCACTAAAAGCAAAATAATCCCAAAGGGATAAATAACAACCACTAGCAGTGACTATATATAGAGATAATATGTGACAGATACTATATAAAGAAATACAATAATGTTAAAGTGCAAAGTGCAATCGCAAATATATAAATAACACTAACGGGTGTACTTGATAAAAAATAAGCTAAAAAATACTGTGCAATGTAAAAAACGTGCAAAATCTGCAAAGAGACAACTTCCTGTGTAAAGTGTAATCATTCAGTGTAAACAATACGATGCTGTGCGTGGCATGCACACAGCAAGCATATGGCAATAACAAAGTGTCTAGTGCAACTAGAAGCAAATTGCTGTCTTTCTCTCTATTCTTGGTCCCGGATTCCCTCTCTAGGAACTTAGTCCTTCAGACAGTACAGGGGGCATAAATAGAAAGAAGTGGGGACCAAATAGTGTAGTATTGTATGACCAAAATAGGTTTTATTCAAACAGTATAGGGTACTCACATATAGCAGAACAAAAAAGGGCTTATCTCCGATGAGCGGCGAGCTTGTAAGCCTCAGTCAGCATAGAGTGCCTGTCCCATCCCTACGCGTCACGTCACACAACATGTGAATTAGCGCAGCACCTCCCCCCCATTTCAATATATCTGTTTTATATTAGTGAATAACAAACAAATTATACATATGAGTTGGGGACCTGTTTGGACACCACTAACACGGCGGCCGCATTATTTCTAAATACTGGGAGCCTATCTCCGGTGAGCACCACTATTCCGTTGTCTCAGTGATGACATCTATTACAATGAAACATATATCGGGCAGAGGAAGTAACGGTGACTGCAGCATGCCCGCCAGGGTGTCGGACAATATTGTATACAAATGCCTGTTGTCTTTTCAGCTTTGTAAGTAGTTGTCTTTTATTAAATAAAATTTTTTAATGGACATTGAGTAATGAAAATCTCTTACTTCTCTTCTCACTTACCATGCCCATTTGAATGGTCGGGAGTACTAAATGGTCAAGTACCATTTGGTGAGGGATACTGCAGAGAGTGTCCAAGGCAATTTATTATCTGTATAGGCTTTCCTGCTGAGAGATACTTCTTACACCCACAGTGTATATACAGGGTCTCAACTTTCTTTGTTTTAGACTGGAGCATGATTAGGTGATCACCCAAAGCACCAGCATATTGAAGATGTGCACAATTTGATCACTATATCTCAACTTAATTATTTTTTGGGGACTTTGTAAAGTAGAGAAACAAGGCAGTTTGTAATTAAAAAATTCAAAATGATAGTGTATTAATTTCCTAGAAAAAAAAGGGAAGCTTAATATTATACTGTATCCAACCACACTGTTTAGGTACTTTTACTAGTCTGCAGTTTAGAAACACCAGTTAACTTTAAACAAAGAAATACATTTTAAGGATCCATTCAACCGGCTGGGTTACAATGCACTGGCTGTTGTGCATTGCACTGTTAACACTTTTAATCAACTTTTTTGAAATGTCATACAGTTTTATTTCATAAAATTCTATCGACTGGTGTGCAGTGACTACGTTGGAAAAAAGTATGGCTGGACATACTTTATTTTGGCGCAAACAGTCTTTCTCTATGTTTGCCTGTCTCTCTCTCCGTCTGTTTTTCTCTGTCTGTCTGTCTGTCCCTCTCTGTTGGTCGCTATCTCTCTATCTGTCTCTCTCTCTGTCTGTCTCTGTCTGTCTGTCTCTCTCTTTCCCTCTTCGTCTGTCTGTCTCTCTCTCTCTCTCTCTCTATGCCTGTCTGTCTCCCTCTCTCTCTGTATGTCTCTCTGTCTGTCTGTCTTTCTCTCTGTCTGTCTTTTCTTTCTGTCTGTCTGTCTGTCTCTCTCTCTCTCTCTCTGTCTTTCACTCTGTCTGTCTCTCTGTCTGTCTGTCTCTCTCTTTCCCTCTCTGTCTGTGTCTCTCTCTCTCTGCCTGTATGTCCCTCTCTCTCTCTATGCCTGTCTGTCTCTCTCTCTCTCTCTCTATGCCTGTGTGTCTCTCTCTCTCTCTCTCTCTCTCTCTGTCTGTCTGTCTGTGTCTCTCACTCTCTCTCTCTCTCTCTCTGTCTCTCTCCGTCTGTCTGTCTCTCTCTGTCTGTCTTTCTGTCTGTCCATCTCTCTCTGTCTCTCCTTCCCTCTCTCTGTCTGTTGGTCTCTCTCTCTCTCTCTCTGCCTGTCTCTCTCTCTCTGCCTGTCTCCCCCTCTCCTCCCCCTGCAGGGAACAGCATGCAGTGAAAATTGTGTTATTTCCCATATCTTACATGTTCCTCTTTAACGCTTATAAACGAAAACGTGCCTAAACTCAGGTTACAGCTTTTACATGAGTTTACAAGCAGTTAAAAGCATTTGGCATGTGAAATGCCAGTAAACTTCCATCCTGAACACAATTGCTTTAAAAAAAATGCCACTAAACTAAACTGCCTCTAAATGACTATAAACTACTCAGTGTACATGGACAGATAACATACCATAGAGGAGAGTTCAGGGGCTGCTTAAAAAAATGCTCAACTGCTCCTAAACATCCATTTATCAGCAGCAGTGTACATGAGGCCTAACACAGTTATTAAATTACACTGATGCTGGTAAACGGACATTTAGGAGCAGTTGGGCATTTTTTTCAGCTACCCCTGAACTCTCCTCTATGTTATCTTATCAGTACATGTACACAGGGTCATTTATAGTCATTTCTAGGCAGTTGAGTTAAGAAGCATTTTTTGGAACACAAAAAAATGCGTTCAGGATGGATATTCAGAGGCATTTGAAACGCCAAATGCCTGTAACAGCTTGTAAATGCGTGTAAATGTGGTAACTCACATTTAGCTGCATTTTGTTTACACGCATTTTTCATTTTTGGATAGTTGCTATTTATATTAAAAAAAAACACTTCTAAACACAAACGCGGCAAAACACCACTAAACGTGGCATGTAAACGCGGCAAAACTGATGTTTTAAACGTTGGTTACTATCTGTCAAGTTAAATTGTTCAGGAGAGGGTGTAAAAGCGTCCCGTGTACATGAAGCCTAAAACACCTAGTTAGGTACATTTAACCAACTGATCACCCCCCCAGTTAACCCTTTCATTGCCATGTTACCAGTGTCATCGTTACACTGTACAGATTCTGTTACTGATCACTGTATCAGTGCCACAGGCGACTTCAGATAATATTAGCGTTAGTTAGAATCAGTTAGCGTCCTTCCCAGATGGTGTCAGAGTGTCCACCACACTATCACCATCACATTTAACTGTTTGATTGCAAGAAATATTATCACAGACACACTATAATCCTCCATTACTAGTATAGTGTTTGAAATGATCAGTATCTTTGATTAGAGCAGAACTATACTAGTATCTCCAATAGTATAGTGTCCTTAAAAATGCAGCATTTGCAGGATCAGCCCCGACACCTGTCAGCACCTGCGTTTGGCCCCTCCCCCATCCAACAAGTGCAGTGTCAGTACATCACAGTCACTTCTGATACATTGCACACAAAACCACAGTGTTAGCAAGATCAGGCCTGATCTCTGCAAGCACTGGCAGGTACATTTTATTTGTATTGATTAAAGCAGTACCTGACAACCATGTGCTCTTTTTTCCCATGAGTTGCATTAGGTACCTGTAAATTTAGTGGCCAAAATGTAGAAAAAAGGTACTCTAGTGAAGAGGTCTGCAGGGTTCTGAGTAAGTCAGATGACGGCGAAGGGCAGTTCTCACTGACAGAATTAGGATCAGGATACAAATCTGTAGAGAGCAGCGGCACCCTGACAGGTAGCTCAGACGATGGAGAAGAGGTCCCTGCAAAGGTCAGGTGTACCCGACCCCGTGCCCAGGTTGCTGAGGTGTTAGAATCATGTGATGATTCTCATATGCAGCAGAGTTCCAGTACTAGTGCTGCACTACCCTTCGGTGAGCTGGCAAACACCAGTGGTCTAGTACATCCTGGCCTTTTACACCCCAGCACTGCAGTATCATCTGGCGATGTGGTGAGTCCAATAAGTGCAGTCCAAGCTGGTGCATTGGCTAGCGCTAGTAGCATTCCACAGCCACCAAGATTTCAATCACAGGCCTGTAGAGCTCATAGGGAGTTATTTACTAAAGGCAAATCCACTTTGCACTGCAAGTGCATTTGAAAGTGCACAGAAAGTGCATTTGGAAGTAAAGTCGCTGTAGATCCAAGGGGGACATGCAAGGAAAATAAAAAACAGCATTTTAGCTTGCACATGATTGGATGATAAAATTGACAGCTCACTGCAGCACCCTTACTTCCCCCTTCACTGCCCAACCCGAAATTTAGACAGAAACTGCAAGTTTAACAACTCCCCTTGATTTGTTTAAGCTGTTTTTGGTGGAGGATCTGTATCGATTGATTGTGGACCAAAGCAATTCATATGCTGAGCAGTACATTGCCGCCAACCCAAATTCAAACCTTGCCAGACTATTCGCATGGAAACCTATCGTGGTTTCCGAGCTAAGTTTTTTTTTGGCCTAACCCTCAACATGAGCATTACAAAAAAAGAATGAGTTGCGGTCATATTGGTCCACAGACCCAATTTATCATATGCCCATGTTCTCTGCTGACATTGCCTGGGGAAGCTACTGTATGATGATTAGGGATGAGCTTCGAGTTCGAGTCGAACTCATGTTCGACTTGAACATTGGCTGTTCGCAAGTTCGCCGAACACCGAACAATTTGGGGTGTTCGCGGCAAATTCGAATGCCGCGGAACACCCTTTAAAAGTCTATGGGAGAAATCAAAAGTGCTAATTTTAAAGGCTTATATGCAAGTTATTGTCATAAAAAGTGTTTGGGGACCCGGGTCCTGCCCCAGGGGACAAGGATCAATGCAAAAAAAAGTTTTAAAAACGGACGTTTTTTCAGGAGCAGTGATTTTAATAATGCTTAAAGTCAAACAATAAAAGTGTAATATCCCTTTAAATTTCGTACCTGGGGGGTGTCTATAGTATGCCTGTAAAGGGGCGCATGTTTCCTGTGTTTAGAACAGTCTGACAGCAAAATTACATTTCAAAGGAAAAAAAAAAACATTTAAAACTACCCGCGGCTATTGCATTGCCGACAATACACATAGAAGTTCATTGATAAAAACGGCATGGGAATTCCCCACAGGGAAACCCCAAACCAAAATTAAAAAAAAAAATGATGTGGGAGTCCCCCTAAATTCCATACCAGGCCCTTCAGGTCTGGTATGGATATTAAGGGGAACCCCGGCCAAAATTTAAAAAAAAAATGACGTGGGGTTCCCCCTAAATTCCATACCAGACCATTCAGGTCTGGTATGGATTTTAAGGGGAACCCCGCGCCAAAAAAAACCAAAAAAAAACGGCGTGGGGTCCCCCCAAAAATCCATACCAGACCCTTATCCGAGCACGCAACCTGGCAGGCCGCAGGAAAAGAGAGGGGGACGAGAGTGCGTCCCCCCCCTCCTGAACCGTACCAGGTCACATGCCCTCAACATTGGGAGGGTGCTTTGGGGTAGCCCCCCAAAACACCTTGTCCCCATGTTGATGAGGACAAGGGCCTCATTCCCACAACCGTGGCCGGTGGTTGTGGGGGTCTGCGAGCGGGGGGCTTATCGGAATCTGGAAGCCCCCTTTAACAAGGGGACCCCCAGATCCCAGCCCCCCCTTGTGTGAAATGGTAAGGGGGTACTTACCCCTACCATTTCACTAAAAAAGTGTCAAAATAGTTAAAAATGACAAGAGACAGTTTTTGACAATTCCTTTATTTAAATGCTTCTTCTATCTTCCTTCATCTTCTTCTTCTTCTGGTTCTTCTGGCTCTTCTGGTTCTTCCTCCGGCGTTCTCGTCCAGCATCTCCTCCGCGGCGTCTTCTATCTTCTTCTCCTCGGGCCGCTCCACACTCATGGCATTGGGGGGAGGCTCCCGCTCTTCTCTTCATCTTCTTCTTCATTGTCTTCTCTTCTTCCTTCTTCTCTTCTTCTCTTCTTCTCTTCTTAATTTTCTTCTCCGGGCCGCTCCGCATCCATGCATGGAGGGAGGCTCCCGCTGTGTGACGGCATCTCCTCATCTGACGGTTCTTAAATAACGGGGGTGGGGCCACCCGGTGACCCCACCCCCTCTGACGCACGGGACATGATGGGACTTCCCTGTGGCATTCCCCGTGACGTCACAGGAAAGTCCCGTCAAGTCACTGTGCGTCAGAGGGGGGCGGGGTCACCGAGTGGCCCCGCCCTCCGTTATTTAAGAACCGTCAGATGAGGAGACGCCGTCACACAGCGGGAGCCTCCCTCCATGCATGGATGCGGAGCGGCCCGGAGAAGAAAATTAAGAAGAGAAGAAGAGAAGAAGGAAGAAGAGAAGAGGATGAAGAAGAAGATGAAGAGAAGAGCGGGAGCCTCCCCCCAATGCCATGGGTGCAGAGCGGCCCGAGGAGAAGAAGATAGAAGACGCCGCGGAGGAGATGCTGGACGAGAACGCCGGAGGAAGAACCAGAAGAGCCAGAAGAACCAGAAGAAGAAGAAGATGAAGGAAGATAGAAGAAGCATTTAAATAAAGGAATTGTCAAAAACTGTTTCTTGTCATTTTTAACTATTTTGACACTTTTTTAGTGAAATGGTAGGGGTAAGTACCCCCTTACTATTTCCCACAGGGGGGGGCCGGGATCTGGGGGTCCCCTTGTTAAAGGGGGCTTCCAGATTCTGATAAGCCCCCCGCCCGCAGACCCCCACAACCACCGGCCAGGGTTGTGGGGATGAGGCCCTTGTCCTCATCAACATGGGGACAAGGTGTTTTGGGGGGCTACCCCAAAGTCCCAAAGTACCCTCCCAATGTTGAGGGCATGTGGCCTGGTACGGTTCAGGAGGGGGGGGGGCGCACTTTCGTCCCCCCCTCTTTTCCTGCGGCCTGCCAGGTTGCGTGCTCGGATAAGGGTCTGGTATGGATTTTTAGGGGAACCCCACGCCGTTTTTTGGTTTTTTTTGGCGCGGGGTTCCCCTTAAAATCCACACCAGACACGAAGGGTCTGGTATGGAATTTAGGGGGAACCCCACGTCATTTTTTTTTTAAATTTTGGCCGGGGTTCCCCTTAATATCCATACCAGACCTGAAGGGCCTGGTATGGAATTTAGGGGGACTCCCACTTCATTTTTTTTTTTTTTTAATTTTGGTTCGGGGTTTCCCTGTGGGGAATTCCCATGCCGTTTTTATCAATGAACTTCTATGTGTATTGTCGGCAATGCAATAGCCGCGGGTAGTTTTAAATGGCTTTTTTTCCTTCGAAATGTCATTTTGCTGTCAGGCTGTTCTAAACACGGGAAACATGCGCCCCTTTACAGGCATACTATAGACAGCCCCCAGCTACGAAATTTATAGGGATATTACACTTTTATTGTTTGATTTTAAGCATTATTAAAATCACTGCTCCTGAAAAAACGGCCGTTTTTAAAACTTTTTTTGCATTGATCCATGTCCCCTGGGGCAGGACCCAGGTCCCCAAACACTTTTTATGACAATAACTTGCATATAAGCCTTTAAAATTAGCACTTTTGATTATTCATGTTCGTGTCCCATAGACTTTAACGGTGTTCGCGTGTTCGAGCTAACTTTTTTCCTGTTCGCATGTTCTGGTGCGAACCGAACAGGGGGGTGTTCGGCTCATCCCTAATGATGATACAATGTGATTTATGCATTTCAACAACAATACACTTGTCGTCTATGGGTGACTATGAATATGATCTGCTACACAAAGTTCGGCCCCTCGTAAATTATCCTAACTAGAAATTTGCAGATTTGTATGCGCCCCAACAAAACATTTGTTCCTCATTATTTTTTCTTGCATTCAACCAGTATCTCCCCAGCAAGCGTGCCAGATCTGGGATCAAAATATACAAACTTTTTGAGAGGGCAACAGGCTATACATATCATTTTTGGATGTACAAAGGAAAAGAGTCATATGGAGCCCCCAACTGCCCAAACTACATGGGGAGCAGTGGCAAGATAGTTTGGGACTTGATATCACCCTTGTTCGTAAGGGGTATTGCTTCTATGTGGACAAGTAATTTGCAGACCTTCCAATAGTTAGACACTTATTCAAACTTGGAATTGGCTCATGTGGCAGCTTGCAACTTTATCACCAGGACTTCCCCCAATGGCTTGTAAACATCTGACTTAGAAAGGGGGAGAAAATCTGCTTGAAGAATAATGAATTGCTCACAGTAAAGTGGAAGGACAAAAGGGATGTTTTTGTCCTGTCTTACATTCATGCAGACACTACAGTCCAAATTTGCACGGTATCTGGTGCTGTTGAGAAGCCTTTCTGTATCCACGAATATAACCTTAACATAGGAGGTGTGAACTTCAACGACAGATGATGAATCCGTACTTAGTTTCCCATAAAGCCAGATGCTGGTACAAAAAAGTGTCTGCATTTTTATTTCAGTTGGCTCTGTACAACGCTTTTGTGCTTTACAAAGCAACAGGATGAAGTGGATCTTTCCTAAAATTTCAGGAAGAGATCATCATGGCCCTTTTGTATCCTGAAGGTGCTGTGGCCCAAACCCCTTTCCAGATGCAGTGAGACGGCTGCCTGAAAGGACGTGTCTTCATTCACAATGATCAATGTTAATGGAGGAATCCATTAGGTTTTTTTTTTCATTCAGCCCACGGGCTGAATGGAAAAAAAATGACATTACATGTATGCTCAACATTAGAAGTGGGTGGATGCAGGGCGTTATATTCTAATGGTGGGCATACCACACACTTTTTCTGGCAGAGATTTCTTTATCCAAATTGATCAATGTAAATGGAGAAATCCAGGCTGCATGAAAAAAATAACCTTATATACAGTATATGCCCAACAAGGACCAGTGATGTACCGGCACTTACAGCATTCTCAGGCTCTCCCATCTCACCGGGGAACCTGAGAATGCAGCTGACAGTTCCACCAGGAGACCATAGAGCTGAATGGAGACAGCTCCAATCATCGCTAAGAAAGTCCAATAGACCCCATATTTCTCAAAAAAGAGTACTTGTCACTGCCTATTGCTATCACAGGTGATATTTATATTCACTGTGATAACAAAAAAAGTGATAAAAAAATGACAGGGACAGTGTAAAAATAAAAAAAGTAAAATAAATAATGAAAAATATAAATAAAGCACCTCCATGCCCCCAAGCATTGGTTCCGTGTCGGTATGTAAACAGGGGTTGCACCATGCATATGAGGTATCACAGCAAACGTCAGATCAAGGGCAGTAATTCTAGCACTAGACATCCTATGTAAATCTAAAGTAGTAACCTGTAAAATCTTTTACAAGTGTCACCTATGGATATTAAGGATTTACATAATTTGTCGCCATTGCACGGGCATGCTCATTTTTAAAGCGTATCCACAGGATGCGGAAACCTTGCAAAAAGATCTGAACAAATTAATGGGGTGGGTAACTACATGGCAAATGAGGTTTAATGTAGAAAAATGTAAAATAATGCATTTGGCCAGCAAACATATGAATGCAATCTATACACTGGGGGAGAGCCTCTGGGGGAATCTAGGATGGAAAAGGACCGGGGGTCCTAGTAGATGATAGGCTCAGCAATGGCATGTAATGCCAAGCTGCTGCTAACAAAGCAAACAGAATATTAGCATGCATTAAAAAGGGGATCAACTCCAGAGATAAAATGATAATTCTCCCGCTCTACAAGACTCTAGTCCTGCCGCACCTAGAGTATGCTGTCCAGTTCTGGGCACCAGTTCTAAGGAAGGATGTACTGGAAATGGAGCGAGTACAAAGAAGGGCAACAAAGCTAATAAAGGGTCTGGAGGATATTAGTTATGAGGAAAGGTTGCGAGCACTGAACTTATTCTCTCTGGAGAAGAGACGCTTGAGAGGGGATATGATTTCAATTTATAAATACTGTACTAGTGACCCCACAATAGGGATAAAACTTTTTGGAAAGGTAGTTTAACAAGACACGTGGTCACTCATTAAAATTAGAAGAAAAGAGGTTTAACCTTAAACTACTTAGAGGGTTCTTTACTGTAATGCCCCGTACACACGATCGGACATTGATTGGACATTCCGACAACAAAATCCATCGATTTTTTCTGACGGATGTTGGCTCAAACTTGTTTTGTCTACACACGGTCGCACAAAGTTGTCGGAATTTCCGATCGCCAAGAACGCTGTCACATACACCACGTACGACGAGACTATAAAAGGGCAGTTCAGAACCAAGCGTGACACCCTTTGGGCTCATTTTGCTAATCTCGTGTTAGTAAAAGTTTGGTGAGAGATGATTCGCGCTTTTTCAGACTCGTGGTTTTCAGATCGTTTTCTGCTGTTCAGTTTGTGCTTGTATGTTTGTATCTGTTCTTCAGTGAGTGCAGCGAGTTCCCCTTGACTCTGTCATTGTGTTCTTGTTCGTTCGTTACTGTTTTTCAGGTCATTCTTCACAGGCCTTGCTGTTCTTCAGTGCGTTCTGTTACTTCGTTCTGAGCAGCCGACCGTTTTCTAGCCATGTAGCATATAAGTACTCCTCGTAGAGTTCGTGCTGTGCGGGGGCTTGGTGTTGGGGTCCTTACTTTGACACAAGTCCAGTCCATGAACAGGGTGGGGAGGAGTTCATGGACCAAGAATTAGTTGTTCCAGCGTGACCAGTTCTGTCACATGCCTATATAATCCTGACGATTTTAGGAACTTTCTCCGGGTGACGGACCCCGTATTTCACCATTTGTTGGCTTTGCTGACCCCCTATATCAGCAGGCAGGATTACCTGCATGAGGCAAGCCATCACTCCGGAGCAGAGACTAGTCGCCACCCTGCGGTACTTGGCAATGGGGAGAAGTCTGCAGGATCTTAAGTTCTCGACAGACATCTCCCCCCAGGCTCTGGGGATCATTATCCCGGAGACCTGTTCTGCCATCATCCAGGTCCTGCAGAAGGAGTATATGAAGGTAAGATTTGTATCCTTTTACATCACATTTTATTGTATAGAATGTTTGCTAATGTATTGTATTTCTTTTCTCATTCCCTAATTACCATGATTGTAATATGCTGTGAATGTCCCATTTGTCCTCATGCATGCTGGATTTTTATGTAATTTTTATTTTTGTCCTTCATACATATTTACCTTCACTTACCTCCCCAGCATGCTCTCCTGGCCCTATATTCACCTCGTGTAGTCACTTAACAATGTATGTTGTCAGCTCCATAGTAGTGCTTTACCCTAAATACCCCCTAAAATGTTTAAAATTGCGATGTGTGCTTGAAATTCTGGCAGAGCGCCAGAGGCTTTTTTTTTTGGGTTCACAAAATCTTTTTAAACCCTCCCTCCCCCCAACTGCTAACTCAGCTGATACCAATCCTCTATCTGCTGACTTTTCCATACCCATACACACTATACCCACCTCTTTTGTGGTCAGATTTATGGATGAATTCCCCAAAGCATGTAGTGCAATGGCCTGTCTGAATACTTTCAAATGGTACTGTTTAAAGTTTTTGTATCCTATTATTTTCTTGATAGGTAATAGCAGAATGTAAAAATGTGCTTGAAGCTGGCCGTCCTGGCTTGCCCCCCCTGAGTGCCCACGAGGTCCGTATAAGATACATGGAATACTTTGCGGGTAGGGGGGCCATCGATATGCCAGACAATGTCTGAGACATTTTTGAAATAAAAAACACATTTTAACTACTAAAATATTTGCTGACATTTACTGCTTGTCTTTCTTTTAGCTGACCCTGACATAAATTTGGGGAGTCCTGAAAATGGCGTGATTGTGTAACATTATAACGCACTGTTGGGTGTTATTTACTAAAGGCAAAGACACTTTGCACTACAAGTGCACTTGAGACTGCACTGAAACTGCGCTTGTAGTGCAAAGTGGATTTGCCCTTAGGAAATAACCCCCATTGTCACAGAAACCAACAATTTTACCACCAAAAATTTTTTGGAGCATTGAAAGAAGAATCCACACATTCTTGATTATCAATCTTTTTAAAACAAGCACAATCACATGTGCATTTATCAAAGGTTTTTAAAACAAACCAACATGTTTGTTGTATAACAATTTTTTGGGTCACATTAATAAAAGTAAAAATGTCCATTTAAGGTAAAACAGGCATGTTTAAAACCAACAAGAAATACACAAATCTGGAACTTACAAAGTTCAACTTTGCTAGAAATTGAAGGCAATATCAGACATGAGTATTTATAAACTGTGTTTGATATTGCGTTCAGATGGGGTGAAGTCACTCCTGGAAAAGTCAAATTTTGAAGGTGCACACAAATTCCCGAATTCCAACATGTGCTAGCTGCCATCACGGGGGATTAAGGGAAGTGTTTTGTGGGTGCAACCCCTTCCTCTCAGCTACTTTATCATTGAGGAAGGGGTTGCACCCACAAAACGCCTACATTGATCTCCTGTGATGGCAGATAGCACATGTTGACACACTGTGTGCATCTTCAAAATCTGGCTTTTCAACAATATGTAAAAAAAGGTGCAACAATTTTTTTGGGAAAAAATGCCAACTACATTAGGGATTTCGAGGGGTTTTAAACTCTCCCTAAAACATCAATGATGTTCTTCATTTTGTTTTTATCAGTGATGTTTTTCTGGATGTTTTCCAAGTCCCTATTACACCCCATGATCTCCCCGATCAGGATCTGGGCACTTTCACTGGTGAAATGACCTTCATCCACAACAACACGATCACCTAAAAATATATAAAAAACAAAAACACCATGTATTATAAATATGCCGGCATCCATCTCTCTTACCTGAGCCTGTGGTCGCAGACACTCACCTGTTGTGGTGACAATTTCCACCACGTCTCCCTCCTTCTCCTCCTGTTGGCTTTGGGGGATTTTCCCTTCTTCCTGAGGTGGGGGGTCCCTGGTCTCCTCGGATGAGTGGTGTCCTCTGAGTCTTTTCTCCCCTATGTCAAAAGAAATAGGTATACTTAGCACACAGGTATTTGATGGCAGAAATAGGAATATGAAACATTGCTTGGAAGTGGGGTACAATTGTCTGTTTTGGCAGAGTTGCAAGATGAAGAAATATTTTTTCCTTTGTCAAGCTTGAATACTTACCTGTTTTGTACAAGCTTCACAGATGGAGACACTCCTATAGTATACACTGGAGCACCTGTGTGAGGCCCCCTAATGAAAAGGGTGTTCTTGTGTCCCACACTAGTGCTCCAGCGTCCAGATGTGTAAACAGCTGCTGAGTGTCCTCTCCTTACACAGAATCTAGTTTGCATTTCATTCTAGTTACCAACCCATCTAGACACCAAAATTATTTGAAGAGAAGTAGGCTAGCAAAAATGTATTCAAATGCATATGTCCAAAACATGGTGTTTTCTATGCCCAACAAACAATGTTTCATACAAACGAATAATGTGCCCATGAACATGAAAGTTGCCATTTTAAACTGTACAACAGTTAAGAAAAGAACATGAAGCCGCACGAACGTTAGAAAAATAAAGAATAGGAACACAGGACAACTACTTACTTTTTTGCAGCACTCTCCTGATCCTTCTGTACTGCTCATGCTCCCTTATTTTGAGGTCCGACCACCGCTTCCTGAGTTGATCTTTCGATCGTCGTACCCCAAAATTTCTGTGCAGACTCTTGACAACTTTCGCCATGATTCTGAACGAGAAGGGGCGGGGAATAGACTAGAAAGAATGTCAGGGGCGGGCGGAGTTTCACGCATGCGCAGTGTATATAAAGCCTAACATGCGTGCGTAGTACTTACGATCTGTGAGCGGAGGAAGGAATATCGGAGGTGCCGATCGTGATAACGAAGGTAAGATTTAAACTTGGGCCTATACTGCCTCTAGATTGAGGCCTATACAGGCATACCCCACTTTTAAGTACACAATGGGGTTTATTTACTAAAGCTGGAAAGTGCAAAATCAGGCTCACTTCTCCATAGAAACCAATGAGCTTCTAACCCCAGCTTGTTCAATTAGCTTGGTAATAAAACCTGGTGAGCCTGATTTTGCACTTTCCAGCTTTAGTAAATAAACCCCATTGTGTACTTAAAAGTGGGGTATGCCTGTATTGTGAAAAGATTAGGAGAGTTTAGCCTGACATTAGGGTTTGTCTTGTGTTGTGTCTTGCAGATAAAATGGATGGCTTCAATGACCACAACTTCCTTCCCCTGTTCATAGACAAATACAGGAAGCTGCCCTGTCTGTGGCAGATCAAACACCCCCAATACAATAATAAACAAAAGAGGCAGGCAGCGCTGCCTGGCAGCGTTGGTGAAGCCGGTGGCCCCCACAGCAACCATCCCCTATTTAAAAGACAAAATTGGTGGCCTGAGGAGCACTTATCTTAGGGAGTGCAAGAAGGTCACGGATTCCCAGAGATCAGGAGCTGCAGCAGAAGACATTTATGTCTCCAGGCTGTGGTACTATGAGAGACTGCGATTTCTGTCAGACCAGACTGAAGTCAGGGAATCCCTCTCAACCCTTCCTTCCACTCTTCCTTCCACCCTATCTTCCACCCCAGCTGAGGCTTCCGATGTCCAACCTGAGACTTCCAGCCAGGAAGAAATGGAGGAGCCCAGCTGGAGCCAGGTATAGCATTGATCTACAGATTTATTGGTAAAACATAAATTATGTTTACTAGATGTTATTATTGATCACTAATTGCTGATTTAATAAAGTGTTTTACATATCAACAGACAGTAGTGGGCAAAAATAATTGGGACAAGAATGAAAAATGCTGGGCTCAGAATGATAGTCTTTTATATTTCTTAACATTCAATTTGCAACAGTCAGGAGGTGAAAATTGTGTGTGATTGATGAAGAAAAGACTAAAACAATGTCCCTTTTTCATACACAGGAAGACCTCAGCCAGGAGGAGGCTGTGGAATGTGGCACACAGGAGGAGGCTGTGGAACGTGGCAGCCAGGAGGAGGCGGGGGCTAGTGGCAGCCAGGAGGAGGCGGTGCTAAGTGGCAGCCAGGAGAAGGCCGGGCCCAGTAGGAGCCTGACAGAATTGCAGGTCCCTCCCCTCCGCCTTCCAAACAAAAGACCCAGGAAGGGGAGTAACTTGCAGGATTCAGCACTCAGGCTGATTCAGGAGGCTTCTGCTTCCCTCAGAGCCTTCCCCACTCGCAAAGAGGCCTTTGCCTGCATGGCTGCCACAAAACTGAAGGACATGCAGGAGCGCCAATGCCTCATGTGTGAGGACATTCTTTATAAAACCTTAACTAAGGGGGTGAGGGGCGAAATCACACCCAATACCCACCTGTGTGAGTTGGACCATCCCCCTCCTGCCACAACTCCACCACCACAGACACAGCGTGGAAGGAAGCGTGGAAGGAAGACCAGAGAGTGATGACCCTGGGTTCAGTCTGTTCTGACAAAAGATGCAGGCTCTTGTATGACCACAAATGTAGCACTAAAATTAAACACGTGTATGTATTATACAGTCTTTGAAGACATATAAAACACTCTATGTTGACTTCCTTCTCATCTCAACATAGAGATATCAAGATGATTATAGAACGTCACTGGGGGATATTAAGAAATGACCACATATTGGGGAACATTTTGCCTGAAAGACCGAAGGTTATTTATAAAGGAGCTCCTTCATTACAGAATAAAATTGCCCCTAACGTCATTGACCCCCCCCAACGTCCTACTTTTTTTATGACCTAATAGGATACTTTCCATGTAAAAAATGCACTGTGTGCCACTATAATATTAGTGGCAGGCATAAAACTCTAGAGTTTAAATCTAATGTTACCAACAAAACTTACCCTATTAAGAGGTTTTGTACCTGTACAACCAAAAATGTGGTTTACATGATCACCTGCCCATGTGGAAAACATTACGTGGGTCGTACCACTAGGACCTTCTCCACACGCGTCGGTGAACATATAGCCAAAATCATAGGTGGAGACACTAAACATACGCTTCCTAGACATTACCGACAGTTCCACCTTAGAGACCCGTCAGGATCACAATTTCTTATCATTGATTGCTATTTTCCACCATGGCGAGGAGGGGCTATAATTCGCGGGGTGTCCCAATTAGAAACGTATTGGATATACGAGATCCAGTCCCATAAACCATCAGGACTTAATGTTGAATGGGACAATCTTAGGACATGTTATTCCCTCCCTTGCTTCTGTACATATTAACATAAGGTTCCCTCTGTTATTAATGTCAATACCAGATCTAGTTACACAATATTATCCTGTTTGTTTAATTAGAAAACTGACATGTATATTTGTTCTATTGTATATCCCCTGGATCCCCCTGTAAAACTGTGGCTCCGTCAAAACGGGATTTTTTAGTTCATTCTTCGTAATTCCCCCCTTTTCAACCTTTTTTAACACTTTTTTTATTGAGGTTTAAACATTATTCCCCCTTCTCCTCCTAGCAGATCATTGTGAGTACCGCCGCTATGATAATGGCATTTTTTACTGTTTGCGGTCCACTGATCAGCGGCAACGAGGCTTGAAGCGCGACGTCATGACGCGAGTCGTGACTGTGAGCGTTGTCCAGCCTCGTTAGGCTATTCGCCTATTGGAGTGAGGCTTGGTGCGTGGCGTCATGACGCCCATCATGACGCCTAGCCAGGCACCGCCTCATCAGTACATATAGGTGCCGCACGCGATGTGTTGCTATGGTAACGCATACGCTTGACCTCCATCCACTTTATCAAAACGAGGCTTGCAATGCATATAACCGGCGCCATCTTCCTGATTCCCAGAAGCGGCGTCATATTTTCAGCGATGTGTGTGTTGCTATGGCAACGCACATGCTTGCTTTCCATTCATTACATCAATACGAGGCTTGCAACGCACGTGACCGGCGCCATCTTCCTGATTCCCGGAAGTGGCGCGATATTTCCAATAGCACGGTTTGGAGCCACATTGGAGCATGGGGGACCCTTACTCTATATAAGGGGCAGTGTGCTGAGTGGTGCAGCACCCCAGATGATGTCCCCTAGGACGAAACGCGTCAGGAACGCTTGCTGACACCACCACACTGCCATTTTTATCTCTACTCAGCGCTGTATTTTATCTTCACAAATGTGAGTGTTTCTTTTAATAAATACGCTTCATAGCTTTTCCATACAATATTACGCTATGTGCTTTTATACTTTTTTCCTCTATGCTGCAGGAATGTGATTTACCTTCACCATATACACCTCTCACAAGTACCTTGGCTACCCTCATCCTGTCTCCAGGGATTTACATCGATACAAGCTCATTTGACACAGGGGGTGTATACCCATCCGTGTCCATTTGCTCTGGTAAGCCCCCACTTTTACCTATGGTGGTGGACTCACCAATATCACTTAAACAATTTGTTATCTACACTTTTGGGTGTTTATAATCCTCCACTCTCACCGGTGTACCCACGTGTCTGTGTATATACAGTTATCTGTACTAGCTTTTGCCTCATGGTTATCCACGCAGTATTACGCTATGTATCTTCATGTTTTTTTCCTATATCCTGCTGATACTTGATTGGATTTACCCTTACCATGTACAATCTCTACAAGCATCTCTACTATCTTCACTTCATCTTCAAAGATCCACAATAACATCAGCTTTATTGACACAGTGAGTGTATACTCATCTGTGTCCACTTTCTCTGGTAAGCCCCTCCCCCTCATACTTACAAGTACGGTGGTGGATCTACTATCAACGTTTGATTATTACTATTTTTTACACTTCAGTGGTATCACAATTTAGTCCTTTTGGACTTCTTTGGACTTTTATATGTCTTCAAAGACTGTATAATACATACACGTGTTTAATTTTAGTGCTACATTTATGTTTTTGCTTTGTATCACAGGTTAGATCACTTGTTAATGTTAGCTGCTTTTATTCTTCCTTTTTGACAGCGCAGTATTTATATCTATCTTGTATGACCACAGCCTGGGGACATGTGTCATCTGCTGCTGTTCATGATCTCTTGGACTTCTGGACCAGATTGAACTCCCTTAGATAAGGACTCCTCAGGCCACCAATTTTGCCTGGAAATAATTGATGTGTGCCCTGGGGGCCAAAGGCTTCGCCAATTTCTGCTGTTTCTCCAGCGTTGCCTCCCTCTTTGTTTGGTTATGAGCCCTTAATAAAGGATTTTTGGTTTCAATTATACTTGCCTATGTATGTTTTCCTTCAAAAAGGACAGTTTGTTTGTGAATAGTCAGGTACATTTCAAAAATACAATGTCAAATTAACAAGAGACACCAACACCAAACAACCTCCTTGAGATTAATTAATACAAGATAATAATAGTGTTGTGGTAACTTGACACACAAAACACACCCAAAACTATTCTGGAGTTAAACAAAAAAAATCAGGCTTGAAAAAAATACAAACCAAAAAATAAAATAAAATTTACATTTTTTAGTCAGATGTGACAAATCAAAATATAGTGATGAAATCACGATAAATAATAAAGAAAGAAGTTTGTGAGAAGTCTGTGTAAATATGAGCAGCAAAACTACTTCATTCTTCTAGCATTATAAAGTAGAAGAGAGTGCGCTGCATTAAACTATTTAAAACATTGTAGCGTGATTAAAGTGCTATATCCACTCCGAACGCTAATTTTACCAGACCGAGCAGTTCCGTCTCGGAATTTATTCTGAGCATGCGTGGCACTTTGTGCGTCGGAATTGTTCACACAAATTGACGCGATCGGATTTTGTTGTCGGAAAATTTGATAGCCTGCTCTCAAACTTTGTGTGTCGGAAAATCCGATGGAAAAAGTCCGATGGAGCCCACACATGGTCGGAATTTCCGACAACAAGCTCCGATTGCACATTTTCTGTCGGAAAATCAGACTGTGTGTACAGGGCATAAGAGTGGCAAGGATGTGGAATTCCCTTCCACAGGTGGTGGTCTCAGCGGGGAGCATTGATGGTTTCAAAAAACTATTAGATAAGCAGCTGAACGACCACACCATACAGGGATATACGATGTAATACTGACGTATAATCACACACATAGGTTGGACTTGATGAACTTGTGTCTTTTTTCAACCTCACCTACTATGTTACTATGTAACTATGTTTGGTATCCATTTACTCGTTATACAAAAAAAATAGGTGCGCATACAAACACAAACATCCCTATAGAAAGAATAATTTCTCAAATAATGTGAAAAGAAATGATTATAAAGAAGTGAGCCCATTCAGACAGGAGTAAATGTAGAATTCCAGCCTTCCGCCAGCAGAATCCACACACACGTGGCCTTGTGCCTTTCACCACATAAATGATCCTCTTACCAGATTATGTTACATAGTTACATAGTTACATAGTTACATAGTAGGTGAGGTTGAAAAAAGACACAAGTCCATCAAGTCCAACCTATGTGTGTGATTATGTGTCAGTATTACATTGTATATCCCTGTATGTTGCGGTCATTCAGGTGATTATCTAATAGTTTCTTGAAGCAATCAATGCTCCCCGCTGAGACCACCGCCTGTGGAAGGGAATTCCACATCCTTGCCGCTCTTACAGTAAAGAACCCTCTACGTAGTTTAAGGTTAAACCTCTTTTCTTCTAATTGTAATGAGTGGCCACGAGTCTTATTAAACTCTCTTCTGCAAAAAAGTTTTATCCCTATTGTGGGGTCACCAGTACAGTATTTGTAAATTGAAATCATATCCCCTCTCAAGCGTCTCTTCTCCACAGAGAATAATTTCAGTGCTTGCAACCTTTCCTCAATCCCCAATCACAGAGATCAACAAGGTATGTTATAATTTAGCTTTCAACATTGAACCACCAGCATAAAAACATTCCTGGGCTTCCAAGGTGCATCCAGTTCTAATCACCTCGCCTGTATGACCCCATGCAGGATGTTATGCAAAGGAACAAAGACTACATATAGTGTAACTCTGTATTGATGCAAAACTAGTTGGGAGGGGCATAACTTGTGACGTCATCACGCTCGCCGAGTGCTATTTGATCCAGCGTTTTGTTATTGTGTGCTGATCTACCTTTAAAATTGTGAGCACCTGTCTTTGTTTTTGTTTTGTTTTTTAATAAACATGCAAAACAGAGATCAGGAATCCAGAATTGTGCATTCTGCTGGTGGAAGGATGGAATTCTGTATTTACTTCTGTCTGAAAGGACTAGCTTCTTTATAATCTTTTCTTTTGACATTATTTGAGAAATTATTGGACATTATTTCTATAGTGATGTTTGTGTTTGTATGCACACTTATTTTTGGCGTATAACATTTGGTATCATCTTGTATTCTGGTAAATGATAGGTGTAGCTCTTGACGCAACTGATTGTTCCACACTAAGTGCAATTTTTTTCTGTTTTATCTATTTACTTGGTGTAACATTATCTTTTATATCTTACCAAAAAATTGCGCAATATATTGTGTTTTTCTGCAATGAATTACAATTCAAAAAAGTGTACTTGTTCCCAAAAAATTGCATTTGAAAAACTACTGCACAAATACCGTGTGACATAAAAAGTTGTAGCACTCACCATTTTATTCTCTAGGGCCTCTACTTTAAAAATATATATAATGTTTGGGGATTCAAAGTAATTTTCTAGCAAAAAATACAGATTTTTTAATGCAAACAAAGTGTCAGAAAAGGCTTGGACTTCAAGTGGTTAGAAGAGTGGGTGATGTGTATCATAAGCTTCTAATCTTGGGCTTAAAATGCCAGGACAGTTCAAACACCCCCAAATGACCCCTTTTTGGAAAGTAGACACCGCAAGCTATTTTCTGAGAGGAATATTGAGTGCATAGAAGATATTATTTTTTGCAGCAAGTTTTTGGAAAATTAACATTTTTTTTTTTACACGAAGTTGTCACTTTAAAAAGATATTTCTCACACATGCCATTGGTATATGCGGAATTACACCCCAAAACACATTCTGCTACTTCTCCCAAGTATGGGGATACTACATGTGAGAGACTTTTTGGCGGCCTAGCCACGTTCAGGCTTTCAAAGGGTGTATTTCCTCATGTTGCTTGCTCACAATGTATCACAGTTTTGGAGGCCCTAAAATGCCAGGATAGTACAAAACACCCCCCAGATGACCCCTTTTTAGAAAGTAGACACTCCAAGGAATTTGCTAAGAGGCATGGTGAGTATTTTGCAGATCTCATTTGTTGCCACAAGTTTTTGGAAATTGAAAATAGAAAATGTATTCTTCTTTTCTTTTTTTCTTTTTAGTTGATTTTTGTCCCCTACCTGATGAAAAATAAAGTTTAGCCGCTTGCCGACCATATAACTTACATATATAGTGGCAAGGCATCTCTGCTGCAATGTAAGTTATATGAGTGCCAAGCGGTTAAACTTTATTTTTCATCACGTAGGGGACAAAAATCAACTATGTGATGATTTTTTGGTGACAGGTTCTCTTTAATGAAACATCAGGGGTCTAAAAGAAAGGACATAAAAGTGATGTTTAACATGCCACTTCAGGGTCATTAGCAGGGAGGGGAGATCAGCAAATGGACTTTCACTGATCTCCCCCCTTTTTCATTGGTGGCACCTACCAAGCAGAAGATGAGTCTGCTGATAAGTGCAAAGGAAGTGTGGAAGTGATCGGGTGTCAGATTGTCCATATGTCAGATTTATGCACAATGCAGCTGCTGGGAGTGTGTATAAACCCCTCTGTCACCACAGACATAAGGTATATGATATATGATGTTGGCGGTAGGAGTTAAAAGGTTATAAGGCTAAGGGCTAGCACTATAGCAGAGAAAAATGCAGCTTCCTGCCAGGGCACAGAGAAAATAATGTTTTCATTATTCATGCTTCATTCACACTTTCCTGCAGCTGTCACCTGCAGAGCTGAAACTTTGCTGCAGGTTTTTGCACAACTCCATAGGTGAATTCAGCCAATACACATAGAAAATTCCTTCAGCTGTGGACAGGAGGGGTGATCAATACGATGGGGGGGGGGGGGGGCAGGGGCAATTAGAGGAAGCAATGTTTGTTTGGCTCTCTGTACAGCAGCTGGAATCCAGCTTAGCAGCCTAGTCTTCTCTCCCTCCCACTGTTTTCAGCTGCTGTACAGAGAGAGGATCGGTTACTCTAATTGCCCCCCCCCCCCACTGGAACAATTATCACCCCCTTCTGTCCACTGTCCAATCCCCAATAGGGCAGTTTAAAAAATGTAAAAAAAAAAATAAATTTAAAAAAAAAAAATTGTAAAAGAAAAAAGAAAAAACAATAGTGACACAACCCACTGCCCTAATGACACCATCCTCTGCTCTACGGATTTACACCATCCACTGCCCTACCGACACTATCCTCTGCTCCACTGAATGACACCATCCACTGCCCTACTGACACTGTCCATGGCCCCATTGACACCGTCCACTGCTCTGCTGACACCGTCCACTGCTCTACTGACACTGTCCTCTGCCCCCCCCCCCCCCCCCCAAAAAAAAAAAAGCATTGTGAGAAAAATGTAAAAACAAAAAATTCAAACTAGCAAAAAAATAAGTAAAAATAACTAAAACTGTAAAAAATAATAAAATTTGGCCCATCCAGTGTGAAGAAGCATTTTTTTATGCAGCTGAATAGGGATGAGCTTCGTGTTCGAGTTGAACCCATGTTCGACACGAACATCGTCTGTTCGCCCATTCTCCGAATTGCGAACAGCCCATATATGGGCTGTTCGCGCCAAATTCGTGTGGCACGTCACGGCCCATAATTCACTGCGGCATCGCAGTGCGTTGCTGGCTGATGATTGGCCAAGCATGCACTATGACCCGCATGCTTGGCCAATCACAGCGCCGTCTGTAGAGAGAGCTGTAATTGGCCAAAGCCAGGGTGGCTTTGGCCAATTATGGCTCAGGGGATTTAGTACACGCCCCACACTATATGTGTGTTATATATATGTGTGTGTTATAGTGTGTTCCAGCGTTGAGAGACAGATACAGAGAGACAGTGTCATTTGATTTAAGTTAGATAGATTAGGCAGGACAGTCAGTCAGTTAGCTGCACTTACAGTGTATTGTGTATATATATGCATCCCAGGTGTTTTATATATATATATATATATATATATATATATATATATATATATATATATATATATATATATATATTTTTTTTTAATATATATATATACTGTATTCAGTTTAGCTAGATCCATTCCTGTTATTATCTCCCTACTGACAGGCAGGCTTGTGTTGTTACAATATTTACAGCTACCTGAAGAAAATTGCTGGTGTTCTTCTAATCCTATTAGTACAACAGTCAGGCAGCAAGACTATTTACAGTTAGTGTAGTGCATCCTCCTCACAGTGTTCAGCTAAAGCTACAAGTTAGTGCAGTGCGTCCTCCTCACAGTGTTCAGCTAAAGCTACAAGTTAGTGTAGTGCGACCTCTGCACATTGTTCAGCTAAAGCTACAAGTTAGTGTAGTGCGTCCTCTGAACAGTGTTCAGCTAAAGCTACAAGTTTGTGTAGTGCACAGTGTTCAGCTAAAGCTACAAGTTAGTGTAGTGCGTCCTCCTCACAGTGTTGAACTAAAGCTACAATTTAGTGTAGTGTGTCCTCCTCACAGTGTTCAGCTAAAGCTACAAGTTAGTGTAGTGCAACCTCTGCACAGTGTTCAGCTAAAGCTACAAGTTAGTCTAGTGCGTCCTCCTCACAGTGTTTAGCTAAAGCTACAAGTTAGTGTAGTGCGTCCTCTGAACAGTGTTCAGCTAAAGCTACAAGTTAGTGTAGTGCGTCCTCCTCACAGTGTTCAGCTAAAGCTACAAGTTAGTGTAGTGCGATCTCTGCACAGTGTTCAGCTAAAGCTACAAGTTAGTGTAGTGCATCCTCCTCACAGTGTTCAGCTAAAGCTACAAGTTAGTGTAGTGCACAGTGTTCAGCTAAAGCTACAAGTTAGTGTAGTGCGTCCTCCTCACAGTGTTCAGCTAAAGCTACAAGTTAGTGTAGTGCGTCCTCTGCATTGTGTTCAGCTAAAGCTACAAGTTAGTGTAGTGCGTCCTCTGAACAGTGTTCAGCTAAAGCTACAAGTTTGTGTAGTGCACAGTGTTCAGCTAAAGCTACAAGTTAGTGTATTGCATCCTCCTCACAGTGTTCAGCTAAAGCTACAAGTTAGTGTAGTGCGACCTCTGCACAATGTTCAGCTAAAGCTACAAGTTAGTGTAGTGCGTCCTCTGAACAGTGTTCAGCTAAAGCTACAAGTTAGTGTAGTGCACAGTGTTCGGCTAAAGCTATAAGTTAGTGTAGTGCGTCCTCCTCACAGTGTTCAGCTAAAGCTACAAATTAGTGTAGTGCACAGTGTTCAGCTAAAATTACAAGTTAGTGTAGTGCGTCCTCCTCATAGTGTTCAGCTAAACCTAAAAGTTAGTGTAGTGCATCCTCCTCACAGTGTTCAGCTTAAGCTACAAGTTAGTGTAGTGCGACCTCTGCACAGTGTTCAGCTAAAGCTACAAGTTAGTGTAGTGCACAGTCTTCAGCTAAAGCTACAAGCTAGTGTAGTGCGACCTCTGCACAGTGTTCAGCTAAAGCTACAAGTTAGTGTAGTGCACAGTGTTGAGATAAAGTTACAAGTTAGTGTAGTGCGTCCTCCTCACAGTGTTCAGCTAAAGCTACACGTTAGTGTAGCGCAACCTCTGCATAATGTTCAGCTAAAGCTACAAGTTAGTGTAGTGCGACCTCTGCACAGTGTTCAGCTAAAGCTACAAGCTATCACTACCGCAGGCAGCTACATTATTTTAACGTTAGTGTAGTGCGTCCTCTGCACAGTGTTCAGCTAAAGCTACCTGTAGAAGGTTGGTGGTGTTTTCCTGATCCTATCACTACCACAGGCAGCTACATTATTTTAACGTTAGTGTAGTGCGTCCTCTGCACAGTGTTAAGCTAAAGCTATCTGTAGAAAGTTGGTGGTGTTTCCCTGATCCCATAACTACCGCAGGCAGCTACATTATTTTAACGTTAGTGTAGTGCGTCCTCTGCACAGTGTTCAGCTAAAGCTATCTGTAGAAGGTTGGTGGTGTTTTCCTGATCCTATCACTACTGCAGGCAGCTACATTATTTACACGTTAGTGTAGTGCGACCTCTGCACAGTGTTCAGCTGAGGCTACCTGTAGAAGGTTGGTGGTGTTTTCCTGATCCTATCACTACCGCAGGCAGCTACATTATTTTAACATTGGTGTAGTGCACCCCCTGCGCAGTGTTAAGCTAAAGCTACAAGTTAGTGTAGTGCGACCTCTGCAAAGTATTCATCTAAAGCTACCTGTAGAAGATTGGTGGTGTTCTACAGGCAGGCAGTTGATTTTGCTAGCTGCAGTATCAATATATATATATATATATCCCAGCTTAGTGCAGCTACATCTGCAGGCCATTAGTATGTCTGGAAGGCCAACAAGGAGAGTCAGACAGTCACAAGCCAATAAAAGAGGGCAAGCAGGCTCTGTGTCTAGAGGTAACAGTGATGGTTGTGGAGACGGTGCATCCTCATCAGCACGTAGCCGAGGGACACGCTTGGCCTTTTTTTCGGCAGCTGGCCGTGTTGAGCCACAACATGCGGAAGACTTGATCGAGTGGATGACCAAGCCGTCCTCATCCTCCTCATCCTCTCTCACCAATGCTCAGGGTACTTTGGCAAAGCAGCTGCCAACGCAGCCTCTTCCCTTGGCTCAATGGCATCAGTGACTCCTTCCCAAGCCCCACCATGTCCTCCTGAGGAGTCCCTCGAACTGTTTGACCACAGTGTTGGGTACATGCTCCAGGAGGATGCCCAGCATTTAGAAGGCTCTGATGATGATACTGAGATGATACTAGATGAAGGCAGTAATGTGAGCACGGACAGAGGGGGTGCCCAAGAAGGACAGCAATCTGGCAGTCATGCTCCCCCTGCTGCAGCATACTGCCAGGTTTGCTCCAGTGATGAGGAGGGAGGGGATGATGAGGTCACTGACTCAATGTGGGTGCCTGATAGGAGAGAGGAGGAGGAGGAGGACGCACATCACCAAAGAGGCAGGGTGCCCTCCAGGGGCCAGCCTAAGGCAGCACACTGACTGCATCACACCGCAAAGCTCCGCATGTGCAGGGCACTGCTGTCTCTGCGTGTTATTCCAAAAGTTCTTTGGTGTGGGCCTTTTTGAGATGAGTGCATCAGATCGCACCACTGCTATTTGCAACATATGTCTCAAGCGTATCTCACGTGGCCAAAACATCTCCCGCTTGGGTACCACATGCTTGACCAGACATATGTTGACCTGCCATGCAGTTCGTTGGCAAGCGTACACCGAAGTCAGATTGTACCAGGCAAATTTCCCTGCCCCAGCTGCTGCACCGCCGAAAGAAGTTCACTCCCAGCCATCCACATGCCCAGTGGTTGAATGCTAGCTTGGCAAAATTGCTAGCACTTCAACTGCTACCTTTTTAGTTGGTAGACTCTGCCCCCTTCTGTGAGTTTGTGGAATGTGCGGTTCCTCAGTAGCAGGTACCCTTTTTCTCACGGAAGGCGATTCCGGCTTTCTACCGGCATGTGGAAGGCAATGTCCATGCCTCGCTGGACAGGGTGGTCAGCGGTAAGGTGCATATTACCACTGACTCATGGTCCAGCAGGCATGGACAGGGACGTTACCTACATTTCACCGCGCATTGGGTGACTCTGCTGGCAGCTGGGAAGGATGCAGGACAAGGTGCAGTAGTGTTGGAGGTTGTTCCGCCACCACGCCTCCAAAATGCAACTACTAATGATTCTGACACACCTCTCTCCTCCACCCCCTCCTCTTCTTCTTCCTCCATGGCCTCTTCCTGTGCTTTGTCCTCGGAACCAGCGGTGCTCCGTAGGCATTCAAGGGGCTACGCAAGTATGCAGGTCAAAAGATGCCATGCGGTGCTTGAGCTGGTGTGCTTGGGGGACAGAGGCTCTGTCAGCTATGCAGGGGCAGGTTCAGAGGTGGTTGACGCCACACCAACTTAAGGCAGGAATGGTGGTTTGCGACAATGGCACCAACCTCCTCTCCGCCCTCCGACAGGGACAAATGACCCATGTGCCCTGTTTGGCTCACGTCCTTAACTTGGTGGTGCAGCGGTTCTTGGGCAGGTACCCGGGCTTACAGGGTGTCCTGAGGCAGGCCAGGAAAGTCTGTGTGCATTTCCGCTGGTCATATAATGCCAGTGCTCGGCTGGCAGACCTCCAAAAGAAATTTAACATGCCCAAGAATCGCCTAATCTGTGACATGCCCACCAGGTGGAACTCAATGTTGGTCATGCTGCAGCGGCTGCACACGCAGCAGAGGGCCATCAATGGGTACCTGTGCGACTATGGCACCAGGACAGGATCAGGGGAGCTTGGCTTTTTTTCGCCATGCCAGTGGCTCATGATCAAGGATGCATGCACTGTCCTGTCACCATTTGAGGAGGCCACGAGGATGGTGAGCAGTGACAGTGCATGCATCAGTGACATTGTCCCCCTTGTCCACCTGTTGGAGCACACGCTGTGTGGAATAATGGACAGGGCACTTGAGGCAGAACAGAGGCAGGAAGAGGAGAACTTCCTTAGCTCTCAAGGCCCCCTTTATCCAGACAGTGTTCCTGCATGCACGCCAATCACACAGGAAGAGGAGGAGGAGGATTGTGTCATGTATGGAGGTGGAGCCTGACACTCAGCATCAGCAGCAGTCTTTAAGGGATCATTTACAGTCCCAAGAAACACATGGACTTGTACGTGGCTGGGAGGAGGTGGCTGCGGATCATGTCGTCCTTAGTGACCCAGAGGAATCTGGCCCGAATGCCTCAGCAAACCTACGCTGCATGGCCTCCCTGATCCTGCAAAGCCTGCGGAAGGATCCTCGTATTCGTGGTATCAAGGAGAAGGAACAATACTGGCTGGCAATAAAATGTGAAAAAACACAAAGCGCTGTGATGGTTAAAATAAAGCCAAAAAATCAAAGTGAAACTAATCATATATATGAGAAAGGCTGCTATCAATATAAGGTGCTCAATATCCCTTCATAAAAATGTATAAGATAATAATAATTGAAGCGCTTCACTCAATGAACAGTAAAAATTATAAAATATAAAGTGCACTGCTGTGCATCCCGCGCATAAAATCCAACCAGTGTAAAATTCCACTACTATTCCAAATGTTTAAAAAAGCTCATAAACTTATAAATAACTAGAAAAACATAACGTGATCTTGCACAGATAAATAAATAAAATGAAATTCTATAGCGTGTACATAAAGGAACAATCATCCATCATTGTGATATAAATAGTGAAAAAATGTAGGCAAGTGTTGATAATAAATATGTGATGTGATTGAACAGGGAAAAAAATAATAAAAAGACTATTTAAGTAGAGATATAGAAAAAAAATAAAAAAAATTAGTCCCAACGATTGTGGTTCTTTGATTGCTTAATTGGAGTGTCTGCTTGTCATTTTTAAACAATTCTTCCATCCACCTCCATTTTCATCAGGGACAGCTTACCACACCGTTGATTATATGTAAACCAAACAAATGAACAAGGAAAAAATCATTGCGCAATGAACTCCATATAGTACACCAGCAAAACACACTAAGAGATTCACTCACTTGCGCCCAGTATTATAAAAGCATATGAATCAAGCATTAGCAGTCAGCCACTGTGGACGAGAGAAAGGATCGCTGCAGTACACCGCTCTGTGTCAGACTGCAGAGTGCGTCCTAGGCTCCTCCCATGCGTTGTGTCACCGTCACGTGACTTTCTCAAGGATACTCTCGAGGTGCCACGGTCTCAGTTTATAAGCACACTGGCTTCAAAGTAACCATGGCTACAGCGTTGTTTGCTCAAGTCATCATCCTGCTTACTGCATATGTTCATATGTTTCTATCTGAGTACATTTTATTATACAAACAAAAGTGATTTAAAGGTAACAAAATACACATTAAAAACCGCTACATAGAGGTAACATTTAAAACATTTAAAACCATTTAGAGAAATTACATACTTGGCGCGCCATGTATTATCCTGCACCCCCCAGTGGCGGCAGGTCAATATTGCACCATGAACACTTATACATCATTCCCCAGCAACCACTTGCAGTACATGACTTTATGTTTGAAAATATGAAGCAAATACTACATGAATGAATCCAAATTTGTTTGATATTTTTCCCTTGATTCGTATAGCACTGCAAGTGGTTGCTGGGGAATGATGTATAAGTGTTCATGGTGCAATATTGACCTGCCGCCACTGGGGGGTGCAGGATAATACATGGCGCTCCAAGTATGTCATTTCTCTAAATGGTTTTAAATGTTTTAAATGTTATCTCTATGTAGCGGTTTTTAATGTGTATTTTGTTACCTTTAAATCACATGACGCTCCAAGTATGTCATTTCTCTAAATGGTTTTAAATGAGAGCGGGAGCCTCCCCCCATGCCATGGGTGCGGAGCGGCCCGAGGAGAAGAAGATAGAAGACACCGCGGAGGAGATGCTGGATGAGAACGCCGGAGGAAGAACCAGAAGAACCAGAAGAACCAGAAGATGAAGGAAGATAGAAGAAAGAAGAAGCATTTAAATAAAGGAATTGTCAAAAACTGTCTCTTGTCATTTTTAACATTTTTGACAGTTTTTTAGTGAAATGGTAGAGGTAAGTACCCCCTTACCATTTCACACAGGGGGGGTGCCGGGATCTGGGGGTCCCCTTGTTAAAGGGGGCTTCCAAATTCCGATAAGCCCCCCGCCCGCAGACCCCCACAACCACCGGCCAGGGTTGTGGGGATGAGGCCCTTGTCCTCATCAACATGGGGACAAGGTGATTGGGGGGCTACCCCAAAGCACCCTCCCAATGTTGAGGGCATTTGGCCTGGTACGGTTCAGGAGGGGGGGCGCACTCTCGTCCCCCCTCTTTTCCTGCGGCCTGCCAGGTTGCGTGCTCGGATAAGGGTCTGGTATGGATTTTTGGGGGGACCCCACGCCGTTTTTTTTTTTGGCGCGGGGTTCCCCTTAAAATCCATACCAGACCTGAAGGGCCTGGTATGGAATTTAGGGGAAACCCCACGTAATTTTTTAAAAAATTTTGGCCAGGGTTCCCCTTAATATCCATACCAGACCTGAAGGGCCTGGTATGGAATTTAGGGGGACTCCCACGTCATATTTTTTTTAAATTTTGGTTCGGGGTTTCCCTGTGGGGAATTCCCATGCCGTTTTTTATCAATGAACTTCTATGTGTATTGTCGGCAATGCAATAGCGGCGAGTAGTTTTAAATGGGTTTTTTCCTTCGAAATGTCATTTTGCTGTCAGACTGTTCTAAACACGGGAAACATGCGCCCCTTTACAGGCATACTATAGACACCCCCCAGGTACGAAATTTATAGGGATATTACACTTTTATTGTTTGACTTTAAGCATTATTAAAATCACTGCTCCTGAAAAAACGTCCGTTTTTAAAACTTTTTTTTGCATTGATCCATGTCCCCTGGGGCAGGACCCAGGTCCCCAAACACTTTTTATGACAATAACTTGCATATAAGCCTTAGCACATTTGATTTCTCCCATAGACTTTTAAAGGGTGTTCCGTGGCATTCGAATTTGCCGCGAACACCCCAAATTGTTCGCTGTTCGGGGAACTTGCGAACAGCCAATGTTCGAGTCGAACAAGAGTTCGACTCGAACTCGAAGCTCATCCCTAATCCGCACTCAGAGAAGAGTACAGTTCCCTGAACATGGAGGCATATAGGGCCGAAATCACATGAGACTGGGGTGGCGAGCTTGAACATAGGGATTCAAACACCGTGGGGTTTCTTGTGTATTTGACTACTTTCGCTGGGATGTCCAGAAAGTGTTTTATTTGCCTGTAGGGCCAGGAGGGGAAGGATTTAGTGGTAGACCGCACTGCAAGATCTTGTATCCTCAAAAATTTGCCCCTGTGAAAAAAGTGCTTTGCCTGCATTTGTGTGTATGGCCATTCCGATAAGAGATAGGACTTTGGATTTCCGGGGGAAATCCGGATTATTTTTAATGGGGGTAATTGGGCAGTCAATATCTGAAAGTGCATGCGTTTTACATACCCTGTCAAAAGCCTGGAGGGTCGCCCCTGCTAGAGGATGGGCATGGACTTTAGGCGGCACATGTTGTTTAGAGACCCAGGGTATCGAGCCAAGCTCAGTTCCCACAATCAGTCTCTCAAGATTCACCCAGCTTTTAAATCGAATATGCACATTCCAGTCCACCACTCTCGTCATTTGAACCACCCAATAATACCACTGCAAGTCCGGGAGCCCTATTCCACCTTTTTCTTTAGGCAGTACTAGTTTCGCCCAGCCAATACGGGCCGATTTTGTCCCCCATAGGAAGGTTCTACACATTTTCCTGTAAGCTGAAAAAAAGGAGGGCGGTAGGTGAATCAGGACAGTCTGCATCATGTACAGCAGACGGGGTAAGACCGTCATCTTTAGGATAGACGCCCTTCCAAACCATGAGAGCGTGGGTACATCCCATTTCAGAAGATCCTGTTGTAAGAGTTTCAATTTGGATACGAAGTTTTTATCATACAGTGTCGTCAATTTACTCAGGAGATGGATACCTAGGTAGGTGATAGCCTCTTTTTCCCATTTAATTGGGAAGTTTGCTTGGCACTGCCGTACCAGGTCATTTGGTAATGAGATGTTTAGCACAAACAATTTTGACAGATTGATTTTTAAGTTCGAAATACGTTGGAAAAGGTCTAAGACAGGCATGAGGTTGGGCAGGGATGTCAGCGGAGAGGAAAGAAAGAGCAGGAGGTCATCTGCAAAGGCGGCGATCCTGAATTCCCTCTGGTGGACTTCTATGCCTTTTATATTCCGATTAGCCCAGGTGCATCGTAATAGTGGTTCTAGGGTAAGAATATAAAGTAGAGGCAAAAGCGGACACCCTTGCCTAGTGCCATTGTGGATGGAGAAGGCGTCCGATAAGTGGCCATTGACATAGACTCTAGCTCATGGATTCACATAGAGTGCGCCTATAAAGGCTCGCATACAGCTCCCTAGACCCAGAGCTGTCAACACCGCTTCCATGTAATCCCAGGCCACTCGATCAAATGCCTTCTCCGCATCCATTGCCAGGAAGAAACCCTCCTGTTTGGAGGAGGTAAGCCAATAGTGGAGATTTAGGGCTTTTGTGGTGTTGTCCCAGGCTTCCCTGCCAGGGACAAAACCAACCTGGTCCAAGCCTATCCAGGTGGGCACATGGTATGCCAAGCGGGTAGCCAGAATTTTAGAGAAGATTTTCACGTCTACATTCAAAAGTGAGATTGGTCTATAGTTAGCTACATTAGTTGGATCCTTTTTGTCTTTGGGGATCACCGAGATGTAAGCTTCTCGTAGGGTGTCTGAGGGGCAATGGGCAGTGGCCAGAGTATTAAAGGCTTCAAAGAAGCGTGGGGCCAAGAGATCTGCAAAGCATTTATAGTATCTCGCTGAAAAGCTATCTGGTCCCGAACATTTTCCCGGTTTTGTAGCTTTCAGGGCTTCCGTCCAGGACAAAAGGAGCTTCTAATGCAGTTTGATCGTGTTCTGACAGAGCCCCCGGACTGTAAGTGTTAAGAAAGTCCTGTATCAATCGGGAACGGGTCTCAACCATTGCTGAACCCTGGCTCTGGGTCTCTCCTTTAAGATTGTGGAGTTCACTATAAAAGCGACAAAATTGTCGTGCAATATCTTTATTTTTAGAGTAGATCATCCCTGCCGAGTCAGTCACATGGTGAACCATGTGTGCTAGAGTATATTTTTGTGTAAATCTGGCTAGTAGCTTGCCTGGTTTGTTGCCCTGTCCATAGAACACTTTGTGAGACAATATGTGTCCCCCTCGCGCCCTCCTATAGAGTTCCTCCAACAACAAGGCTCACGTGTCCGCTAATTCCGTAGCTAACTGGATAGCCTGAGAATATTTATGCTGGGCTTCCAGCTGAGATATTTTCTTAGAAAGTGGTAGCACTAACGCTTGGTGCTCTTTCTTTTTCCTAGCTGCAATGGCAAGTAGGTGTCCCCGTATAACGCACTTATGGGCCTCCCATTGTGTCATGGGAGATACCTCGGGTGTGTCATTGTGGCAGAAATAGTCAATAAGGGCCTGTCTGATACTCTCTAGATCTCTAGGGTCAGCAAGGGTAGAAGCATCTAATCTCCAGGTCTTAATGGAATCCAACTTCTGTGGAAATTGCTAAGTTAAGGTGATCGGGTAATGATCGGAGAGGACCATATTTTCAATGGTAGACTCTGCTAGATACGTCAAATCTGATTGATGGATGAACAGATAGTCCAGCCTCGAATAGCGATTGTGAGGTGACGAAAAGAATGTGTAATCCCTCTCGTGAGGGTTGAGGGTGCTCCATGTGTCATGTAACGTGAGCGAAGCTAGTTGAAGCTTCACCTGTCTCAGTGCTGAAAAGGGGCAAGAGGAGGTGCCAGTAGATGTATCTAACAGAGGGTCCAGTACCATGTTAAAGTCCCCTCCCAGGAACAACAGACCCGTGTGAAAGGAAGTGAGTTTCAGAAGGACCTCTCTTAGAAAGGACACCCTCTTGGAATTGGGACAGTATACATTCGCTAGAGTTAAAGTACCCTTTAGAAAGAGAAACCTGCCCTCAGGGTCTAGCATTTGGTCTGTCAGGTGAAGCATGAGTGACTTGGCCATCAGAATGGAGACCCCCTTGTTTTGGAGTCAGCACAAATCGCGTGATAGGCTTCAGTAAGCATTTATTAGCAAGTCGGGGGGTGGACCCCGTTTTAAAATGGGTCTCCTGGAGGAAGATAACTTGTGCTCTGCAATGATAAGCTTCTGCTAGGACACTGTTACGCTTTTCTGGTACATTGAGGCCCTTAGCATTTAATGAATACACTTTAAGCGACAGAGGAGCTGACATGTGCATTGTAGAGGACATGAGGGAATGATACTAGTGTGCGTGGATCGCACTCGTTAAATGTAGACGGAGGGGATTCACAGGGAAGGGAGAGAGAAACAGAAATAAAAGATTCAGAAAAGGTCAGGAAAGAAAGAGCGAGAGGTAGGGTACAGTTAACGCCTACGTATGCCCTGCAGGTGTTTCCAAAAATGGATGGAAATCTTTACCTGTGTACGATGTATACCACCAACTCAGGTGTAGTGTGAAATATACCGGGGGTGGGTGTAATCCAGCCACCCCACCTAATCGGAAAGAATCAAGGGGTATAGGGATAGGGAAGAAAATATACTGGTGACTTTTAAAGGGGAACCTGCCTCCTTGAGGTGGGGAAGAGGTCTAACACTAGGGAAGAAACCTGTACATCTACTACCCAGAAACTCCTGGAGTGAAGTGTTGCAACTATGGGACAATCCCGAGCTGAGGACCCAGTGCAATCCTAGACAGGCCCGCCTAAACTGGGTGACCCCCTTCCTATCTAGAGACCCCCTTTTCCCTGTTGTATATCCAGCGTCTAAGCAGGGGAAGAAGTAAGCCCTCACAATTAACTTTCTACAACCAAGAGGAGGAATATCTCTGTAATGTTTGATATAAAACAAGAGGCATCTGAATTCACTTAAAATATTTTATAATAACAACAACAACAAAACCCAGACCCAGACCGCCCTCCCTCCCGAGGTATCCAGAACTCAGATTGCAGCAAAAGCCGCAAACCTGAGATGGCGGAATCTCCGAAATACAGGGTCTCATCCTGACTAAGGAGTACATCCAATTCCCTATCAGGAGAGTAAAACGCCCTCCTATTACACCCGTCTATTTTGAGAAACAATCCGAACAATAAAGTAAATATTGAAATTCAAAAATACAACAATACAAAAGTACAAGCACCCTTGTATGGGTAATGGAGATACTAGACTGGGGCCATACATGTTACATGCGTTCTGTCTTTTACCCTTGCTCCCCCCCCACCCTCCCCTAACTCCCCCCCTCTCCTCCCCTCGAGGAGAGGGGGAGTGGAGACCCTCCCATACAAAAGCCCTCTTTTATGGCATGACCGGGGGGGGGAGCCCATCCCAAATAACATTAAAGTCTCACAAGCCCACAAGGGAAAGCACAGCAATGTCCATCTTGAGCTATGGCACCGTCATTACCTCTGAGAGAAGGGACAAAACAAAAGCAAGAAAAAAAATAAATAAATAAATTATACGGGACGGGTGGTGGTTGACTCAGCTACAGTTACCAGCTCAGCGTGGTAGACCACAAGAGACGGTGCTGGAGAGGAAGGCACATAGTCAGTGTTCAGTGGCCAACCGGCGTCTCATAGGTTCTGTTGTGGGAGCACACGCAACTCCCAAGGGGATAACTGAACATGCGGCCCACATATTTAGGAGGGGCCAGCCTCCCCTCCTATCAGTCATCCATTCTTCGAGCTAGCAATCAGTCCTCTTAATGGGGTTTCAGGAACCAGCAGGAGGGCTGTTTGGGGAAGAACAACAAAAACTGCTTCCCTGTCCCAGGAAATTACCCCTGGGACTTAGCTGTAGGGGACATGGGTTATTCAATCATGTGGGGTACCTCATGCTTACGGTGTTCATAGTCCAGCACAAGATAGTTGAGGGCTACCCTTGTGAGTATGGCCAGCTGCCTGTACAGCAATATAGAGAACAATTATAAGGTCCCAGTGTCATAGTCAGACAAACATGTTGTTACCAGCTCACCCAACCATCTGTTCCACAGCTAGTGGTCCATTCTGCACCGAACGGACGATGGCGAAGCTCATGGGCTTGCTTCTGTTTCCATGTCCCCACGATTCCTCGATGGGGAGTCGGCTGACATTGTGCGACGCCTCTGTCTGTGTCTTTGCGATTTCGGAGTGTGATCAGGATGTGCTGGGATCCAGGGGTCTGGTTGCATGAATGCGCTATACCAATCCAGGGCGTCACAGAAAGGACGTAGGTCAGCTGGGGTTCTCAGCTACGCCGAGCAATTTCCAGCAGTTGCCTGTAAGCAGAAGGGGAATTTCCATCTATAAGCGTTGTGCCTGTCATGCAGAACATGCAGGAGGGGACGCAGATCTCTCCTATGCTGCAGGGTGACTGCAGATAAATCTTGGAATAGCTGTATACGTGCCCCCTCATGTTCCAGTCGCTCGTGGTGGCGAGCCAGGCGCAATATTTTCTCTTTTTGTGTGAAACTAACCAGACAGCATACCACATTTCTGGGGGGGGTCAGTGTCTCTGCCTCTAGGTCTAAGCATTCTGTGGCACCTCTCCATCTCCACAGGAGCGTCAGGAGGCCATCCGAGGAGGGTGTTAAAGATGGCCCAGACCACCGATTGTATCTGGGGACCATCCACTGCTTCTGGTATGCCTCTCACCCGTAAGTTGCGCCTGCGACCCCAATTATCTAAGTTTTCCATATGCCTGTGCATATCAATTAAGTGCTGGGCAGGTACACTGACCACCTTTTGAACTTGCTGGATGGCTGTTCCGTGTGTCATGGCGGCCGCCTTCACGTGCTCCAGCTGTGATGCTACAGCTCTGATCTCAGTCTTAAGTTCAGTAACCACTGCAAACAGGGAGTTCTTAATATCCTGTGCCACTAGCTGGAGGTCTGACATGCACAGCGGGGGTGCAGTGTGCTGGGCGGACTTACTTGCAGAAGGAGTTAATGTGCCCAGGGAGTCCGCAGTGTCGGCGGTAGCGGCATAGCTCATCTCAGGCCAGTCCGAGGCTTGAGATGCGGCCTGTGTCCCCCCGTGCTGTGTCCGAAACATCACCAGTATGCTTCGGCTGAGCTGCGTTGCCGGGTCTTGCTGTGACCGGGTGATCGACGTGCTCATCCCGGTCATCTCTGCAGGCAGATGGAGGGGATTGTCCCGCTAATGGAAAGCAAAAGGAGCTCTAGGTGGCAGAGCTCTCAAATTAGGCTACCATCTTCCTCCGGTGCTAGGCCACACCCCTCAGTATCACTATGTCTAACTCTCTGGCCTTGTATCGCCAGACGGCATGTTTCTCAGGTGTAGGGGAGGTGGAGTAGGCAGCCTCCGCCACCTGAAGCTCCTCCTACACATCCACCAGTGCGGGCCTGCCCTATGGCTGCAGCAAATGAGCCATGTATGGTAGCCTTGAAGGCATCCCAGACCACAGGAATGGATGCACATTGTGCATTGTTGGCCAGGTAGGAGTTCAGATCAGTGGTTCCCCGATCTGTGACAGCCTGGTCCGCTAGCCTTGATTTTCCCCATGGCCAGGTCCACCAATAGGGGAGAGTGATCAGACACCGCCCTAGGGATGTATCTGACGTCACTCACCATGCCAAGTAAATCAAAAGATAGCAGACGTAAGTCAATATGTGAAAGTTCACCATGAGAATCAGATTGACAGGAATATTCCTTCCCATACGTATATTTCCATCTCCAGGCCTAGGTCATATTGGGTCAGATAAGTGCCTAGGGGAGTAGGGGGAGCAGTGGACCATCGGAATCTATCAAGGAAGTTGTCAAAGACCGTATTGAAATTCCCAGCTTTCAATAAAGGGCCCTCTGCAATTGCTAGGATGGAAGTGAGTACACGACTGTTGGAATTCAACATGAATATCGTATTTGTACATATATTTCATTACGATACCTAAGAGAAGAAAAACTCACATGGTTTTTGAAAAAGGCTGAAAAATGTCACACTTCCGGAAAGGACAGGATGTGACCTCCCAGGTTGGAATGTGTTCTGTAGCTCCCATTGCGCATGACAATGCTGGCTCCGACTTGTCTATGGGAATTTCCTGATTAGCTACTATCCACACAGGCTTCAAAGGCAGATAAACTGACAGGGATGATGGATGAGTTGAGATACAGGAAGTCAAGGGCCCAGGTGTTTGAGAAAGCTGACATCGGTCAGATGCATGGACCAACACTGCCCCCAGAGGACAAAATGGTCCATATGATGGGCTGTGGAGGGAACGCCCCAGAGACACTGTGATTTGTCCAAAGGCAAAGTTGGGCAGGCAAAAGGGGGGGGTCTGGATGAGGTATGTTTGTTAAAAGTAATGTTTGCTAAAGAAACAGTCTCTTGAAGACCAGAGGACCAGCCGAGGAGGATGTGCTAAGTATCACTCTTGTATTGTGTTATGAGTGTAGGCCTTGTAATATTGCAATTTCTGGTAGTATCTTTATGTTAGTTTTCCTAATTATGCTGTTTTAATACATTCCTATTTTGGGAAATAAATGTAACTTGTTTTACTAGCAGCACCGTGTGTTTGGTTTCATAGATAACTTGGTATTATTGTGATATTAACGATAGCATGTGCTCAGAGTTTAAAAGGCCAACTAATTATAGGGACTAGACAAATTAATACACAGATATAATATTAATAATTATATTGATTCTTACAACGACCGAAGAATTGTTTAGTAAAGGGTGGTGGGGTATACAGGCTAGTCACTGTGTGTGGTTTACCAGGGAGTTCTAATACCACAATAACATAGCAGCCATCAGGGCCTAGCTTAATATGCTTAAAGTGGTTGTATACCCTTTTTGTTAACTTTTACCTACAGGTAAGCCTATAATAAGGCTTACCTGTAGGTAAAAAAAAATATCTCCTAAACCTATACGGTTTAGGAGATATTCCCCTCGCAATGAGCCGCTGACTCCAGCGGCGCATGCGCACAGGGGACTCTCGACTGACAGCCCGGCAAACTCCGGAGCTTGCCGGGCAGAAGTCTCCTGCGCGCATGCGCGGGAGTGACGACATCGCGGCTCCGGCCACTCACAGTGCCGGAGCCGCGATACCCGGAAGACACGCCGAGGGGAGATGTCAGCTCCCTCGGCGTGGACAGGATGAGATGCCGGCGCCTCGTTCTAAGGTAAGTATATCATAATGAGCTAGTATGCGGTGCATACTAGCTCATTATGCCTTTTCCCTTGCAGGTATAGGAAAAAAAAAAAAAACGCGGGTATACAACCGCTTTAATAGCAACAGGAGCTGATTTAGTTATGAGGATGGATGTGCCCCTAGAATATGTGGAATACGTGGAGTGTAAGCTACTTTCTCTCTCTTGAGAGCCTTTACTCTGGAGCCATGAAGATGAGTTTCCTCTAGAAGGTTCACATGCGGGTGGTGTGGTATATACTCAAACCTCAATGAACGTTTATTCTTGGAGTTAAGCCCCCTAACATTTCATGAGATCACGCATAGTTTAGTCATAAACATACAATATATACCATAAAGAAGAATATTTCCTGTCATGCAGTGAGATTAACCATATATTATAAATCTGTGGTCCTGATCTGCCACGAGTAACAGAAACCACTACATAGATGAGCAGGAGTAGTAGTTCTCTTATAGCTGTATACTGGACACCAAGTTGATTGATCCTGCCAAAAGCCCTGGAGAGCAAAAGGCTTACAAAATAACAAAAATAGGAGGAACAGGTCCCAAAAACAAGGGAAACAAGTAAAACATCCCTAGCCCTCCCGGCCCCCAGCCCCAAACACTTGGGGGCTTTGACCCCAAAAACAAAACCGTAGAGCATGGGGGACATTGTGTAGCCCCATGATCAACAAACCATGGTGGGTAGCGATAAAGTTTGCAATGGTCGGGCTCCATCTGTACCTGCAAGGTAGATTACGGTATGTTACCTGGGCCCTGGGTATGCCATTTACCTCAGTAGAATAATAATAAGAAAAATATTGTGATTGTTATCCAATAGTAGTCATGTCTGGTTAGTGGATGGTAGCAGACGGTAAGGGTTCATCAGGTATTTGAATGAGTGAGTGATTATTCTCAGTGAATAATAGGTCAGCAAGGAGGGGGTCTCCATTGCTGGTGTCGCTGATCAGGAGGTCCCAGTGAATCTACCCAGTGGGCTGCTTCTTTCGGATCTATGAAGAAGTAGGCCTTTCCTTTATGAATGATCCTTAGCCGTGCAGGGTATAGCATGCTATAGGGTAGTTGGAGGTCTCGCAGTCTCCTTTTAATGGCCAGGAAAGTAGCCCTTTGTTTCTGCGTAGCCATTGAGAAATCAGGGAAGATGGTAATCCCATTGCCATTGCAGGATATGCAGCCTTTTGTTTCGGGCATCCCTGAGAACCGGTTCCCTGTCCTTGAAGTGTAGTAGTTTGATGAGCATGGTATGTGGCGGTGCCCCAATAGGTAGAGGGTGTAGGGGACCCTATGTGCCGCTCTATAGCGAATAGTGGAGAGAAGGTGGAGGTGCCAAAAGTGGATGTCAGCCACTGCTCCATGAATGTCTCAGGGGCCGTGCCTTCTGAACCCTCCGGAAAGCCTAGAAAATGCAGATTATTACGCCTCAGGCGGTCTTCTATATCAGTTAACTTATCGGTGGTATAAAGTCCCGTCAAGTCACCGTGTGTCAGAGGGGGGCGGGGTCACCGGGTGGCCCCGCCCCCCGTTATTTAAGAACTGTCAGACGAGGAGCGCCGTCACACAACGGGAGCCTCCCTCCATGCCAGCATGGGTGCGGAGCGGCCCGGAGAAGAAAATGAAGAAGAGAAGAAGAGAAGAAGAGAAGAAAAGAAGAAGAGAAGAGCGGGAGCCTCCCCCCCATGCCATGGGTGCGGAGCGGCCCGAGGAGAAGAAGATAGAAGACGCCGCGGAGGAGATGTTGGACGAGAATGCCGGAGGAAGAACCAGAAGAGCCAGAAGAACCAGAAGAACCAGAAGATGAAGGAAGATAGAAGAAAGAAGAAGTATTTAAATAAAGGAATTGTCAAAAAATGTCTCTTGTCATTTTTAACATTTTTGACAGTTTTTTAGTGAAATGGTAGGGGTAAGTACCCCCTTACCATTTCACACGGGGGGGGGCGGGATCTGGGGGTCCCCTTGTTAAAGGGGGCTTCCAGATTCCGATAAGCCCCCCGCCTGCAGACCCCCACAACCACCGGCCAGGGTTGTGGGGATGAGGCCCTTGTCCTCATCAACATGGGGACAAGGTGTTTTGGGGGGCTACCCCAAAGCACCCTCCCAATGTTGAGGGCATGTGGCCTGGTACGGTTCAGGAGGGGGGGCGCACTCTCATCCCCCCCTCTTTTCCTGCGGCCTGCCAGGTTGCGTGCTCGGATAAGGGTCTGGTATGGATTTTTGGGGGACCCCACGCCGTTTTTTTTTTTTTTTTGGCGCGGGGTTCCCCTTAAAATCCATACCAGACCTGAAGGGTCTGGTATGGAATTTAGGGGGAACCCCACGTCATTTTTTTTTTAAATTTTGGCCGGGGTTCCCCTTAATATTCATACCAGACCTGAAGGGCCTGGTATGGAATTTAGGGGGACTCCCATGTCATTTTTTTTTTTTTTAATTTTGGTTCGGGGTTTTTATCAATGAACTTCTATATGTATTGTCGGCAATGCAATAGCCGCGGGTAGTTTTAAATGAGTTTTTTCCTTCAAAATGTCATTTTGCTGTCAGACTTTTCTAAACACAGGAAACATGCGCCCCTTTACAGGTATACTATAGACACCCCCCAGGTATGAAATTTAAAGGGATATTACACTTTTATTGTTTGACTTTAAGCATTATTAATCACTGCTCCTGAAAAAACGGCCGTTTTTAAAACTTTTTTTTGCATTGATCCATGTCCCCTGGGGCAGGACCCAGGTCCCCAAACACTTTTTATGACAATAACTTGCATATTAGCCTTTAAAATTAGCACTTGATTTCTCCCATAGACTTTTAAAGGGTGTTCCGCGCCATTCGAATTTGCCGCGAGCACCCCAAATTGTTCGCTGTTCGGCGAACTTGCGAACAGCCAATGTTCGAGTCGAACATGAGTTCGACTCGAACTCGAAGCTCATCCCTACTCACAATACACTATACTGACACACTATACTCACACTACACTGTACTCACACACTATACTCACACTACACTGTACTCTCACACTATACTAACTCTACACTAACACTCTACACACAATAAGTGAACACACTAAATTGCTAGTAGCAAACTGAACCCTGCTCTATTTATCTCCATTCCAACAACACATTGCAAAAGCTTCCCGTGAGAAGGATCCTTTTATATTATACCGCAATCAGATGCAAGGCTTCATCCAATTAGGGCCATAGAATGCACTCTGCAGCATGCAGTGCAGTGTGGGGCAAACATCCCCGCCGAGCACCCCACAAATTTTGGGTGTTCACCGAACAGGCTGATCTTTTGGCCCGAACCGTTTGCCCAACACTAATAGGCAAACTTTTGAAGAAAAATAAGCAGCAAAGGTAAGTGTCCAGTTAAGCTGATATAAACTTCACTTAAAACTGTAGTAACAATTTAAAGATCTCCATGAAGAAGTTGTTTTTAGAATCTCTGCAGATGATCTTGAATATGATCATAGAAATATACAAAAGTGACAGCAGAAAAAAGACCAAGTAGTCCATTGAGTATGCCATTTTTTAATACATGTACATGTATTGATTTTGTTTTTTGGGGTTTTTTTTTACATGAACTTTTTTGAGTATAGATCCATGTTTGTCACAAGCATGTTTGAAGCCAGTTACTGTTGACAGGCTCACTACCTCTGCTAGAAGCTTATTCTAAGCATCAGCTACCCTTTTATTAAAATAATACTTTATTAGATTAATTTTGAACTTTGCTCCAGTTAGTTTGAAGTCATATGTTCTTGATTTTTGTTTCAAATAAAAAAAATGTCCTCCTGAACCTTATTCACTCCCTTGATGTATTTAAAGGTTTCAATCATGCCTCACCTTTCTTTTCTTTCCTCCAGACTGTACACATTAAAGTAAAGTCATATGAAGTCTCTCTTAAAATGTTTTATCCCCCGAGGTGCATGGGCGGAGCCTAGCGGAGCAGACATGCATTGTTAGAGCTCCGCACCGCTGAGGAGAGAAGAGAAGGACAAAGCGGAGCCTGCAGGCTCAAAAGGTATCCATTTGAACCTTTTTGCCCCAGGGAACAAGCTGTGAAAGTTTGGGCAGGAAATATGGTACTGGGAGGAAGCCGTGGCAGAAATAAAAATCACCTCACAAAGAGCTCACAGGCACTCACTGCAACTAAAGCAGCTCCAGTCACCTCACAACATACAGCATCAGGGCGCTCTCACAGACAGAAAATGTCACAGCAAGACTCTCCATTTGAGTCAGATACAGAACAAATCCTCTCACAAACTTCTCCACAAGCCTCCTCAGCATCCCTAGTAATATTATTACAATTTGAAAAGATGCTTCATAAGGCTTTAAAACAAACCTCAGACCAAATAACAAACAGCCTAACCAAAGAAATAAGAGAGCTGGGAAACCGCACCGCAGCCTTAGAAATAAAAATGGATGAAATTGAAATTACAACCCAAGAAAATATAACAGAATTGGAACAATTAAAAGAAGAGAATTTAATACTTCAAACTAAGCTCGAAGATTACGAAAATAGAGCCAGACGTTCAAACTTGCGCATAGGGGAATACCTGAAACTGTGACAGACCTGCAATCTACTATTACTGCTCTATTACAAGAACTAAAGCCAGATATCCCTATTGAACGTTTAGAACTGGACAGAGTACACAGAGCCCTCACAGCCAAAAAGAAAGATGGACCCCCACGTGATATAATCACAAAATTTCATTATTACAGAACGAAAGAACAAATACTAATTGCTGCAAGAGAAAAAAAGGAACTTATTTTTCAAGGACACAATTATCAAATTTTTGCTGACCTATCCCAACTTACTATTACTAAAAGACGATCCATGAAACCCCAACTAATGGAACTGCAACACCACAACATTATGTATCAATGGGGCTTCCCCTTTTCAGTCAGATTTAACTACCAAGGTACAATTTACAGAAGCAGATCAGCAGATGAACTACAACAAACCCTTTTAAAATTAAATCTGACAGAGCCCACAAGCAGCAACTCTCCCACACACAGAAGAATGGCATCATCTTCACCTTTAGGCAGCACCCAGAAAATTTCAGAACAAAATGGGAATCATCATTCTCACAAAAGAGGCCGTTATGCCACATCATCCATGGACCAAGAAGATTCAATGGACTGACATCCTAACTCCTGATATCTCTTCATTTATTATACTAAGAGATGGTTCTCTATAAAAAAACCTGTATTTATAACTGAATGTAACTGCATTCTGATAGTCACACACTGTGTGGGATCATGTTACATTTAAGTTATATTTCTTATTACTTCTGATTCATATAGCCTTAGAATATATAAGTGAAATAAGGAAATTCTTGTTCAGTTATATATTTTCAGGTAATAACAATAGATTTATTACTTTTTAGGACAAATATGTTCAATAATCCAGAAGTAATGGAAGCTTTTTCTTTCTTTTCTTAAAACAAATATATTATTACCTAACTAGTTCCTAGAACTATGTTTTTGTTTATTCTAATCTGAAGCAATACAACCTCAATTTTATGAGTTAACATATCTAAACAGTTACATATGAATAAAATATGTAATTGTTTACTCTAAAAGGGTTAAAATCCCCAAATAATTCAAACTATCTTCATCAATACCAAAGTTATTAACAGTACCTTTCTAAATGAATTTTTTAGCCTAGGGCAAGACTAACCATATACAAGCACCCTGGAATAAATAATTTCAACAAAAACTATATTCTGCACTCCAATTAATGAATCATCATTTTGATGTCTTTTGACATAGCACAGAAGTACATCTTCGCCAGCACACCATGGATCAGCAAACAAGGTTGTCCAAAGAAGGTTTTTTAATCGAAAATGGTCACATCACAAGGGGGGTGCCCCCCCTTGTGATGTGACCATTTTCGATTAAAAAACCTTCTTTGGACAACCTTGTTTGCTGATCCATGGTGTGCTGGCGAAGATGTACTTCTGTTTGATGCTTCCAGAACCCAACTGGTAATCGTTACAGCACCCATTAATGCTCTATGCCGTTTATCCGGGAACGTGTGCGACTGGAATATTGAATTGACTTTTGACATAGCACTTCTCTCCTGTAAGCGGAAGATCCGTGTACCCCCATTAGCCCTCCTCATTCTCCCAACCATATTATGTGGGAGTGTGACGAAGGCACTTATTCCCCTGAGAGAGATATTTATTCTCTTTCACGGGTAAATTGTGATTACTTGCAAAAAATAATTTATAAAATGTATCATCTAATCTCATATGTTTTTTGTTTACTCTTTACTCCAGAATTCACTGGTTTCTTTTCTATCTTTTCATCTCTTAAGTCCACACAGGTTGATCTGCGCAGTCAGCTCTGCATAACAAAAAGTAAGTCAAAACTATTTGATCTGTTGCCATGGCACCACTGAATATACTTTCCCTGAATGTTCAGGGAATAAATGTCCCTCAAAAAAGGACCAAAGCCTTCCGTACTTTCCATAACAAGAAGGCTCACATAGTATGCCTCCAAGAAACACACTTCACCAAAGATTCTACTCCAAAATATATTTCTCCTTTTTATCAACAAATTTACACGGCTTCTGCCTGTACCAAACAAAGGGGAACTCTAATTGCATTTCACCGATCCACACCATTCACCTTATTATCAGAAATTAAAGACCCAGAAGGTAGATACCTGATACTCATGGGTTATATAATGGATACAGCAATCACGGTGATTTCCTACTACGCTCCTAACAAACAACCTACACCATTCCTCTCACATATATTACAAGTGATTAATGCACACAAAATAGGAACAGTGATAATGTGCGGGGATTCGAACCAGGTCCTCCTCCCATTTCTAGATAAATCACCTTTTACACCATCCAAAATAACCTCTAGATTACCTTTTTCTCAACTTCTTCCCAAATACAATCTGGTAGATTCGTGGAGAGAAAGTAACCCAATGAAAAAGAAATTCACTTATTTCTCACACCCTCATCAAACCTTCACCAGAATAGATCATATTTTTCTAACAATAGGAATGATACCAGAAATTATTGCATCAGATATAATTCCGATTCCGTGGTCTGACCATAATGCAGTATACACTACTATAGCCTCAGCCATACCAAAAGCGCATGACCCAACGTGGTACTTACCGGACATAATGCTCAAACACCCACTACATCAGATGGCCATTGAACAAGCTTTAAAGGAATACATATCAATTAATAATACAACAGACATTTCCCCAATAACACTGTGGGAAGCTCATAAGCCTGTCTTGCGTGGTACAATACAAAGACAAATGGCACTATTTAAACGGGAACGCAAAAATCTAGCAAAAAAACTAGAACTCAGTTTTAATGCAGCCTACATATCATTCCAAGATAATCCATCTCAGAGTACAAAATCTCATCTGGAAAAATCTAGATTGGAAAACGATCTATTTCTCACTGAGTCAGTTGATAAATCCCTCAAACGCTCCAAACACAATTTCTACATGAATACAAACAAACCAGGTACATATTTGGCTCGGGCATTAAATTCAACTAACACATCTTTCAAACCAATGCGTTTGAAATTATCAAAAAATGTTTATACTTGTAATCCAGTTAAAATAGTCCATAAATTTCACTCACATCTCGCAACTTTATACAAGACAAACAATGAAGTTAATCCTACAGAGGCTGAATCCTTCTTCTCAAAAATAACCTTACCTGAGTTGTCTCAGAATCAAAAAAGCTGTTTGGATGAGCCTATAACTATAGATGAAGTTGCTAACGCCCTAAAAGACCTAAAACTTAACAAAAGACCAGGTCCAGACGGCTACTCGGCTTTATACTATAAAACATTCTCAGAAATACTCTCTCCCATTCTCACTGAAACTTTTAACAAACTTCTAGAAGGACATTCTTTTTGGCAAGAAACACTAATGGCAATTGTTTGTATGATCCCAAAACCCCTTTCTGATGATACTTCCTGTGTGAATTATCGGCCTATCTCTCTGTTAAACCTTGATATTAAATTATTAGCAAAAATAATAGCAAAACGTCTCAATAGCATTATAGGAAAATTAATACATAGAGATCAAGTAGGCTTCATGCCAAATAGACAGGGGAGGCGATAATATACGCAGGCCAGTGTTATTGGCACATATTGCTAAAAAACGGAAAATCCCTTTATGTTTTCTATCTCTCGATATTAAGAGGGCATTTGACACAGTATCCTGGCAATATATGCAATATTCATTACAAAAATGGGGTTTTGGACCCCACTTTTTAACATGGATCAAAGCATTATATAATAAACCCAAAGCCTATATAAAATATGCTGGATACAAATCTGATGCCTTTAATATCGAAAGAGGTACCCGACAGGGTTGCCCATTATCTCCCTTATTATTTGCCCTTATACTCGAACCCATGGCCCAATACATCAGAACAAACCAAACTATAACTGGCATTGAAGTAGGAGGTATTACACACAAATTATGTATATTTGCAGACGATATATTACTTTTTCTATCATCACCACAGGTCTCTGGTCCTAACTTAATACCAGCTCTTGATGGATTTGCAGCCCTATCCGGCCTTATGATTAATCCTAAGAAATGCCTAGTGCTTAATATTTCGCTCACAAACATGGAATTGATCCCGGCTAGGGCTGCACTCCCATTCACATGGGCAGAAAAATCAATCCCATATCTTGGAATTCATTTAACAGCATCTCATTCTGACTTATTCTCAACCAATTATCCTCCTGTATTAAGACAGATCACAAATCTAATAAAACAATGGTCACAACTTCCTTTATCCTGGATAGGGAAGATTAATGCAATCAAAATGATTATTCTACCCAAATTGCTTTATCTATTCAGAGTCCTCCCTATTCCAATTCCTTCCTATTTTTTGAGAATAGTACAAAAAAGAGCAACTTCGTTTATATGGGGCTCTTCTAAACCACGTATACCTATACACACACTACATCTTCCCAAAAATAAAGGAGGCCTGGGATACCCTAATTTTACTAACTATTACAGAGCAGCACATTTGGCCAGTCTGTCCAAATACCATGCAAAACAGGAAATCCCATTATGGGTATTTATAGAGGCTTCAGAAAATGACCCTATATTAATATCAAACTTGTTATGGCTTGATCCTAAAGACCGCTTTAAAATTCATAATCCCATAACTAAACACTTCTTATCTCTCTGGGATAAACTAAAAACCAAATATCAGTTACAATCTCCACACAATCCTCTCCTTTCTTTTATCAGAAATCCGGCCTTTTATCCGGCATGGATCTACCCAAATTCTTTTAAAGCTTGGACAACATCAGGCATTCAGACACTAAATGACTTCATAGCATCTAAATCATTCCTTTCATTCCCATCGCTTAGAGAAAAATATGATCTACCAAACTCTGAGATATTTAGATATCTCCAAATCAAAAATTTCTATACACCATTCCTAAAGGGGGATACACCATTATCCCAATTATCCATTTTTGAATCAATCTGTACAAAAGATCCATTTGCTAAAGGTACAATTTCATCACTTTATAATCAATTATATGGAGTAGTAAATCTTAATAGACCCTCTTACGTTCAGAGGTGGGAGGAGGACCTGGGATGAACTTTAGAAGACACGGACTGGTCTAACATATGGCTCACATCTAAGTCATCTTCACCCAACATCTTAGCACTGGAGACAAATTATAAAGTCCTAACTCGCTGGTACCTTGTACCTGCTAGAGTGGCAAAATATTCACCTAATACCTCAGCTCTTTGTTTTCGAGGATGCCCAGAAATAGGCACACATTTACACATATGGTGGACGTGCCCAGTAATCCAAACCTTCTGGAAGGAAGTCTTCGTGATTGCATCTAAAATATTTAAAAAAATAATACAACCAGATCCATATATAACTTTACATAATCTAAAACCGGAATGGTTAACACTCTCTCAATTCAAACTTATGATCCAACTAATAACGGCTGCAAAACAAACAGTGGCCAAGGCATGGAAATCTCCTACATTGGTACTAGCAGAAACAATTCACAGAATGAATAATACAATGTCCCATGCTAAGATGGTAGCCATCGATCAAAATCAAATTCCAAAATTTGAAAAACTTTGGCATCCTTGGATAAAACAACAGTTCCTGTCGAATTTCAATGACTCTGTCCTGTTGCCATGGTAGCAGATTAAATGACTTACAGAGACACCCATTCTAAGGCTTCAAAGAGAACTAAAAAGAATAATAAACTGACGAGCGGGACAACCTTGTGGACCATACCTCTGCCTTTCTACCCTTTTTCTTCTTTCTCTTTCCTTTTCTCCACCTTACGATTAAAGCTCATTATCAGAATTTATTTGACCTATATACACTCTACCTGTAAACAATATGTATAGTAGGTATAAATCATTTAAATACCTACAAAAGTAACTAAGGAAATTATATATATCTTTAATTTAGGTTTACGTGAACCCAAGGTTTAATATTTGAAATTTCATGATATTTACCTATATAAACCCTACTGTAAAACAATGAGCTTACTTTATAGATCCTTGTAAACTTACTTTATGTATCTTTATAATATTGTATACTCAATAAACTTCTTTTGACAAGGAAAATGTTTTATCCCCCAAACCTTTCACCATTTTTGTTACCCGTCTCTGGACTATCTTATCAATATCTTTTTGTAATTGAGGTCACACTTAAATGACTCAGATCATCAAACACATTTTATTATTACACAAAGATAACCCAAGTAAATACAAAATGCAGTTTTTCAATGATGGTTTCATTTATTAAGGCAAAAAAGCTGTCCAAACCTTGGCGGCAACAACTGCAATCAAGCATTTGCGATAACTGGCAATGAGTCTTTCACATTGCTGTGGAGCAATTTTGGCCCACTCTTCTTTGCAGAATTGTTTTAATGCAGCCACATTGGAGAGTTTTCCAGCATGAATGGCCTGTGTAAGGTCATAATACAGCATCTCAATTGGATTTAAGTCCGAGCTTTGACTAGGCCACTCCAAAAACCTAAATTTTGCTTTGCTTGAACCATGTGGAGGTGGACTTGCTGTTGTTTTTTTCAGATCATTGTCCTGCTTCATAACCCAAGTGCACTTGAGCTTGAGGTCATGAACTGATGGCCGGACATTTTCCTTTAGGATTTTCTGGTAGAGCTCAGAATTCATGGTTCCATCAAATATGGTCGTCCAGGTCCTGAAGCTGCAGATCATCACGCTACCACCACCATGTCTGGCTGTTGGTATGATGTTCTTGTTATGAAATGCTGTATTAGTTTTATGCCAGATGTAACGGGACGGACATGTTCCAAAAAGTTACATTTTTGTCTCATCAGTCCACAGAATATTTGTCTAAAAATCTTGGGGATAATTAAGATGTTTGTTGGTAAATTTGAGATGTTCTTTTGGGCAGCAGTGGCTTTGGCCTTGGAACTCTCCCATGGATGCCATTTTTGCCCAGTCTCTTTCTTATTGTTGAATCCTGAACACTGATCTTACCTGAGGCAAGTGAGGCCTGCAGTTCTTTAGATGTTGTTCTGGGTTCTTTTATGATGAGTCGTCATCATGCTCTTGGCGTAATTTTTGTAGGCTGGCCAGTCCTAGGCAATTTCACCACTGTTTTAAGTTATCTCCATTTGTGGATAATGGCTCTCCCCGTGGTTCACTGGAGTTCCAAAGCCTTAGAAATGGCTTTGCAACCCTTCCTAGACTGATACATGTTTGTCTCTAATCTGTTCTTGAATTTTTTTAGATTGTGGCATGATGTGTGGCTTTTTGTAATCTGTTAGCATGCTTCACTTTGTCAGACAACTTCTATGTATGTGATTTATTGATTCAACGGGTCTGGTAGTAATCAGGCCTGGGAGTGGCAAATGGAATTTTTATTCTGCTTTCCAAAAAATTGTGGTAAATCATAATTCATATATGATTCAGCATGGGAGGGGGCAATTACTTTTTCACATAGGGTCAGGCAGGTTTGAACAGCTTTTTTCCCTTGTTAAATGAAATAATAATTTAAAAACTGCATCTTGGATTTACTTATTACTTACTTATCTTTGTGTAATATTAAAATTAGTTTGATGATCTGAATTATTTAAGTGAGAGGAATATGCAAAAAAATAAAAAATCAGGAAGGGTGCAAATACTTTTTCACAGCACTGTATATAGGGGAATCAGGACATCCTTCCCCCTGTTGGTGATCCCTCTAGTGATGCATCCTAGAATTCTATTTGCTTTTCCCACTGCCTGGTCACACTGTTTGCTCATTTTGCAATTATCTGAAATAAGTACTTCCAAATCCTTTTCCTCTATAGTGTTGGTCAACTCTGTACCCCCAATGTTATTTTTCCCTAGGTGCATTATTTTCCATTTAAAAACATTGACCAATCTTCCAGCAATGCTAAATCATGTTCCATGTTACAGACACCTCCATGGATATCAACCCTATTACACATCTTTGTATCATCAGCAAAAAATCATACTCTGCTCAACATGAAACAGACCCAGTACAGAGCCTTGTGTTAAACCACTAGTAACTGGTCTCTGTTCCAACTGAATCCCATTTACAACCACACTCTGGTATCTATCCTTTAGCCAAAAACTGAACCACCCAAGGGTTAAGTCCTACCTTGTACAACTTTTGTATTAGATCGCTATGTGCAACTGTATCAAATGCCTTGCTGAAATCAAGATACGCTATGTCCACAGCACCAGCCTGGTCCATAACATTGATAATATCGTAAATAAAATTAAAAATCAGATTTGTCTGACATGGTCTGCCCTCAATAAAGTCATTGCTTTGGGTCCAGCAAGTTGTGCATTTTTAAGTGATCAATGATTTTTCTTTTCAGGAGTGATTCCATTAATTTAATGTTATGTTAAACTGACGGGCCTGTAATTGCCAGCTTCTGCCTTGCTACTATTCTTATAGATAGGTACAATATTAACTGTCCGCCAGTAATGGGGAACTTCTCCTGTTAGAAAAGATTGATTAAAAAGATCAGTTAATGGCCCAACAACTATACCTCAAACTTCTCTTAGAACTCTGCGATAACTACCATCAGGGCCAATTGCCAAGCTTTAATTGAGCCAGTTCCTCTGCTACCTCTGTCTACAGAAACCCTAAAAATGATTTGTCATTGCTAGAACCAATATGATTCCCAACTTGTTATTGTTAGTACAATTTATTTCTGAAAAGACTTACCAGAAGTAATTGATTAAAGGGTTTGCTAAATCCAGGTCTCCCTCCACGTAAGCATTGTGCCAGTTTTAATTTTAGTGATTCTATTGTATTTTTTCCTTCTATCACTAATGTACCTAAAAAAGGTTTTTATCTCCTTTCTTGAATGATTTAGCCATTTCCTCCTCTTTCTGTGCTTTGACAGCACTGATAATGTGTTTGGCCTCCTTTTGTCTATTTGTATACTCTTCTCTGTCAGCTACACCTCATCTTACCTTGAATCTTCTATATGCTGATTTTTTTCCCTTTACTATCATTTTTACCTCTTTAATTGACCATATTGTTTTTTCTTCCATTTATTCTTACTAACTTGCCTGACATATAATCTAGTTGCCTCCAAAATGGTAGACTTTAAAGTGATTGTAACCCACAAAAGAAAAAAAAAAAAAACAACTGTTCCTTTAAAGCATGATAAATACCACAGCACTTCTCCACTCTCTCTCTTTTCTCCAGGGCCCCCCCATTCCCCCTCCCCCTTTTCCCTTGCTCCCCTCTCCCCCCCTCCCCCCTCCCCCCTCCCCCTTTTTCTTCCCGGCCATTCTCTATTTCATCCCACTTGGGTGGCTGCCACTTACCCGTTATTGACCTCAACTTTCATTACCTAATATACACTTTACTCTTTTTACATACCAGTGTACTGTGCCATAAAAAAAACCCGTGCTCGCCTCCGGGGGAGCGCCCACATCTGGGCGTCTCACAGTGCCGTCTAGGCCCGGACTGGGCATTGGTTGGTGAGTGTATATATTTTTACCAGAAATCAACTATCACACTGCTATGTTATTGTCATTATATCACTTTTGTATACTGTATGTGTAATTGTGGTTATTTGATTTATAGAGAACTTACTTGGACGCCTCCTGAAGAAGCGGTCAATCCGCGAAACTGTTGAGGTTACGTTCTCAAGTACTCTAAATAACAGCCTCCAACTACCTTTGTGGGCACTTTTAAATGCTACTGTAAATTTTGTATTGTAACAGCTAATTGTGGAATCTATATTGTGTTTGTATAGATGTTTTAAAGTTGATGTTTTTTTAATAAATTCAGTTTTTACCTATAATCGTATGCCTTCATAAGGTACCGGAATAGTCCAATTAGCTTCGGGTGGTGAGGTAGGACGTGATTGGAGTAGTCCTCATTAATCCCCCCCCCCAATTCCCCTTTCTATAAACATGATTGAAGGATGAAGGTACCCTCAATAATTTACTTCTCTCTATTCTTATGGCAATTACCCTACAAAACAGCACTTCTGCAGTATAATTTGTCCCATTCTATGTTGTAAAATACCTGCTTGATCCTGCCTGTTCCTGTGTCCCCCTATGTGTACTGACCATCGTAATCATGGCTGCTGATTCATGATACCATGGTCAGTTTACATTCTTCTGTCATCCAACTGTGTGCTCCGAGTCTCTCCCCTCCCTCCCTGCCTGTCATTTCTATGTGTGAGAGCTGATCTCTTCCCTGTCCCCCCCTCTCCTCCTGACGCTATTCCCTGTGGTTGTAAAGTAAGCTTTACAAATAACTGGCATCCCCTCTGTTGTATGAAGATATAAAGTACTGTGTGGCAGTTTTTCAAAAATTATAATCCTAAATACCTTCTTGCCTTTTTCTGTGGTCACATAAACTCTTGACTTCTCTTCTTCTGAGTGTGCCACCATAGGAGGCCATGTTCTATGGTGGCACACATGCAGGCTTGCTTTGAGCGGCATTGTGTGTGTCTTGGCCTCACCCTCCACTCCCTTCTCACAGGATTTGATTGACAGCAACAGAAGCCAATGGCTCCTGTTGTTGTCGCTGAGCCTGTGAGGAGAAAGAGAGACCAGAGTCACTGCAGACGAGCACAACTCTGGATTGAAATAGGGATCAGGTAAGTACTGTAAAAGCTGGGTTCACATTATTGCAAATTGATTGTGGGTTTCCCTGCATCCAATTGACATGTCAGGAAAGTGTGACCAGCTCTCTATGGTGCTGGTTCACACATCTCTGGAGCGGCTCCAGAGCGAATTGCACAGGAGTCCTGTGCATCTTCTGATCCATTTCAGGTCTGAATTCAGCCAAAAATTTGGGCCGAAATTGGACTTGAAATGGTGAATAGAGACGCATCGGAATCCTGCTGTGAGCTGCTCCATGCTGCAGTGTGAACTCAACCTTAAGGGAGCGAGCAATACAACTAGTGAGGCAGTTTTTACCTTAATACAGAGAATGCATTAAGGTAAAAATGTCTTTAGAACCACTTTAGGACTATGTTGTAACTCTTTACTAGAGTTGAATAGGAAACCTTCTAGCAGTATGCATTATGCCACACCTTGTACTGCTGTCAGATTTATAGAACCTTCTCTTCATAGAACCTCATTGACATCCCATACACGTACTGGTGGATTCCTGTTTGTTATGACCGATGCTATCTCTTGTGGCTGTAACTTTCTACTATACATTTTCCTATTTGTTTTCTATGAGAAAATCTTTCTATTAAACAATTAAAAAACACTACCTACCTAATAAGAGATGCATTACTGTCTCCTATACCCACACAGTCAACATCATTTAAAATGGGAGCCTCTGCTTTCAAGTTGTGTTTTTATATTGGAAGAGTTCCCATGCACTTCAAACCTTCTGAAAGGCTTCTCCAGGAGACAGGAAAGCTGTCTTCTGGGAAGATGCTAGAGATAATGTGTTACATTTAGTACACGTCACTCATCCTAACACATCTAATTAAAGCAAAGCAGTCTTATTCACTTCAAATTCCGAATTGTACAGATTGGTTCACTCATCTATGTGTACAAGTCATAGAATACTTGTGTGTGAGTGTAAATTAATAACACCTGCAAGAATTGTTGTAGTGACTATTTTTATTGCTTTTATTCAAACAGAATTAGAAACATACTGACAGTTTGCAATGAAAGATAAAAGTCCTTCATCAGTTCTACAAGGGTACAGAAGATGACATTACTAAAGCAAACAAACACAAAATTAGTATGTGTTCATTTGCCAGAAGTGATATATTACCTGGGGATTTGTTGTGTATACTCACACAATGTTATCAGCTATTATGTATCAATTAGATAATGCATAAGGATTTATACACCATCCAATACCATTATTGACTCAAATAATCTGTCATTATATGGCACTAATCATTAATTCAACAGGAAAAGACACAGTTTGAAATTATTATACACTAAAGAATTTATTATACTAAGCAAAATATATTTTAATACATTCTGCATTAAACAACTGGAATATTTCAATCTAGTATGCTCTTTGAACCAGTCATCAACAGCCTGATGTTTTTAAAAGAATGTATTTTTAAAATGATGCAGAGTAAAGCTGGCCGCACACTGCTACTAACTGATTGCTCCATACAGTGTGCATGAACAAACCTTCCAATATGGCTATTGTATTCTGACTGCTGCCCCTGTTTGCTGGCAATTTCCCATAGGGAAGCTGCATCGGCCTGAATGCAGCTGATGGTAAAGTGAAAGTTGTCAAGAAGGCTTTTTTGACCAAAATCAAACTAACAAATGACTTTTGTCGAACAAAGCGGGGCCATAAGGCATTTAAACATACATTTGCTGAGAGGGAGGAGATATTTTCCAACACATAGCTGACAATATTACCAAAGAAAGGATGTCTGCATTAAAAAAATACACAATACGCATATCCACAATATGAGCCCCTGACTACCAACCTGAAATAAATTATTTTTTCTTCTTTCACAGAGTAGCATGCTCCCCCTAGCCTAGTATCGGAAGCTGGACTGGTGTTTGGAGGTGCCATCATCCCTAAAATATCATACATAGAAAATTAAAAAAAATTTTTTATGGGACTAAGCATATCCATAACTTTACAATTATATGTTACAAGTATACATCATAAAGAGAAGATTTAACCACTTTAGCCCCAGAAGGATTTGCCCTCTTCCTGACCAGGCCATTTTTTGCGATATGGCACTGCGTCCCTTTAACTGACAATTGCACGGTCATGCTATGTTGTACCCAAACAAATTTAAGTCCTTTTTCCCCACAAATAGAGCTTTCTTTTGGTGGTGTTTGATCACCTCTACGGTTTTTATTTTTTGTGCTATAAACAAAAAAAAGAGCGTCAATTTTGAAAAAAAACACAATGGGGGTTATTTACGAAAGGCAACTCCACTTTGCACTAAAAGTGCAAACTACAAGTGCAAAGTGCACTTGAAATTGCACTGAAAGTGCACTTGAAAGTGCAATCGCTGTAAATCTGAGGGGTAGATCTGAAATGAAGGGAAGCTCTGCTGATTTTATCATCCAATCATGTGCAAGCTAAAATGCTGTTTTTTATTTTCCTTGCATGTCTCCCTCGGATCTACAGCGACTGCACTTCCAAGTACACTTTCAGTGCAATTTCAAGTGCACTTTGCACTTGTAGTTTGCACTTGTAGTGAAAAGTAGATTTGCCTTCAGTAAATAACCCCCAATATTTTGTACTTTTTGCTATAATAAATATCCCAAATTAAAAAAACAACAAAAAAACATTATTTTTCCCTCAGTTTAGGGCGATATGTAATCTTCTACATATTTTTGGTAAAAAATCGCAATAAGCGTATATTGTTTGGTTTACACAAAAGTTACAGCGTTTACAAAATAGGGGATAGATTTATGTCATTTTTATTATTTTATTTTTTTACTAGTAATGGCGGTGATCTGCGATTTTTATCAGGACTGCGACATTGCTGCGGACACTTTTGACACTATTTTGGGACCATTGACATTTATACAGAGATCAGAGCTAAAAATAGCCTATGATTACTGTATAAATGTCACTGGCAGGGAAGGGGTTAACACTAGGGGGCAATCAAGGGGTTAACTGTGTTCCCTAGATGTGTTGTAACTGTAGGGGGATGGGACTTACTAGGGGAGGAGACCGATCGGTATTCATACTTAGTATGAACACACGATCGGTCTCCTCTCCCCTGGGAGAACCAGGATTTGTGTATTTACACACACAGATCCCAGGTTCTCGCTCTGTCACGAGCGATCGTGGATGCCCGGTGGTCATCGCGCCCACCAGGCACGCGCAACAGCTCTGGGGACATGCGGCGGCACGTGCGCACATGCTATGACGTCTTAAAGAAGCGACGTAGAGCTACGGCGATCTGCGCAGCCGTGCCATCCTGCCGCAGTATGACTGCGGTGGCTGGTCAGCTAGTGGTTACTATAATAACAAAATCATTTTAGTACCGACCCATCGATAGATGTTATGAAGGGAAACATAGCCGCCATATTAAAAACCAGGAACTTTTATGCCCTGTACACACGGTCGGACATTGATCGGACATTCCGACAACAAAGTCCATGGATTTTTTCTGACGGATGTTGGCTCAAACTTGTATTGCATACACATGGTCACTAGGGATGAGCTTCGAGTTCGAGTCGAACTCATGTTCGACTCGAACATTGGCTGTTCGCAAGTTCGCCGAACAGCGAACAATTTGGGGTGTTCGCGGCAAATTCGAATGCCGCAAAACACCCTTTAAAAGTCTATGGGAGAAATCAAAAGTGCTAATTTTAAAGGCTTATATGCAAGTTATTGTCATAAAAAGTGTTTGGGGACCCGGGTCCTGCCCCAGGGGACATGGATCAATGCAAAAAAAGTTTTAAAAACGGCCGTTTTTTCAGGAGCAGTGATTTTAATAATGCTTAAAGTCAAACAATAAAAGTGTAATATCCCTTTAAATTTCATACCTGGGGGGTGTCTATAGTATGCCTGTAAAGGGGCGCATGTTTCCTGTGTTTAGAAAAGTCTGACAGCAAAATGACATTTTGAAGGAAAAAACTCATTTAAAACTACCCACGGCTATTGCATTGCCGACAATACACATAGAAGTTCATTGATAAAAACCCCGAACCAAAATTAAAAAAAAAAAATGACGTGGGAGTCCCCCTAAATTCCATACCAGGCCCTTCAGGTCTGGTATGGATTTTAAGGGGAAACCCGCGCCAAAAAAAAACAAAAAAACGGCGTGGGGTCCCCCCAAAAATCCATACCAGACCCTTATCCGAGCACGCAACCTGGCAGGCCGCAGGAAAAGAGGGGGGGGCGAGAGTGCGCCCCCCCCTCCTGAACCGTACCAGGCCACATGCCCTCAACATTGGGAGGGTGCTTTGGGGTAGCCCCCCAAAACACCTTGTCCCCATGTTGATGAGGACAAGGGCCTCCAGATCCCGCCCCCCCTGTGTGAAATGGTAAGGGGGTACTTACCCCTACCATTTCACTAAAAAACTGTCAAAAATGTTAAAAATGACAAGAGATAGTTTTTGACAATTCCTTTATTTAAATGCTTCTTCTTTCTTCTATCTTCCTTCATCTTCTGGTTCTTCTGGCTCTTCTGGTTCTTCCTCCGGCGTTCTCGTCCAGCATCTCCTCCGCAGCGTCTTCTATCTTCTTCTCCTCGGGCCGCTCCGCATCCATGGCATGGGGGGAGGCTCCCGCTCTTCTCCATCTTCTTCTTCATCCTCTTCTCTTCTTCCTTCTTCTCTTCTTCTCTTCTTCACGGGGAATGTCACAGGGAAGTCCCATCATGTCCCGTGCATCAGAGGGGGGCGGGGTCACCGGATGGCCCCGCCCCCCGTTATTTAAGAACCGTCAGACAAGGAGACACCGTCACACAGCGGGAGCCTCCCTCCATGCCAACATGGATGCGGAGCGGCCCGGAGAAGAAAATGAAGAAGAGAAGAAGAGAAGAAGAGAAGAAGGAAGAAGAGAAGAAGATGAAGAAGAAGATGAAGAGAAGAGCGGGAGCCTCCCCCCATGCCATGGATGCGGAGCGGCCCGAGGAGAAGAAGATAGAAGACGCCGCGGAGGAGATGCTGGACGAGAATGCCGGAGGAAGAACCAGAAGAGCCAGAATAACCAGAAGAAGATGAAGGAAGATAGAAGAAAGAAGAAGCATTTAAATAAAGGAATTGTCAAAAACTGTCTCTTGTCATTTTTAACATTTTTGACAGTTTTTTAGTGAAATGGTAGGGGTAAGTACCCCCTTACCATTTCACACAGGGGGGGGGCCGGGATCTGGGGGTTCCCTTGTTAAAGGGGGCTTCCAGATTCCGATAAGCCCCCCACCCGCAGACCCCCACAACCACCGGCCAGGGTTGTGGGGATGAGGCCCTTGTCCTCATCAACATGGGGACAAGGTGTTTTGGGGGGCTACCCCAAAGCACCCTCCCAATGTTGAGGGCATGTGGCCTGGTACGGTTCAGGAGGGGCGCACTCTTGTCCCCCCTCTTTTCCTGCTGCCTGCCAGGTTGCATGCTCGGATAAGGGTCTGGTATGGATTTTTGGGGGGACTCCACGCCGTTTTTTTTTTTTTTTTTGGCGCGGGGTTCCCCTTAAAATCCATACCAGACCTGAAGGGTCTGGTATGGAATTTAGGGGGAACCCCACGTCATTTTTTTTTTTTAATTTTGGTTCGGGGTTTCCCTGTGTTGAATTCCCATGCCGTTTTTATCAATGAACTTCTATGTGTATTGTCGGCAATGCAATAGCCGCGGGTAGTTTTAAATGTAATTTTTCCTTCGAAATGTCATTTTGCTGTCAGACTGTTCTAAACACGGGAAACATGCACCCCTTTACAGGCATACTATGGACACCCCCCAGGTACGAAATTTAAAGGGATATTACACTTTTATTGTTTGACTTTAAGCATTATTAAAATCACTGCTCCTGAAAAAACGGCCATTTTTAAAACTTTTTTTTGCATTGATCCATGTCCCCTGGGGCAGGACCCGGGTCCCCAAACACTTTTTATGACAATAACTTGCATATAAGCCTTTAAAATTAGCACTTTTGATTATTCATGTTCGTGTCCCATAGACTTTACCGGTGTTCGCGTGTTCGAGCGAACTTTTTTCCTGTTCGCATAGCTTTCGTCTCTTAGTTTATTCTGAGCATGAGTGGCACTTTGTGCGTCGGATTTGTGTACACACGATCGGAATTTCCGACAATGGATTTTGTTGTCGGCAAAGTTTATAGCAAGCTCTCAAACTTTGTGTGTCGGAAATTCCGATGGAAAATGTGTGATGGAGCCCACACACGGTCGGAATTTCCGACAACAAGGTCCTATCACACATTTTCCGTCGGAAAATCCGACCGTGTGTACAGGGCATTACTGTTGCCAATTAACACGTTCTCTAAAAAGCACCAAGGGACCAAATGCCCCAGCGGCGCAGCTGCTGGGGTCCCTCAACTGAAGAGGAAAGAAATCGTGTCTTCTAGTCTTTATTGTAAAAAAGATCCTGCAATCTGAGCAAAGCAGTGCATGCACAACATTTGGTCGTAAGAATTAATGAGATACCCATCTTGCTGCTCACTGTGCTCAGACTGCTAGCTCCATGCTACTGGCAGGACACTGCAAGATAGGCAGGAAGAAGGCTCCTGGGACATGTGGCAGCAAAGTGTCCATTTATACATCTCCCAGGCCCCTTTTGTACGCTTTTGTTTGTAAATTGTTAATTTGTAACAGACAAATTAATTACAAAAAACCATCATGAGACTGCAAAATTACAGAATAAAAGACAAAGATCTACAACCCCTGGCAAAAATGATGGAATCACCAGGCCCTGAGGATGTTCCTTCAGTTGTTTATTGTTGTAGAAAAAAAGCAGATCACAGACATGGCCAAAAACTAAAGGCATTTCAAATGGCAACTTTCTGGCTTTAAGAAACACTAAAAGAAATCAAGAAAAATAATTGTGGTGGCCAGTAACAGTTAGATTTATAGAACAAGCACAGGTAATAAATTATGGAATCACTCAATTCTGAGGAAAAAATTATGGAATCACCCTGTAAATTTTCATTACAAACACTAACATCTGCATCAGATTAAATCTGCTTGTTAGTATGTAGGTAAAAAGGAGTGATCACACCTTGGAGAGCTGTTGCAACAAGTGGACTGACATGAAGCATGGCTCCAACACCAGAGATGTCAATTGAAAAGAAGGAGAGGATTATCAAACTCCTTAAAGTGGGTAAATCATCACGCAGTGTTGCACAAGATGTTGGTTGTTCACAGTCGGCTGTGTCTAAAACATGGACCAAATACAAACAACATGGGAAGGTGGTTAAAGGCAAGCATACTGGTAGACCAAGGAAGACATCAAAGCGTAAAGACAGAAAACTTAAAGCAATATGCCTTGAAAACAGAAAATATACAACAAAACAAATGAGGAACAAATGGGAGGAAACTGGAGTCAACATCTGTGACCGAACTGTAAGAAACCGCCTAAAGGAAATGGGATTTACATACAGAAAAGCTAAAAGAAAGCCATCTCTAACACCTAAACACAAAAAAACAAGGTTACAATGGGCTAAGGAAAGGCAATCGTAGACTGTGGATGATTGGATGAAAGTCATGTTCAGTGATGAATCTCGAATCTGCATTGGGCAAGGTGATGATGCTGGAACTTTTGTTTGGTGCCGTTCCAATGAGATTTATGCAGACGACTGTCTGAAGAAAACATGCAAATTTCCACAGTCAATTATGATATGGGGTTGCATGTCAGGTAAAGGCACTGGGGAGATAGCTGTCATTAAATCTTCAATAAATGCACAGGTTTACATTGAAATTTTGGACACTTTTCTTATCCCATCTATTGAAAGGATGTTTGGGGATGATGAAATCATTTATCAAGATGATAATGCATCTTGCCATAGAGCAAAAACTGTGAAAAAAATTCCTTGAAGAAAGACACATAAGGTCAATGTCATGGCCTGCAAACAGTCCGGATCTCAATCCAATTGAAAATCTGTGGTGGAAGTTAAAGAAAATGGTCCATGACAAGGCTCCAACCTGCAAAGATGATTTTGCAACAGCAATCAGAGAAGGCTGGAGCCAGATTGATGAAGAGTACTGTTTATCACTTGTTAAGTCAATGCCTCAGAGACTGCAAGCAGTTATAAAAGCCAGAGGTGGTGCAACAAAGTACTAGTGATGTGTTGGAGTCTTATTTTGTTTGTTTGTTTTTCATGATTCCATAATTTTTTCCTCAGAGTTGAGTGATTCCATCATTTATTCCCTGTGCTTGTTCTATAAATCTAACTGTTACTGGCCACCACAATTATTTTTCTTGATTTCTTTTAGTGTTTCTTAAAGCCAGAAAGTTGCCATTTGAAATGCCTATAGTTTTTGGCCATGTCTGTGATCACATCCTCAGGGACTGGTGATTCCATCATTTTTGCCAGGGGTTGTATAACAGCTTCAAAATAACAAAGAAGCACATTGAGGATCCAAATATGTATACACTGTGGCACACAATACCATATAGGAAAAACATACATTGGATAAAAATGTTCAAAATCAACAAGGATGTCTAAAACCAATGTAATAATTTCACATCGATTACATCAGAAGTCATGTCAGAAAAATGTGTCATTTGGAGATTCGGATATCTCATTTGGCAGCAAACTGAGACATTTTATCGTATAGGGTATAAAAAAATTATTTCCATTAACGTAACATTATCAATTCTATCTATAATTATGGAGAATGGGATAACAGAGGATTTCCAGTGTGTAGCTATAGCTCAAAATGTTGCAACACAAATGTTGTCTCTCTTCCTGGTGTGGAACACCTGAAATACAAAAAAAGTTACATGGGTAGCGTCAGAAATAGTGTTGGACCTGAAATAGCAGATGCAACTGCATAGATTCTACACCACGCTGGTGTCACTCTATAACGTTCCCAATAAATATGTACCAATGAGCCTCTAAATGAACAGCCCCTGAAGCACAACTCAGAGACCCCAAGGAATATAGCATGAAGTTTAGAAGGTGTATAGTATCATCTAGTAAGAAGCTTAAGGGCTGTCTCTCCAACAGACAATGCCTAGGCAGATTTGCGGATGCTATCTAGCATGGTGTCCCAGTCCTCAGAGAAAAACTCAGTAGCACAGTCATTTTCCCATTTAATCATATAAGGTAGGAAGTCAGAAAAAAGAACCCTAGAGAAAGAGCTACACAAATCCAAAATCAACCCTTTTCAACCCTTTTCCCACGGCAGATTCTCTCAAACATGGTCAGTGGAAAAAAAGTGTAATGTGTAAATAATGATATAATTCCCAATGGGAAATATTTTTATGAGCAAGCGGGTAGTCGAAAGGGACAAATGCTGAGCCTGCTTGGAAGGGAGAGAGAGTAATAAAATTGCCACCAGGAAAATATCTTTAGGTTAGAAACTACAGTAACAAAAGCAGGGTTTCCAAAAAAAGGGGACCTAGGAGAAATAGACAAGGCAAGGCAAAGTTTGGACTTGTAAAGTGACCAAAGTTGAACTGATTGAGCTAGTAGAGTATTCGTATGTGCTCATTCCTGAGCCACCCCCTGATCCCTCCTCACTGGCTGTGATTGACAGCAGCAGATGTCAATGCCCCCCCTGCTGTGTCTGAGCCATGAGAAGAGAAAGAGCAAAGAGAGCCTCTGCTCTCCTGCACATCGCTGGACTGAGATTGTGCTCAGGTGAGTATTTGGGGGGCTGGGGAGAAGCTGCTTGAAGAAGCTTTTTTACCTTAATGCTTAGAAGGCATTAGGGTAAAAAACCATCTGCCTTTAGAGCCACTTTAAATGATTAAGGTGAAACATGAAAAATGTGTGGGGGCTAATCGTGGACTAAGATGGACGCTTATATGGACGCTTAGCTCCAAAGCTCCAACCGAAAGAGGGAGAAACATCAGCCCAGTAGAGACCTACAGACCCACAAACATGGGCAAAACAGACCGCAACTAATCCTCATCTCATTCTCGCTCCCCGTGGCACTTTGGCACATAGCTAAACAGGCAGATCCCCAAGATTTTCTGCTCACAAGCATCCAGCATGACCGTGGCCACACTACCAGCCTTGCAAGCCTCCACACTGAAATCGGGAGACTTGCAGGCTCCTACAACAGTAAGAGACTCCGCTACTTCTGTACCCCTGGCTCAATACCCTGCCCTGAGTCTTCACAATCTACAAATGGTCACAGCTGACATAAAGGACACTCTTACTGCAGCCTTCTCAGCAGCTATTGCTGACCTGCGCCATGATCTCCAAGATATGGCTGACCGAGTGCAGGAGACAGAGACAGTTACCACACAGCATGAAGCTCATATCGAGCACATCCACCTAATCCAAGATACTCATACTTTGCAAATATGGGACATGCAAAGACACATGAAAGACCTTGATAACAGGGGACACAAAAACAACCTGAGGTGAACCTGAGCGAGAGGTGTCCCAGAATCTATTGAAAACGACCAAATCCAACAGACCTACCACAAACACCATTGAAATGGAAACAATTCACTGAGCACTATGCCCCAAAAGAAGAGCCACCGAGGCACCACGAGACATAGTTTGCTGTCTCCTGAGCTTCCGTATGAAAGAGGAAATTCTTAGAAAAGCACGCAATCAAATTCACATTACCCATAAATCGGCATTTATCAAGATCTGTCTACTGTAACTTTGCAACATTGCAAAGACCTCCGCCCACTACTGGAAATTCTACGCATGCGGGGAATATACTATAGATGGAAATTTCCATTTTTCCTCTCAGCCTCCACCGCTAACAAATCAGCATTTCTCAGAGTTCCCAAAGATTTACCATAATTCTGCGAGCGCCTAGGCATACTCCTGGTCCAAGTACCCAATCGGTACACTGAATTATGGGCTCCATCAGAAAAGATCCAACCCCATGGCTTCACCAGTGCACAGAAGACCGAGACAAGAAATTTAAATTACCTACCTTTCCCAACCGTTGGGCCACAGATAAGTTATCCCTGGGGGGGTGTTTTTTCCTTTATATTAGTTCCAAATTCAACGTTTAATACAGTATAAATTCTTATACGGTTTATATATAGATAGTTGAGATGATGGTATATGGCACAGAACTGACTTTAAGGGGAAACTGTCTTTATTCGTCCCGAGATCCTGAAAGTCAACACAGTCTGGATCATAGAACAATCTGACAGATATAAACAGTTCAGCCATTCCCTGCCTTTTATATGTGAACTCCTATATCTCCAAAGCTAAAGTCTGAACGACAGCGAAAATGAGTCTCCAAGGTAGCCCACCCCTGATCTCATCCAATGAAACTACCATCACTCCTGACCAGGTACCCAAACTATCCAGCCAAACCTTTCCTACTGTTCGCCACGCTACCAACAACCAAGCCAAATCCAAAGGTGTTTCCATATCAATCTCAAAACATCTACCCCTACAGATTACTGATGCCCAAGCGAATAGCGAGGGCAGATTCCTATTCCTGAAAGGTAAGCTCCACGATAAACCTATCAGGATAGTTAACCTCTACCGTCCCAATGCGAAACAAACCTCATTCCTAAACTCCTAACACAACTATCCCCTTTCAAAATGGGTATTCTGATCATTGGGGGAGACCTTAACATTCCTCTCCAACCCGCTCTAAACACGTCCACTGGAACTACTTCTATCCCTTACCCTGCCCTAAAATGCATCAACCTTCTCCTACAAGAATTAACAGTCCACGGTATTTGGCGTACTTTAAATCCTCAAGCCCACGACTATACACACTTTTCTACGTCCCACAACAGACACTCTAGACTCGACTATTTTCTTCTATCACAATCAGATCTACAATATCTAACAAAATCCCACATCAAACCTGCGATTCTATCAGGCCATAATCTAATCACTCTGACCATGACCTCCCCGGAATATGCGACACACAAGAGGACATGGCGATTAGACGCTTCCCTACTCATGACAAAGAATTGACTAAGAAATTCTCCTTGTGCTTACATGCCTACTTTAAAGAGAATGCACATCCATCCCTATCCCCCATCTCGATCTGGGAAGCACATCAATGTGTAATCAGAGGTGAATTTATAGCAGCAGCAGCACGCAGATGAAAAGAAAAACAAGCCCGGATAAATACGCTAATGATGCAAATTAAGACATTAGAGGCAATGCACAAGCCATCACGAGTACTACAGAAACTTTAAGAACTAATTCAAACTAGAAAATATCTCTTAGAAGAACTTGAGCAGAATATCAAACGTAAATACACGCTCACCAAGTAAATGTTTTATGAACAAGGCAATAAAAGTGGCAAGCTACTCGCGAGAGCACTCCATGCCAAACAAGCAAAATCCACAATTCACCACATCAAAACCTCAGACGGCAATCTAGTATCTTCCAATGAAGACATTGCCACACAATTTGTCCAGTAATACACCAAACTATACAACTTACACTCTGAAACCACATACCCGCATGACCAAACTTCTGGACAAGCAACTATCTCTAAATTCCTTTCACAATACAGCCCAAAAACGCTGTCTACACTAGACACTAGTCAAATAAATTGCCCAATTTCCTCTGAAGAATCCATCACTGAAACAACTGAAACTGGGAAAAAGCCCCGGCCCAGATGGCCTATCTGCAGCTTACTATAAAACCTTTACTGACATTCAGGTTTTAATTCCCTGGCCTCTAAGCCAAAAGGCTTTCAAGGATTACTAGAAGCTCTTATGTCCGTGATTCCCAAAGCTGACAAAGACCATTCATTGGTGACTAACTATAGACCCATCTCGTTACTAAATGTGGACCTTAAACTGTTCTCCAAAATCCTAGCCAACGGATTATCACAACATATGACGTATATGATTAACAAGGACCAAGTAGGATTCATCCCAGGCAGGGAGGCCAGAGACAATAGTCTGAAAGCCTTAAACTTACACTACTGGATGACCAAAACTAACCAGAAGGGCTTTTTTCCTATCACTGGATACAGAGAAGGCATTGAATAGAGTGGCCTGGGACTGTATGAAAGAGATACTTGAAAAAAATAGGCCTAGGGCACTCAATGCTCAACTTTATTTTTGCACTATACTCTACCCCCTCAGCCAAAGTTCATGTCAACGGCCACCTATCAGACTTCCCCATCCCAAATGGAACAAGACAGGGGTGCCCCCGTTCACCTCTACTTTATGTCCTTACATTGGAACCCCTACTATGCCGTATGAGAGCAAATGATAACATTACGGGCATCGACGTCAAAGGCCTCACTCATAAGATAGCAGTGTTTGCAGATGACATACTACCTTACTAGACGAATTTGAGCATTATAAGCGCCTATCTAACCTTCAAATTAACTACTCCAAGTCCTACGCTCTCAACATAACCCTACCCAGAGTTGAAATGACTTCTTGTAGAACGAAATTTCCCTTCTCTTGGAAAACACAATCCATCACATACCTCGGCATCCAACTCCCCAGTTGCCTATCAGTACTATATTGAATAAATTTCTATTTTCTTGGTTTGGCTGGGCTGCCATAATCAAAATGAATATCCTACCACATATCTTGTATATCTTAAAGGCGATACCCATCCAACGTCCAAAAAAATTTTTTTGAAGCATATAGAAAGGCTTGCACGCTTTTTATCTGGGGACACAAATGACCCAGAATTACCTATAATCTACATATGTTACCAAAGTTAAAAGGGGGCATAGGTTTACCAGATATTTACAATTATTATCTAGCGTGTCACCTAACGAGAATTTGCGACTGGAGCTTACATGCAAACACTAAAGACTGGTTTCAAATAGAGAATGCAGGGACCCAAATTCCCTTACACTCACTAACATGGCTACCAGCCAAACACTCAACTGGACTTTTCAAAGATCACCTGATGATAGGCCCAACCCTTCACAGCCTATATCACGTCAACAAAAGCACAGTGCTGACCTCCTACCCAGGACCACTGGCCCGTCCTAGACATAACCCAGATTTTTCATCTGGCCAATCTCACCAATTGAAAAAGATGAGTGAGCCCATACACAAATTCAGGCGGAACACTTTTTTCAAATTGGCTCTCTCCTATCTTATGAAACCCTACAGGATAAAATGCTTAACTCTCATCTTCCTTTTTGGACATATGTCCAACTGAGGCATTCCTCTAAATACTCAAATACATCCCCTGATTGGTCCCACAACCACACCACATTTGAGACAAATTGCACCAGATCCTACCTGCAATGACACACTGGAGTTTATTTACTAAAGGCAAATTCACTTTGCACTACAAGTGCAAACTACAAGTGCAAAGTGCACTTGAATTGCACTGAAAGTGCACTTGGAAGACTGCATTTTAGCTTGCACATGATTGGATGATAAAACCAGCAGAGTTTCCCCTCATTTCAGATCTACCCCTCAGGTTTACAGCGACTACACTTCCAAGTGCACTTTCAGTGCAATTTCAAGTGCACTTTGCACTTGTAGTTTGCAATTGTAATGCAAAGTGGATTTGCCTTTCTTAAATAACGCCCACTGTGTCCTTTATGTATGCTCTGCTCTACTCTAACCATAATGTGAAGTCCAGTGGACCCTGTCTAAAATGGGAAAAAAACCTTGACCTCTCTCTCACTGAACAAGACTGGGAAAACATATTCACTAACATACATAAAGGCTCAATAAATGTAACAATGAAGGAATCTGGCTACAAACTGCTAACAAGCTGGTATCGCACACCCATTCAACTAAATAAATTCTCTTCTACAACTTCACCCCTTTGCTGGAGATGTGGCTTCCGAAAGTGGATCCCTACTTCACATTTGGTGGTCCTGGTCCTGTCCAAGTGCATGAAAACATTACTAAGATCACCACGTTTACATTGGACTTCACCCCAGCACAATACCTACTACACCACGCACGCTTCCACAATCCTCTTACAGTAAATCACTAGCTTTACACTTAGTGACCGCAGCTAAAAGATGTGTTACAAAGAAATGGGGCATGAGTACACCACCTACCCTATCAGATTGGACCTGATATGTGAAACAGACAGCAGAAATGGAGGAACTGATAAATATAGCAAGAGATAGCCCTATCAAATTCACCCAAATGTGGGCATGCTGGATACACTACGCAGACTCCTTACAATCGTAACTCCCCTCTATTGGGACAGATCCATCCAGGCTGAAACCCTCTATCCTAAGATACTTGAGAGGTGGAGAGCCCTCTCCCACATCTTCTTTCCTACTCTCTTTTCACAGTTCATTCCATCCTTTTGACCTTACTGTACAAAAAATGTAGACTTCAATTAGTCACTTCTACTCCCCACCTTTTTGTTGTCCCCTTCTTACTCCCTCCCCAAATTCCCACCCTTCATTCCACACCCTCACTTATCTAACCCTTCCTTTGGTCCCTACCCCCATACGCTTCATACCCCAATACAGTTAAAACAAAATCCAAATCTATCCCATCCTATACAGAACATAGCTGACACTTGGCTCCCACTTGGAGACCCTAAGACAACTTCATAATTAATAACACAACTATAGGAAAGCCTCAATTTAATATCATACACAACTATAAATCTCTAATCAACAAATCCCAACACCAAGATGCCGACATCCAAAATCCCAGATTAACCTCTTTAATTTTTTGTTTTGTTTTGTTTTAAAAGATGTTTAATATTTAAAGTTCTTCTTTTTCGACTCCTCAAAAATGGCCTAGACAATCTTCTCTGAAAAAACACACACCAGCTTCTGTGTGTCTTAATACAAACACACTTGTAATATGGTGGAAGACGGATCTACATTGGAGGAGAGGAGCTGGTTGTGCCCCCACCAAGACACAGTTTTAACTCATTAGGGGTGTCCAGAAGTGTTATGGGCAAAGCTAGTGGACTTGCTGTGGACTTGATTCTACCCATTGTTTATTCTAATCAATTTTAATGTTCTTGTATTACTCGTATTGGCTATGTTAAGCCACGCTCCCATGTTCCTACCTCATATTATGATAAAATCTGAATAATGTACCTTTTGAATTGTTTGTAAAACCCATTTCTTGTAAAATCTCAATACAAATATGCTAAAGAATACAAGAAAAATGCTCAATTTATTTAAATGACATGAGTGGGAGTATGCTAATCCTACCTGTGAAGAGGCACACCTCTGTGATGCACAAAAAAGTGATGCAGCAGCACTGAAAAAGTTGATGACAAATTACATTTCATTGCCAGCTTCTCCTTAAAACAAACAAACAAACAACAAAACAAAAAAACAGCACAGAGATCCCTTCAAGGGTCTGCTATGTATCTGGGGGCTTTTGAAGGGGTCTGTGTGCTTTTCTTTTTCAATAATCCAGCAGAAATGAAACCTTCCCTCCCGAATTTAGAACTGTGATCACCCACATTTTTCTTGTGGCTAGAACATTAATAGCCAAACATTGGTAGGCAGACAGAGCACCAAATGTATCTGAAGTTCTTACAAACACTCAGACCCATTATGTGTATGAATCCCTACTAGCTATTAAGAAACGTCAGAAAGAAAAGTTTGATAACCAATGGAAAATATGGACAACATGGTTTAAAGGTAATTAATGTCAGATGCTGTATTTCATGTATACCCTGTGAAAACTCAATAAAAAAAACATTGAATAATAATAAAAAAAAATACAGCAATAAAATGTATTTTGCCAGCCAATGGCTGCAAGTGCTGATAAGTGTAGTCTGGCGGGGGGGGACCTCTCTGTCAGAATACAATAGTACAGCAAGAGAAATCACTGTGTTGATGCTGTTTTTTTTTTTTTTTTGCAATCCACTGCTATTTGACCCCCCTCTCTCTCAAGCCAGGGTGAGATGCCCCAAGGTTATAGGAAATATGAAAGGAAGGTAGGTAAAGGCCGCTTTAGTGCTTGATTTAACCTTTAAATACCAGGTTTACTGTTATCTGTCCAAAAGGATAGCTTTACTGTACATACTACTGAAAATTAGTAATTTAATAAAAAGTGTACTTTTCAAAGTAATTCCATTATAAAGAATACAAATAATAAATAAATGAAGAACAAATAACTCATTTGTAAGTAATACGTTTATGCTTTGCAAAATAAAAAAAAACTAAGAGCAAGTTAGAAACTAAATGCTGAACAGCGCAGGAGTTAAAGTATCTTTGTCCATGCTTGTGAAGTGAACTGGGACAATGCAGCTGGATCTTAACATTAAATCCTCAATAATTAATGATTAATCTATTAAAGTTTAATGATGAGTTGATAAGTAATGGTCTGGATGCCATGCCCCTCGATTATAAATGTAGTAAGATGCCTGGAAATGTGCTTCATACTGTGTTACCTCTGTTTTCTGACCAGGTGAAGGGTGTAACATTCAAATTAGTGTATGTGACAACAGATTCCCTTTTCAGATGTAAAACTAGTAAATAGCAACATGCTGTTTGCAGTATACATGCCTCATGCATAGATACTGGAAAGAAAACTCAAAATCCAGAATAATGAATAGATAAATTAAAATTTAAACAGAGGATTAATTATTTTGACCTTTAACACACACACATTGTTTTAGAATCCCCCTCAAAATCCATACTATACCCTTGTCCAAACATGCAGCCTGACTAGCCAGGAAGGAGGGTGGAAGACCATACCAGGTCTCTGGCAAAGCAGCTTGTCCCCATATTGATGAGGACAAGGCCTCTTCCCCACAACCCCAGCCCGGTGTCTGAGGGGGTCTGTAGCAGAGCTCCAGGAGATGTTATTTGGCATAATATTCTAGATTATTAGAATCTAGAATACCCCCCCCCCCCCGAAGACAACCACAAGACCAGGGTTATGGGGAAGAAGCCCTTGTCATCAACATGGGGACAACTTGCTTTGCCAAGGGTCTATGGCAGAGGTCTCCAAACTATGGCCCTCCAGTTGTTCAGGAACTCCAGTTCCCATCATGCCTAGTCATGTCTGTGAGTCAGAGTTTTACAATGCCTTATAGGACATATAGTTCCGCAACAGCTGAAGGGCTGTAGTTTGGAGATCCCTGATCTATGGCAAGAAATACCCCCAGGATCTGATAAAGATTTAGTATGACCTCACTTTTTTGTTTTTTTTGCATGGGCTTTTCCCACCACACCAATGTTTTTAAACAATCCCCACGTTTTTAAACAATCCCCATTGTTTACTTGAGCTGGGATTCCCAACAACCAGAATTCGGTCTGAACCTAGGTTTGGACCCAACCAGCATCTCATACATATTGGCAAACATCCAGTGTTGTTGCAGGAATACTAATGGTTTTTATTATTTGCATATGTTGTTTGTTTATTTTAGCATATGAGCTGATTTTAATAATTTAATGCTTGGCTAAAATTTATATTTTACAAATACACATTTAATGCAGGCTGTATTCATGAGACTGATTTTGAAGAGTTGGTCTTTCTAATGCAAAAGCCAAACGCTGGCTGTGCACTTTCTGACTGTCTCCCTTTAACTGAAAACCCAGAGTGATATACACTGTATTGTGAAAATTATTGGGACACCTGCCATTACACACACATGAACTTTAATGGCATCCCAGTCTTAGTTTACAGGGTTCAGTATTGAGTTGGCCCACCCTTTGCAGCTATAACAGCTTCAACTCTACTGGGAAGGCTGTCCACAAGGTTTAGGAGTGCATCTATGGGAATGTTTGACCATTCTTCCAGAAGCGTATTTGTGAGGTCAGGCACTGATGTTGGACGGGAAGGCCTGGCTCGCAGTCTCTGCTCTAATTCATCCCAAAGGTGTTCTATTTGGGTTGAGGTCAGGACTCTGTGCAGGCCAGTCATGTTCCTCCAACCCAGACTTGCTCATCCATGTCTTTATGGACCTTGATTAACCAGTTGCTGACCGCCGCACGCCGTTGTACGTCGGCACAATGGCACGGGCAGGCATAAGGGCTTACCTGTACGTCCCTGCCTGCCCACGGGCGGAGGGTCTGATTGTACCCCCCTGGTGCCTGCTGCGGTCGGATTAGCATCAGAAGTGATCCGAGCTGAGAGGGAGGCCACTGATTCATGGCCACCTCCTCACGATCGCTCTTGGCGAATGACAGGCTTCCTCAGCTTCTGAACTGTAAACAGAAGCGGAGGAAGTGATGTCATCATTCCTCGTGAAGCCTTTTCGTTACGGCTTCCAAAGAAAGAAGACATCAAGTAAGTTTTCCCCAAACACTACACTAACAGTAGAACATGCAGGCACACTAATCACCCCCCAATCACCCCCCGATCACCCCCCTTACCCCCTGTCAAAGTGACACCAATAGCAGTTTTTTTTTTTTTTCTGATTATTACATTATTACTGATTATTGCTTTGGTGTCATTTGTGACAGTTATAAGTGGTTGGGCAGTTAGTGGTAGGCCCCTTTAGATCTAGGGTACCCCCCTAACCCCCCTAATAAAGTTTTAACACCTTGATCACCCCTTTGTCGCCCGTGTCACTAAAAGATCGTTTATCTGATCGCTGTATTAGTGTCACAGGTGACGCTAGTTAGGCAGGTAAGTATTTATGTTCGCCGTCAGGTGTTTATAGCGTCAGGTACCCCCATATACTACCTAGTAAAGGTTTTAACCCCCTGATTGCCCCCTAGTTAACCATTTCACCAGTGATCACCATATAACTGTTACGGGTGACGCTGGTTAGTTAGTTTTTTATAGTGCCAGGGCACCTGCCGTATATTACCTAATAAAGGTTAAACCCCCTAATATAATATAAGCTAGGTTTTAGGATCCGATAGGGTCTGCGTCGCCCCAGGCAGCATTAGGTTACTGCCAGTACCGCTAACACCCACGCACGCAGCATACACCTCCCTTAGTCGTATAGTATCTGAACGGATCAATATCTGAGCCGATCAGATCTATACTAGCGTCCCCAGCAGTTTAGGGTTCCCAAAAATGCAGTGTTAGCAGGATCAGCCCAGATACCTGCTAGCACCTGGGTTTTGCCCCTCTGCCCAGCCCAGCCCACCCAAGTGCAGTATCGATTGATCACTGTCACTTACAAAACACTAAACACATAACTGCAGCGTTCACAGAGTCAGGCCTGATCCCTGCGATTGCTAACAATATTTTGGTAGCCTTTTGATACAGTCGCTATCAGTCAGGAGCTTTTTTACCTGTGAGTCTCACTACTGTACCACTAAATTTAGAGCCCAAAATGGCAAATCAAAGATACAGTAGTGAAGAGGCCTACACGTTTCTGAGCATGACAGATAGTGAAGAGGAAGTCACTCATCTGTCAGATTCAGGCTCAGAATATGAACCTGTAGACAGCAGCGGCTCCATGACAGATAGCTCTGACAATGGAGTTGTGGTCTCTGCCAAGGTCAGGCATACCAGACCCTAATCTTCTTCTGCTGTTGAGGTGCAAGAACCGTAGGGCTCACGTATGGAGTAGAGAAGTACTAGCGCTGCTATTCCTCCTGGTGAACTGGCAAGCACCAGCAGCCTAGTACACCCTGGTCGTACATCCAGCACTGCAGTAACACTTGGTGAAGTGGCGAGTCCCATAAGTGCAGTTGAAGCTGGCGAGGTGGCAAGCACAAGTAATGTCCTGCTGCCACCAAGAAGACAAACACAGGCTCTTCGTGCCCATAGTGCCCTTAATGCTGCATTCGCCAATCCTAATTGAGAACCCACCACTTCTGCAGCACCCGTACTTCCCCCATTCACTGGCCAACCCGGCATTCAGGTGGAAACAGTTGATTTTACGTCACTTGATTTTTATTCGCTGTTTTTCACCGAAGATCTCTATAAATCTATTGTGGACCAAAGCAATTTGTATGCTGGTCAACACATCGCCACTATTCCCCAGTCCTCCCTTGCCAGAGATTGGAAACCAATTACGGTTTCCGAATTTAATATCTTTCTGGGCCTATCCCTCCTCATGGAAAAAAAGAGACAAAAGAGAAAGTTGCGGTCATTATGGTCCACTGACCCAATTCACCATATGCTCTGCTTATACTGCTCTGAGTGGTTATACCAGAATGATGCCTGCAGGTTTAGGTATCATCTTGGTATCATTCTTTTCAGCCAGCGGTCGGCTTTCATGTAAGAGCAATCCTAGTGGCTAGTTAGCCTCTAGACTGCTTTTACAAGCAGTGGGAGGGAATGTCCCCCCCCCTTCCACCGTCTTCCATGGTTTTCTCTGGCTCTCCTGTCCTAACATGGAACCTGAGAATGCAGCCGGCGATTCGGCCAGCTGACCATAGAGCTGATCAGAGACCAGAAAAGCTACAATCATCTCTATGAATGAGGGAAGTCATTTTAGCAGTAGACCACCTCTGTAAATCTAAAGTGGTAACCTGTAAAGACTTTTAAAGGCTTTTAAAAATGTATGTAGTTTGTCGCCACTGCACGTTTGTGCGCAAGTTTATAGCATGTCGTGTTTGGTATCCATGTACTCAGCCTAAGATCATCTTTTTTATTTCATCAAACATTTGGGCAATATAGTGTGTTTTAGTGCATTAAAATTAAAAAAAAAAATGTTTTTTCCCCAAAAAATGCGTTTGTAAAATCGCTGCACAAATACTGTGTGAAAAAAAATGAAACACCCACCATTTTAATCTGTAGGGCCTTTGCTTTAAAAAATATATAATGTTTGGGGGTTCAAAGTAATTTTGTTGCAAAAATTTTTTTTTCATGTAAACAAAAAGTATCAGAAAGGGTTCTGTCTTCAAGTGGTTAGAAGAGTGGGTGATGTGTGACATAAGCTTCTAAATGTTGTGCATAAAATGCCAGGACAGTTCAAACCCCCCCCAAATGACCCCAATTTGGAAAGTAGACACCCCAAGCTATTTGCTGAGAGGCATGTCGAGTCCATGGAAAATTTTATATTGTGACACAAGTTGTGGGAAATAGATAATTTTTTTTTTTTGCACAAAGTTGTCACTAAATGATATATTGCTCAAACATGCCATGGGCATATGTGAAATTACACCCCAAAATGCATTCTGTTGCTTCTCCTGAGTACAGGGATACCACATGTGTGAGACTTTTTGGGAGCCTAGCCGCGTACGGCACCCCGAAAACCAAGCACCATCTTCAGGGTTTCTAAGGGTGTAAATTTTTGATTTCACTCCTCACTGCCTATCACAGTTTTGGAGGCCATGGATTGCCCAGATGGCACAACCCCCCCCCCCCCAAAATGACCCCATTTTGGAAAGTAGACACCCCAAGCTATTTGCTGAGAGGTATGGTGAGTATTTTGCAGACCTCACTTTTTGTCCCAAAGTTTTGAAAATTGAAAAAGAAAAAAAATAATGCATTTTTCTTTTCTTTCTTCATTTTCAAAAACAAATGAAAGCTGCAAAATACTCACCATGCCTCTCAGCAAATAGCTTGGGTTGTCTACTTTCCAAAATGGGGTCATTTGGGGGGGGTTGTGCCATCTTGGCATTTTATGGCCTTCGAAACTGTGATAGGTAGTAAGGAGTGAAATCAAAACTTTACGCCCTTAGAAATCCTGAAGGCGGTGATTGGTGTTCGGGGCCCCGTACACAGCTAGGCTCCCAAAAAGTCCCACACATGTGGTATCTCCATACTCAGGAGAAGCAGCAGAATGTATTTTGGGGTGTAATTCCACATATGCTCATGGCATGTTTGAGCAATATATCATTTAGTGACAACTTTGTGCAAAAAAAAAAAGTTTGTAATTTTCCCGCAACATGTGGCAAAATATAAAATATTCTATGGACTCAACATGCCTCTCAGCAAATAGTTTGGGGTGTCTACTTTCCAAAATGGGGTCATTTGGGGGCGCTTTGTGCCATCTTGGCATTGTATGGCCTTCACCCCAAGCTATTTGCTGAGAGGTATGTCGAGTCCATGGAAAATTTTATATTGTGACACAAGTTGTGGGAAAAAGATAATTTTTTTTTTGCACAAAGTTGTCACTAAATGATATATTGCTCAAACATGCCATGGGCATATGTGAAATTACACCCCAAAATGCATTCTGTTGCTTCTCCTGAGTACAGGGATACCACATGTGTGAGACTTTTTGGGAGCCTAGCCGCGTACGGCACCCCGAAAACCAAGCACCACCTTCAGGGTTTCTAAGGGTGTACATTTTTGATTTCACTCCTCACTGCCTATCACAGTTTTGGAGGCCATGGATTGCCCAGATGGCACAACCCCCCCCCCAAATGACCCCGTTTTGGAAAGTAGACACCCCAAGCTATTTGCTGAGAGGTATGGTGAGTATTTTGCAGACCTCACTTTTTGTCACAAAGTTTTGAAAATTGAAAAAAGAAAAAAAATAATGCATTTTTCTTTTCTTTCTTCATTTTCAAAAACAAATGAGAGCTGCAAAATACTCACCATGCCTCTCAGCAAATAGCTTGGGTTGTCTACTTTCCAAAATGGGGTCATTTGGGGGGGTTTGTGCCATCTTGGCATTTTATGGCCTTCGAAACTGTGATAGGTAGTAAGGAGTGAAATCAAAACTTTACGCCCTTAGAAATCCTGAAGCCGGTGATTGGTGTTAGGGGCCCCGTACACAGCTAGGCTCCCAAAAAGTCCCACACATGTGGTATCCCCATACTCAGGAGAAGCAGCAGAATGTATTTTGGGGTGTAATTCCACATATGCTCATGGCATGTTTGAGCAATATATCATTTAGTGACAACTTTGTGCAAAAAAAAAAAAAAGTTTGTAATTTTCCCGCTACTTGTGGCAAAATATAAAATATTCCATGGACTCAACATGCCTCTCAGCAAATAGTTTGGGGTGTCTACTTTCCAAAATGGGGTCATTTGGGGGCACTTTGTGCCATCTTGGCATTGTATGGCCTTCACCCCAAGCTATTTGCTGAGAGGTATGTCGAGTCCATGGAAAATTTTATATTGTGACACAAGTTGTGGGAAAAAGATAATTTTTTTTTTGCACAAAGTTGTCACTAAATGATATATTGCTCAAACATGCCATGGGCATATGTGAAATTACACCCCAAAATGCATTCTGTTGCTTCTCCTGAGTACAGGGATACCACATGTGTGAGACTTTTTGGGAGCCTAGCCGCGTACGGCACCCCGAAAACCAAGCACCACCTTCAGGGTTTCTAAGGGTGTAAATTTTTGATTTCACTCCTCACTGCCTATCACAGTTTTGGAGACCATGGATTGCCCAGATGGCACAACCCCCCCCCCAAATGACCCCATTTTGGAAAGTAGACACCCCAAGCTATTTGCTGAGAGGTATGGTGAGTATTTTGCAGACCTCACTTTTTGTCACAAAGTTTTGAAAATTGAAAAAGAAAAAAAATAATGCATTCTTCTTTTCTTTCTTCATTTTCAAAAACAAATGAGAGCTGCAAAATACTCACCATGCCTCTCAGCAAATAGCTTGGGTTGTCTACTTTCCAAAATGGGGTCATTTGGGGGGGTTTGTGCCATCTTGGCATTTTATGGCCTTCGAAACTGTGATAGGTAGTAAGGAGTGAAATCAAAACTTTACGCCCTTAGAAATCCTGAAGGCGGTGATTGGTGTTCGGGGCCCCGTACACAGCTAGGCTCCCAAAAAGTCCCACACATGTGGTATCCCATACTCAGGAGAAGCAGCAGAATGTATTTTGGGGTGTAATTCCACATATGCTCATGGCATGTTTGAGCAATATATCATTTAGTGACAACTTTGTGCAAAAAAAAAAAAAAGTTTGTAATTTTCCCGCTACTTGTGGCAAAATATAAAATATTCCATGGACTCAACATGCCTCTCAGCAAATAGTTTGGGGTGTCTACTTTCCAAAATGGGGTCATTTGGGGGCGCTTTGTGCCATCTTGGTATTGTATGGCCTTCACCCCAAGCTATTTGCTGAGAGGTATGTCGAGTCCATGGAAAATTTTATATTGTGACACAAGTTGTGGGAAAAAGATAATTTTTTTTTTGCACAAAGTTGTCACTAAATGATATATTGCTCAAACATGCCATGGGCATATGTGAAATTACACCCCAAAATGCATTCTGTTGCTTCTCCTGAGTACAGGGATACCACATGTGTGAGACTTTTTGGGAGCCTAGCCGCGTACGGCACCCCGAAAACCAAGCACCACCTTCAGGGTTTCTAAGGGTGTAAATTTTTGATTTCACTCCTCACTGCCTATCACAGTTTTGGAGACCATGGATTGCCCAGATGGCACAACCCCCCCCCCAAATGACCCCATTTTGGAAAGTAGACACCCCAAGCTATTTGCTGAGAGGTATGGTGAGTATTTTGCAGACCTCACTTTTTGTCACAAAGTTTTGAAAATTGAAAAAGAAAAAAAATAATGCATTCTTCTTTTCTTTCTTCATTTTCAAAAACAAATGAGAGCTGCAAAATACTCACCATGCCTCTCAGCAAATAGCTTGGGTTGTCTACTTTCCAAAATGGGGTCATTTGGGGGGGTTTGTGCCATCTTGGCATTTTATGGCCTTCGAAACTGTGATAGGTAGTAAGGAGTGAAATCAAAACTTTACGCCCTTAGAAATCCTGAAGGCGGTGATTGGTGTTCGGGGCCCCGTACACAGCTAGGCTCCCAAAAAGTCCCACACATGTGGTATCCCATACTCAGGAGAAGCAGCAGAATGTATTTTGGGGTGTAATTCCACATATGCTCATGGCATGTTTGAGCAATATATCATTTAGTGACAACTTTGTGCAAAAAAAAAAAAAAAAAAAGTTTGTAATTTTCCCGCAACTTGTGGCAAAATATAAAATATTCCATGGACTCAACATGCCTCTCAGCAAATAGTTTGGGGTGTCTACTTTCCAAAATGGGGTCATTTGGGGGCGCTTTGTGCCATCATTAGCATTAGCATTTTATGGCCTTCAAAACTGTGATAGGTAGTGAGGAGTGAAATCAAAAATGTATGCCCTGAATCCTGAAGGCGGTGCTTGGTTTTCGGTGCCCCGTACGCGGTTAGGCTCCCAAGAAGTCCCACACATGTGGTATCCCCGTGCTCAGGATAAGCAGCAGAATGTATTTTGGGGTGCAATTCCACATATGCCCATGGCATGTTTGAGCAATATATCATTTAGTGACAACTTTGTGCAAAAAAAAAAAAAGTTTGTAATTTTCCCGCAACTTGTGGCAAAATATAAAATATTCCATGGACTCAACATGCCTCTCAGCAAATAGCTTGGGGTGTCTACTTTATAAAATGGGGTCATTTGAGGGGGGGGTTGTGCCATCTTGGCATTTTATGGCCTTCAAAACTGTGATAGGTAGTGAGGAGTGAAATCAAAAATTTACGCCCTTAGAAATCCTGAAGGCGGTGATTGGTTTTTGGGGGCCCCGTACATGGCTAAGCTCCCAAACAGTCCCACACATGTGGTATCTCCATACTCAGGAGAAGCAGCAAAATGTATTTTGGGGTGCAATTCCACATATAACCATGGCATGTGTGAGCAATATATCATTTAGTGACAACTTTTTGTAAAATATTTTTTTTTGTCATTATTCAATCACTTGGGACAAAAAAATAAAATATTTAATGGGCTCAACATGCCTCTCAGCAATTTCCTTGGGGTGTCTACTTTCCAAAATGGGGCCATTTGGGAGGTTTGTACTGCCCTGCCATTTTAGCACCTCAAGAAATGAGATAGGCAATCATAAACTAAAAGCTATGTAAATTCCAGAAAATGTACCCTAGTTTGTAGACACTATAACTTTTGCGCAAACAAATAAATATACGCTAAATGTATGATTAAAATTGAGTTTGTTGGATTTTTTTTATATAAAAAAGTAGAAAATATCATTTTTTTTCAAAATTTTTCCATTTATAGAAAAATAAAAACCGCAGAGGTGATCAAATACCATCAAAAGAAAGCTCTATTTGTGGGAAAAAAGGACGCAAATTTCGTTTGGGTACAACATTGCATGACCGCGCAATTAGCAGTTAAAGCGACGCAGTGCAAAATTGTAAAAAGTTCTCTGGTCAGGAAGGGGGTAAAACCTTCCGGGGCTGAAGTGGTTAAGGTCACATGTAGCAGAATAATGGGGAGATGGTTTCACTTAGTCCAATTCTGATTGGTGGGCCCTCTACAGCTATAAAGCACTTGGTAATGTTGGCTGTACAGGAGCTCCAATCTGTCCTGAAGCCCAATTTATGGATGTTCCTGTAAGGGAGGAACAACCAGCACTGAGCCTCACCCACTCTCTAAGCTGACTGTTATTTTATTATTATGAGAGAACAATCAGTGCTGTGAGCTGATAGCTGTTAGTAAACATACAGGTCACTGTCAGCTATGTCACACATCTTTGACAGGGCTGAACTTTCACTCAGTTATGAGGAATGACTACAAAAATTAAACTCATTCTCCTTTGAGAAGAGATGCTTAAAGCAGAACTTTATCCATAACAACTTGATAAAATATATTGTTCTTTAGCAATGAACATACATTCCACATTAATAGTTATGCTACGAAAATGAGTGCATGCTATAAATTGCCTCCAGAAATTTCTTTTTGTTGAAGGCTGCCATTTTGCTGAAACCCAGAGCCCCTGAGCAGTAGTAAATCCTTAGACTGCCAGTAGATTGGCCTCTAGTGGCTCTGATTTTTTCTACAGTGCCAAAAATGGAGAGCACCTGAGCATGTGCAGAGCAGGGTGACAGTTTATTAGGGGTCAGCATGAAGTGATCTAGCATGACTTAATTTTCTGACTGAAGTTCCACTTTAAGAGAGGATATGATCACGATATACAAATCTTTAAATGTGTACTGTATCATTGCGTCAAAAATTATTTAACCTCACGTCTCTAAAGAAGATATGTGGAATTTGAATGGGAAGTGGTTTAATCTTAAACTGCATAAGGGGTTCTTTACTGTTGGAGTGGTAAGAAGGTGGAACTCTCTTCCACAGTCAGTGGTGCAATTGATCAAATGTTAGTAGGAGTGCTGGGCAACCTGCTTGATGTCATTAAACAAATAAGGTCATGATCCCATTTGGCAAAAATAAAAGTTGACAGAAGCTTTAATCAGCTGTGGCTGTAATATCACCAATAAATTAATGATTTCTGGCTGCCACAGGCAGAGGTCCAGGTGGGCAGGTTAACTGGCCAAACCCCTCCATTAAGCATATTTCATACTCTGCCATGTCTCTTAATGCTTGAAATATCTTACCATTTCTGTATCTAGAATGCTTTTTTAGAGTGCCTAAAATCTAACACAAACCTAAACTGGGTAGTAAGAGTATTCAGAAAGGAAAAAAAACATACATTTGTTCTCCATTATGGGAGTACATGTTTTACATTTTGCTGATTATCTGTAGTAATGCCATAACACGAACAGTATTTACACTGCATGAAAGGAGAACTATACTTTTGTATCCTTAACCCCTTTGTGACAGCTCTCAGGTCTGGGTGAGACTGCCTTCCGATCATATGATCACTGTTATGGTGTTCACATGATTTTTTTCTGCCCCCCCGCCCCCCGGGGCAGACAAGAAGGGGTTAAAAATATGAAAGTGGCAGATACTCTAAATTGCAGATACAGTTTATGTTTAAAATCAGCTGACCTGTTTTTTAAGGCCTATTGTGATTATTCTTTCATTAGACATTTTTTTTTCTTTCAAAGATTTTTATTGGTTTCGAACAAGAAGATAAACAATAAGTACAATCTTTCTATAGTTGGAGTCACATTACTTTATGGCAACAAACACATAAGAGCATTATGGAACAGGATAGTCGTACAAGTGCTTGCATTTTCAATCTAAAGGACCTGACTCACAACTAAGGCATTGGTACGGGATCATGGAGAGAAGACCTCCAGCACTCCTATTGGGAGCAATCTGTGCCTGGAGGATTCCCCCGTTGATCTCATAGAAAGCTAAAGACCTTGTGGGCAGCAGTAATTGATAACGTTGGGTCAATTAGCTCGGTGAGGAAAGCTATATGACAGACTATCGTTCCAGATTCAAACCTGGCAAAAGGCCATATTGAGTTGGAAAGTACGTAAGATGGGAGGAGATAGGGAGAAGAGGGTGAAAAGAGAGAGTAGCAGAGAGAAAAGGTGGAGGAGAGAGAGATCCAATCTTACCGGGAGGGAGCCGAGTGGCTATCCCCAGCAGCTTCTGGTTTGGCCTGGAATCCTGGGCGTAGAGGAACCCCCACATACAGGGACCAGGGTTCCCAGATGGCTTTGAACTTTGTGACCGTGCCCATTAATATGCTGGCAAGTTTCTCCTGCGGCATGATCCAGGAGATATTACATTTGGTTGCTGAGGGTTACCGTGAGTTGTATCCACGCTTTAGCTATGGTCATCTTGGCCCCTAGCAGCATAAAATGTATTAGTTTGCAGCTTGCTTTGGGAATTCCAGGGAGATTTGAGTTCAGGAGAGCTATAGCTGGGGTTCTCGGGAGCTGGTTAGTAGTCACAGTTTGGATCAGGGTGAAAATCCTGGTCCAGAATGGCCTAATTCTAGGGCACTCCCACCAAGTATGGGACATGGTGCCTATGAGCTGGCATCCACGGAAGCAGAGGGGACTCGCTGTGGGGAAAAAGGAGGCCAGCTTTGAGGGAGTGAGGTACCATCTGGTCATAACCTTGACGCCTGATTCAACTAGAGAGATGTTTCTTATCCCCTTGAAAATTCTGGAAAATGATGACTGACACCTTTTGAGGTCCCAGCTAATTTGGAGGTAATTTTCCCACACTAGCATGTATGAAGATTTGGAGGATGGGAGAGCAAGGGTTGGTAAATGATGGAGATTCCGCCCCACTGATGCCCAGCCTGTCTGCACCACATTTCATAAGGTGTGAATTTTGGTGGGATTGGTTCCCCCTCCATAGCCTGTGTAGGAAGTGCTGTATCTGTTGAAACCTGTAGTGCTCCGAGGCTGACATTTCCAGATTCTGCACACAGAATTTCTGTGAAACTAGGCCTGAGGGGGTGAAGAAGTGCCCGATGCAATACAGACCCTTGTCCAGCCACCATTGAAAGGACTTGATGTCCTGGCCAGGGGGAAAGTCTGGGTTGCGGAATATATGTGCCAGGGGTCTACATTCTGAGGACAGGGATGCTGCTGCTTTCAACTTGTCCCACAGAGACAGGGTTTCTGATAGGATAGGTGATAATATTGGGGGGCGGTCCTTGGAGGGGGTCCATAGAAGGTAATCTAAAGTATGTGTTGGAACAGCCTGTCTCTCAATGTTAACCCAGTCAGGTTTTTCAAGCTTGGAGTAGACAATGGATAATTGAGCTATTCTTGCTGCTTGGAAGTATCAAAGGAGGCAGGGGAATCCTAATCCATCCAGAGTCCTAGTATGGAATAAAGTTTTTGGGGAAGTCTATGGCCCCATCCCCCCAGATGAATTTAGTAACCTTGCTTTGGAAGGATTTTAGTGGATCCTTTCTAATGTTTATGGGAAGGGATCGAAATAAATATAGTAGTCTGGGGAGGAGAGTCATTTTTACTGAATGGATCCTCACCAACCAGGACAAAGCCCCCCTATCCCAGTTTGTAAGGTCAGGCGCAAGTTTCCGGTACATTTATGTATCTTCATATGTTCCCTGTAATTTTCTTTAAATGAAGAAAAGCTTACAGTGTAAAGATTTTTTGAAGACTCTAATATTTGGGCCTGTTCTGTGAATAATAAATACTATGATAATATAGCTGAATTACATGCAATGATATAGAGAACTTTGCTAATAAGTTTATATCACAAAATATATTTCTACATGGTTTGGCAATATCTTTTCCGTTACTAAAATGAATATCAGCATTTCCATGCTAAAGCATTAAGGGAGAAACTGAATTAATCTTCTGTATATAATATCTATTTTGCCTTAACTCTGATTCACAGAAGGCATGGAAAACGAATGCAAAGCTTTTATTGAATCCTCACATCTTGTGACAACACAAAGACCTCCGGGATACTAATACACTATGAAGCTTTAAGTCTCATGCATTTTGCAAATATGACCTGAAAACACTATCCTTTTTCTCTGAGGTATGAGCACTCTGTATATTTGAATTTGACTAACTAAATAAATGAAGTTGTTATACTCTTTATTTTAAGAGATGCATCTTCTGCATAGACAATGAAGGTTAAAGAAAACCTATGCAATTGTACACGAGATATAATATTATACAACATCAGTAATATTTAAAACGTATACCGGTATATATTTTATTATTAAAACAAGTAATTAAGTATTTATCACTGGTGCTTATATAGTGCCATCAATTTATGCAGTACTTCACATGTACAGTATATATTATACATTCACATCAGTCCCTGCTCTCAAAGAGCGTACAATCTAAGGTCCCTAACTCACATTCATGCATACAAATACTATGGTCAGTTTTAGACAGGAGACAATTAACCTACTAGCATGTCCTTGGAGTGTGGGAGGAAACCCACATAGACACAGAGTGAACATGCAAACCCCTGGCAGGTAGTGTCATGATTGGGATTTGAACCAACAAACCTAGTGCTGCTAGGCAGATATGCTAACCACTTATCCCCGGTGCTTCAATCATGTTCTTGTAGCTAGGTCTCAGAGATGTAGACTAGGAAAATGAGCTCTTTAATGTGCTGGGCAGTCAAAAGGAATTACCTCAGTCTTCTCTCTCCAGTGCTGATTCAAAATGTAACAACCTGAGGGGCTTCAGCAGGGGAAAGAGCTATGTCAGACAACTGTACACAAAGCCAGGAGCATAGAACTACCTTTAGTAGAATTTGTAAGGTAGCACCACCTCTGGACAAACCATTCAGAAAGTACATACTGATCCTGGCTAATGCCTGAACACAGTGCGGAAAGATATAGACATTGTCCACCATTGTGTTGTGATTTCTGTAAGACATAGTAAATACATCAGGGTCTCCATAGTTTCTCTTGTTACATCAAGTCCCCAGAGTCTACCCTTACATTAGGGTCCCCCATCCTCCTTACATCAATGTTCCAAGAGCCCCCTTACATCAGGATCATCAGGGTTCCTTCACTTAAAATCAGGGTCCCCAGAGCCCCCTTAAATCAGAGTCTCCAGAGCCCCCTTTACATCAAGGGTCCCAGTTTATCCCCTCTCCATTGTGGTCCCTAGTGTCAACCCCATACATCAGGTTCCAAGAATCACCCCCCTTACATGAGGGTCCTCAGAGCCACCAACTCACATCAGGGTCACCAGATTCCCCCCTTACATCTGGGTCCCCAGATCCACACCCTTACATCAGGGGCACCAGAGTCTCCCTCTTACATGAGAGGCCCCAGAGTCCCCTCCCCTTCATCAGATTCCCCAGCATTCCTCCACCTTACATCAGGGTTCCCAGAGTCTCCCTTACATCAGAATCCACAGAGTCCCCTTACTTCGGGGTCCTCTGAGCTCACCTTCATACATAAAGTCCCTAGAACCCCCTATGCTTACATTAGGGTCCCCAAAGTCACCCACTTTACATCAGGTCCCAAGGTTCCTCCCCCTTACATCAGGGTCCCCAGAGCTCTCTCTTTTTACATCAGGGTCCCCAGAGTCTCCCCTTAAATCAGGGTCCCTAGAGTGCCTTATACATCAGGGTCCCCAGAACCCCCTTACACCAAGGTCCCCAGAGCCTCATTACATCTTGGTCCCCAGGGTTCCTCCTGCTTAAATTAGGGTCCCCAGAGTCACCCTCCTTATATCAGGGTCTCCAGAGCCTCCCCTCACATAAGGGTCCCCAGAGCCCCCTCACACCATGGTCCCCAGGGTTCCTCCCCAATACAACAGGGTCCCTAGAGTACCAGCTTACGTGAGAGTCCCCAGAGCCACCCCCTTACAATAGGCTCCGCAGAGCCCCCCTTACATGAGGGTCCCCAAAGCCACACGCCTTACATCAGGGTCCCCAGAGTCTCCCCCTTACATCAGTGCCACCCCCTTACATTAGGGTCCCCAGAGTCCCCCCTTACATTAGCGTCCCCATAGTCACCCTCTTACATAAGAGTCCCCAGAGTCATTCCTCCCCCTTTCATCAACATCTCCAGAGTCAACTCCCATAAAAGAGCTGACAGTCCCGGGCGGGAGCTGGAACTGCACTGATTGCTAAAAAAAGTAATTATTTCTGTGAGATGAATGGAGAGAAGGGAGATGGACCCATGCAAACCTTCCCTGGCACTGCCACTGGATACATTGTGTGCAGCATTAATAAGGACATTTTGGGGGGGATTTACTAAAACTGATGCACACAGAATCTGTTGCAAATGCGCATAATGACCTATCAGATTCTAGGTTTTATTGTCAAAGCTTAAAGTGGAGTTCCACCGAAAAAAAAAAAAAAAATTAATGTGCATGAAATAAAAAATAAAAAAAAAAACATTTGGAGAAAATTTTTTTTTACTCATCTCTTAATGCCTGTCACTGGGGGGTCCCTTGTAATCTGCTTCCTTACTCACCTCGGCTCCTTACATAACTTCCCTCGGCGACAGAAGGGAGATCAGCTCTGCCCCCTGCCTCTAGGCAATCATCTGGGACATGTCACAGGCAGGATCGCAGCTCACGCATGCGCAGTGGGTGCCCGGCTGTGAAGCCACAGCCAGGTGCCCACAGTTACAATGCCGGCGCTGCTGAGCGAAGGGGGAGATGAGCAGGGCTTGAATCCCCCACATTGCTGGACCCTGGGACAGGTAAGTGTCCGATTATTAAAAGTCAGCAGCTGCAGTATTTGTAGCTGCTGACTTTTATTTTTATTTTTTTAAGCGGAACTCCGCTTTAATTGAGCAAGCTGAAGTTAAAAGCTGATTGGTAAAATTGCCCAGCTACACCCGTTTTAGGAAATCTCCTTCAAAATGTCCATAACAGACATTTACGAACAGCTGTAAAATCACAGATTTTTACAGACTGTCTGAGAGTTTAAGGACAGTTGGCAACCCTGACTCAAATGTCTTAGGGCGTATTTATAAAGGTTTCACTGGGAAATTTGCTCTGTGAATACTTTACATGACAACCACATGAGATTCTATAGCATGTTTCTTGCATGCCACAGTCGCATTTACCCTATTCATAATAGGATGCATAGGCAGCAAGGGAATGAAGCAGATAGATCCAGAGAGCTGTCAAAACAGCATGTTAGGTGTATGTATATGCCAAACTTTTTTTTATTTTTAGCTGTGGATAAAGTAGACAGTTTATTGTTTGCTATTTATGTCCCATCGGGGAGATTTCTCTTTGCTTCCTCTCCTGGAGATGCTAAAGAAAATGAAAGGAAATACGTGGAATTCCTGTTTTAGACAGTTGTTATGGTTACCAGTAGGGATGAGCCGAACACCCCCCGGTTCGGTTCGCACCAGAACCCGCGAACGGACCGCAAGTTCGCACGAACGTTAGAACCCCATTGACGTCTATGGGACTCGAACGTTCGAAATCAAAAGTGCTCATTTTAAAGGCTAATTTGCATGGTATTGTCCTAAAAAGGGTGTGGGGACCCGGGTCCTACCCCAGGAGACATGTATCAATGCAAAAAAAACTTTTAAAAACGGCCGTTTTTTCGGGAGCAGTGATTTTAATGATGCTTAAAGTAAAAAAAAAAAAAGTGAAATATTCCTTTAAATATCGTACCTGGGGGGTGTCTATAGTATGCCTGTAAAGTGACGCGTGTTTCCCATGTTTAGAACAGTCCCTGCACCAAATGTCATTTTTAAAGGAAAAAATCTCATTTAAAACTGCTTGCGGGTTTAATGTCATGTCGGGTCCTGGCAATATGGATGAAAATCAGTGAGACAAACGGCATGGGTACCCCCCAGTCCATTACCAGGCCCTTTGGGTCTTGTATGGATATTAAGGGGAACCCCGCACCCAAATTAAAATAAGGAAAGGTCCCTATATACTCTGAACAGCAGTATACAGGCGGTGCAAACAAGACAGGGACTGTAGGTTTGTTGTTAAGTAGAATCTGTTTGTAATTTTGAACATTTTTAACGTGTTTAGCTCCAGCCAAAAAATCTTTTCTAAGCATTTTGGAAAACATAGGGAAGGGTTATCACCCCTGTGACATTTGTTTTGCGTCTTTCCTCCTCTTCAGAAGATTTCACCTCACTTTTTTGTCCCAATGAAAAATGTTTTTTGAAAATTTGGGTTTTTTTGTGGAACAAGGATTGGAAAGCATCAGTGGAAAGGAGAAATTGTTTTCCCATATTAACTCTTACATGAGAGAATTTCCCTTCCTAGGGGTAGATTTCATCTCACTTCCTGTTGTCTCCTTCCGTTTGCAAGTAGGAGTCGTTTGTAAGTTAGATGTTTGAAAGTAGGGTCCTGCCCTATATACTCAGCAGAAATTTGGGCCTTAGGTGTTGCTGTGGCCAAAACACTGTAAGCCCTCACAGGGCCCTGCTGTGAAATATTAGATCAAGAATTGTAATTACATGCCCCTGTTGAACAGGAGCTGAAAAATTAGGCCTTAGGCACTGGTACTGGTGCCACAACACTGCAACCCCTCACAGACACTCTAGTTGGAACGCAGGAACGAGCCCTGCTGCAAAGTATTGCATCAAAAATTGTAATTACACGCCCCTGTTAGACAGGGGCAGAAAAATTGGGCCTTAGGCACTGGTGCTGGTGCCACAACACTGCAACCCCTCACAGACACTCTAGTTGGAACGCAGGAACGAGCCCTGCTGCAAAGTATTGCATCAAAAATTGTAATTACACGCCCCTGTTAGACAGGGGCAGAAAAATTGGGCCTTAGGCACTGGTGCTGGTGCCACAACACTGCAACCCCTCACAGACACTCTAGTTGGAATGCAGGAACGAGCCCTGCTGCAAAGTATTACATCAAAAATTGTAATTACACGCCCCTGTTATACAGGGGCTGAAAAATTGTGCCTTAGGCACTGGTGGTGGCGCCCAGAACCAAAAATGTTCTTACAAGCTATCAGCGTGATGATTGAGGAGGAAGAGGATAATTACTCAGGGATAGTCACTCAGCATCAGCATAGGCAGTCTTTGAAGGGATCTGAAAAAAATTATTCAGTTACATCAGCATCAGGTGCTTGGTAGCTGGTGGTGATCCAAGACTGATTCATTTTTATGAAGGTCAGCCGATCGACCGAGTCAGTGGACAGACGCACCCTGTGATCGGTTACCACGCCTCCAGCAGCACTGAATGTGCGTTCCGAAAGAACGCTGGATGCAGGACAGGCCAGTAGCTCAATTGCATACTGTGCAAGCTCTGGCCAGTGATCCATCCTCAAGACCCAGTAACCCAGAGGATTTTCGGTGGGAAAGGTGTCCAAGTCTGATCTTGCCCCTAGGTATTCCTGCACCATGTAAAACAGATGCTGGCGATGGTTGCTGGAACCGATCATACCTTGGGGCTGCGGACCAAAAAATTGTCTGAACGCATCGGTCAGACGGCCACCTTCTCCACCGCTCCTTCTTTGACTGACCGAAGCCTCAGCAACACATTGTCCAGAAACAGGAGTTTGTAACCTCCCAGTCTCTGGGAACGCGTTGCACAGACCTTTCTGCAAGGCCTCCCGAAGATGTTTCATCCTCTGCTCCCTCTGCGATGGCAAGATAAGGTCCGCAACCTTACCCTTGTAACGTGGATCAAGGAGGGTTGCCAGCCAGTATTGGTCCTTCTCCTTGATACCACGAATACGAGGATCCTTACGCAGGCTTTGCAGGATCAGGGAGGCCATGCAGCGTAGGTTTGCTGAGGCATTCGGTCCGGAGTCCTCTGGGTCACTAAGGACAACAACGTCCGCAGCCACCTCCTCCCAGCCACGTACAAGTCCATGTGTTCCTTGGGACTGATCCCTTAAAGACTGCTGATGCTGAGTGCCAGGCTCCACCTCCATACTGACACAATCTTCCTCCTCCTCCTCCTCCTCCTCCTCCTCGTCCTCTTCCTGTGTGATCGGCGGGCACGCAGGAACACTGTCTGGATAAAGGGGGCCTTGAGAGCTAAGGAAGTCCTCCTCTTCCTGCCTCTGTTCTGCCTCAAGTGCCCTGTCCATTATTCCACGCAGCGTGTGCTCCAACAGGTGAACAAGGGGGACAGTGTCACTGATGCATGCACTGTCAGTGCTCACCATCCTCGTGGCCTCCTCGAATGGTGACAGGACAGTGCATGCATCCCTGATCATGGCCCACTGGCGTGGGGAAAAAAAACCAAGGTCCCCTGACCCTGTCCTGGTGCCATAGTCGCACAGGTACTCATTTATGGCCCTCTGCTGCGTGTGCAGCCGCTGCAGCATGGCCAATGTCGAGTTCCACCTGGTGGGCATGTCACAGATTAGGCGGTTCTTGGGCAGGTTAAACTCCTTTTGGAGGTCCGTCAGCCGAGCACTGGCATTATATGACCGGCGGAAATGCACACAGACTTTCCTGGCCTGCCTCAGGACATCCTGTAAGCCCGGGTACCTGCCCAAGAACCGCTGCACCACCAAGTTAAGGACGTGAGCCAAACAGGGCACATGGGTCAGTTGTCCCTGTCGGAGGGCAGAGAGGAGGTTGGTGCCATTGTCGCAAACCACCATTCCTGCCTTAAGTTGGCGTGGCGTCAACCACCTCTGAACCTGCCCCTGCAGAGCTGACAGAACCTCTGCCCCAGTGTGGCTCCTGTCCCCCAAGCACACCAGCTCAAGCACCGCATGGCATCTTTTGGCCTGCGTACTTGCGTAGCCCCTTGAACGCCTACGGAGCACCGCTGGTTCCGAGGAAGAGGCCATGGAGGAAGAAGAAGAGGAGGGGGTGGAGGAGAGAGGTGTGTCACAATCAGCATTTTGGAGGCGTGGTGGCGGAACAACCTCCAACACTACTGCACCTTGTCCTGCATCCTTCCCAGCTGCCAGCAGAGTCACCCAATGTGCCGTGAAACTTAAGTAACGTCCCTGTCCATGCCTGCTGGACCATGAGTCAGCGGTAATATGCACCTTACCGCTGACCGCCCTGTCCAGCGAGGCATGGACATTGCCTTCCACATGCCGGTAGAGAGCTGGAATCGCCTTCCGTGAGAAAAAGTGGTGTTTGGGTACCTGCCACTGAGGAACCGCACATTCCACAAACTCACGGAAGGGGGCAGAGTCTACCAACTGAAAAGGCAGCAGTTGAAGTGCTAGCAATTTTGCCAAGCTAGCATTCAACCGCTGGGCATGTGGATGGCTGGGAGCAAACTTCTTTCGGCGGTGCAGCAGCTGGGGCAGGGAAATTTGCCTGGTACAATCTGGCGTCGGTGTACCAAAAGCAGATTGCCCACAAGTACTTGGCTGTGACACACCTAATTCTACACCTTCATTCCTCTCACTGCAGGTCTCAGAGAGGACTGAAGGTCTAGTGGGGTTGGAAATCTCAGCTGATGAGGAGCAAGGAGAGATCCTCTTTGTTCTTTGGTGTGGGTCTTTTAGATATGCTTGCCAACGAACTGCATGGCAGGTCAACATATGTCTGGTCAAGCATGTGGTACCCAAGCGGGAGATGTTTTGGCCACGCGAGATACGCTTGAGACATATGTTGCAAATAGCAGCGGTGCGATCTGATGCACTCGTCTCAAAAAAGGCCCACACCAAAGAACTTTTTGAATAACGCGCAGAGACTGCAGTGCCCTGCACATGTGGAGCTTTGGGGTGTGATGCAGTCAATGTGCTGCCCTTAGGCTGGCCCCTGGAGGGCATCCTGCCTCGTTGGTGATGTGCCGCCTCCTCCTCCTCCTCCTCCTCCTCCTCTCTCCTATCAGGCACCCACATTGAGTCAGTGACCTCATCATCCCCTCCCTCCTCATCACTGGAGCAAACCTGGCAGTATGCTGCAGCAGGGGGAGCATGACTGCCAGATTGCTGTCCTTCTTGGGCACCCCCTCTGTCCGTGCTCATGTTACTGCCTTCATCGAGCTCAGTATCATCATCAGAGCCTTCCAAACGCTGGGCATCCTCCTGGAGCATGTACCCAACACTGTGGTCAAACAGTTCGAGGGAATCCTCATGAGGACATGGTGGAGCTAGGGAAGGAGTCACTGATGACATTGAGCTGAGGGAAGAGGCCGCTGCTTTGCCAGACAAAGCACCCTGGGCATGGGTGAGAGAGGATGAGGAGGATGAGGACGGCTTGGTCATCCACTCGACCAAGTTTTCTGCATGTTGCGGCTCAACACGGCCAGCTGCCGAAAAAAAGGCCAAGCGTGTCCCATGGCCACGGGCTGATGAGGATGCACCGTCTCCACGACCAGCACTAGACACAGAGCCTGCTTGCCCTCTCTTATTGGCTTGTGACTGTCTGCCTCTCCTTCTTGGCCTTCCAGACATACTAATGGCCTGTAGCTGCACTAAGCTGGGATAGAACACCTGTAATTTTCTTCAGGTAGCTTTATATACTGTAACCAGACAAGCCTGCCTGTCAGTAGGAAGATAACAGGAACGGATCTAGCTGAACACTGTGAGCAGGACGCACTGAACTAAATGTAAATAGCAGGAACGGATCTAGCTGAACACTGTGAGCAGGACGCACTGACTGCACTAAATGTAAATAGCAGGAACGGATCTAGCTGAACACTGTGAGCAGGACGCACTGCACTAAATGTAAATAGCAGGAACAGATCTAGCTGAACACTGTGAGCAGGACGCACTGCACTAAATGTAAATAGCAGGAACGGATCTAGCTGAACACTGTGAGCAGGACGCACTGACTGCACTAAATGTAAATAGCAGGAACAGATCTAGCTGAACACTGTGAGCAGGACGCACTGCACTAAATGTAAATAGCAGGAACAGATCTAGCTGAACACTGTGAGCAGGACGCACTGCACTAAATGTAAATAGCAGGAACGGATCTAGCTGAACACTGTGAGCAGGACGCACTGACTGCACTAAATGTAAATAGCAGGAACAGATCTAGCTGAACACTGTGAGCAGGACGCACTGCACTAAATGTAAATAGCAGGAACAGATCTAGCTGAACACTGTGAGCAGGACACACTGCACTAAATGTAAATAGCAGGAACGGATCTAGCTGAACACTGTGAGCAGGACGCACTGACTGCACTAAATGTAAATAGCAGGAACAGATCTAGCTGAACACTGTGAGCAGGACGCACTGCACTAAATGTAAATAGCAGGAACGGATCTAGCTGAACACTGTGAGCAGGACGCACTGCACTAAATGTAAATAGCAGGAACGGATCTAGCTGAACACTGTGAGCAGGACGCACTGCACTAAATGTAAATAGCAGGAACGGATCTAGCTGAACACTGTGAGCAGGACGCACTGCACTAAATGTAAATAGCAGGAACGGATCTAGCTGAACACTGTGAGCAGGACGCACTGCACTAAATGTAAATAGCAGGAACGGATCTAGCTGAACACTGTGAGCAGGACGCACTGCACTAAATGTAAATAGCAGGAACGGATCTAGCTGAACACTGTGAGCAGGACGCACTGCACTAAATGTAAATAGCAGGAACGGATCTAGCTGAACACTGTGAGCAGGACGCACTGCACTAAATGTAAATAGCAGGAACGGATCTAGCTGAACACTGTGAGCAGGACGCACTGCACTAAATGTAAATAGCAGGAACGGATCTAGCTGAACACTGTGAGCAGGACGCACTGCCTGCACTAAATGTAAATAGCAGGAACAGATCTAGCTGAACACTGTGAGCAGGACGCACTGCACTAAATGTAAATAGCAGGAACGGATCTAGCTGAACACTGTGAGCAGGACGCACTGCACTAAATGTAAATAGCAGGAACGGATCTAGCTGAACACTGTGAGCAGGACGCACTGACTGCACTAAATGTAAATAGCAGGAACGGATCTAGCTGAACACTGTGAGCAGGACGCACTGACTGCACTAAATGTAAATAGCAGGAACAGATCTAGCTGAACACTGTGAGCAGGACGCACTGCACTAAATGTAAATAGCAGGAACGGATCTAGCTGAACACTGTGAGCAGGACGCACTGCACTAAATGTAAATAGCAGGAACGGATCTAGCTGAACACTGTGAGCAGGACGCACTGACTGCACTAAATGTAAATAGCAGGAACGGATCTAGCTGAACACTGTGAGCAGGACGCACTGACTGCACTAAATGTAAATAGCAGGAACAGATCTAGCTGAACACTGTGAGCAGGACGCACTGCACTAAATGTAAATAGCAGGAACAGATCTAGCTGAACACTGTGAGCAGGACGCACTGCACTAAATGTAAATAGCAGGAACAGATCTAGCTGAACACTGTGAGCAGGACGCACTGACTGCACTAAATGTAAATAGCAGGAACGGATCTAGCTGAACACTGTGAGCAGGACGCACTGCACTAAATGTAAATAGCAGGAACGGATCTAGCTGAACACTGTGAGCAGGACGCACTGCACTAAATGTAAAGAGCAGGAACAGATCTAGCTGAACACTGTGAGCAGGACGCACTGCACTAAATGTAAAGAGCAGGAACAGATCTAGCCTAATCTAGCTCTCAAATCAAATGACACTGTCTGTCTCTCTCTCTATCAGCACACCGGAACACACTACACAGGGCCGCCGTGCAGGCGGCCTTATATAGTGTGGGGCGTGTACTAAATCCCCTGAGCCATAATTGGCCAAAGCCACCCTGGCTTTGGCCAATTACAGCTCTCTCTACTGACGGCGCTGTGATTGGCCAAGCATGCGGGTCATAGTGCATGCTTGGCCAATCATCAGCCAGCAATGCACTGCGATGCCGCAGTGAATTATGGGCCGTGACGCGCCACACGAATTTGGCGCGAACGGCCCATAACGTTCGCAATTCGACGTGGGTTCGACTCGAACACGAAGCTCATCCCTAGTTACCAGTGCCCCCATTTGATGTTTTACACGTGCTCTTGTGAGAACTTCAAAAAAAAAATTTCTGTGTCAATGACAGATATCATCAAGACAAAAAGAGAGAGAGAATATCCTCAGTGGGGATGCAGACAGCAATTTAAAGTTTACAGAGAACCCAAGCCTTTCCCCCACTCCATCCAAAATGTTTGTAATAGCATATTTATTAAGCAAAGATTGTGACGTGTCAAACTTTCACTACAGGTAAATCTAACTGGTCAATTTATTTTTATACACAGGAAATGATTCACCAATAGTAAATGTTTGCCAAATGTTTTTAAGTCTGCAGGTGATAACAGTCAAATGATCTGTAATGTCCCTGTTTTTCTTTTAATTCTTTTGTATGCTTTTATACCCTATTCACAAATCTGTACCTTGTAAATTCCCCTTTTAAAAATGTAATCCCTGATGCAATATCTAGATAATCTTCCAAATTGAACAAAGGACCTTCCCCATATTATATTTTGGTGCAAGGTAGTGGCATGTATTATGGTTACCTGACAATGATTTTTGGTATAATGAGGTAGATATACAGTGGGGACGGAAAGTATTCAGACCCCCTAAATTTTTCACTCTTTTTTATATTGCAGCCATTTGCTAAAATCATTTAAGTTCATTTTTTTCCTCATTAATGTACACACAGCACCCCATATTGACAGAAAAACACAGAATTGTTGACATTTTTGCAGATTTATTAAAAAAGAAAAACTGAAATATCTATTAAGACCCTTTGCTCAGTATATAGTAGAAGCACCCTTTTGATCTAATACAGCCATGAGTCTTTTTGGGAAAGATGCAACAAGTTTTTCACACCTGAATTTGGGGATCCTCTGCCATTCTTCCTTGCAGATCCTCTCCAGTTCTGTCAGGTTGGATGGTAAACATTGGTGGACAGCCATTTTTAGGTCTCTCCAGAGATGCTCAATTGGGTTTAAGTCAGGGCTCTGGCTGGGCCATTCAAGAACAGTCACGGAGTTGTTGTGAAGCCACTTCTTCATTATTTTAGCTGTGTGCTTAGGGTCATTGTTCTATTGGAAGGTAAACCTCCGGCTCAATCTGAGGTCCTGAGCACTCTGGAGAAGGTTTTTGTCCAGGATATCCCTGTACTTGGCCGCATTCATCTTTCCCTCAATTGCAACCAGTCGTCCTGTCCCTGCACCTGAAAAACACCCCCACAGCATGATGCTGCCACCACCATGCTTCACTGTTGGGACTGTATTAGACAGGGGATGAGCAGTGCCTGGTTTTCTCCACACATACCGCTTAGAATTATGGCTAAAAAGTTCTATCTTGGTCTCATCAGACCAGAGAATCTTATTTCTCACCATCTTGGAGTCCTTCAGATGTTTTTTAGAAAACTCCATGTGGGCTTTCATGTGTCTTGCACTGAGGAGAGGCTTCCGTCGGGCCACTCTGCCATAAAGCCCCGACTGGTGGAGGGCTGCAGTGATGGTTGACTTTCTACAACTTTCTCCCATCTCCCGACTGCATCTCTGGAGCTCAGCCACAGTGATCTTTGGGTTCTTTTTACCTCTCTCACCAAGGCTCTTCTCCCCCGATAGCTCAGTTTGGCCAGATGGCCAGCTCCAGGAAGGGTACTGGTCATCCCAAATGTCTTCCATTTAAGGATTATGGAGGCCACTGTGCTCCTAGGAACCATAGCCTCCCTGGCGGTTTTCCCGAGTGTGGCTCGGGGTTAAAATTCAGTCCCATTTGCGGTAACCCCGAGCCACACTCGGGATTACAGTGCAGGATCCTGGTGCGGCATTACTTACCTTGTCTCCAGGATCCTGCGATGTCCCCCGCAGTGTCCGTGGGCTCTGTCTTCTCCAAAGCCTCTCCTTGCCAGGCTCCGCTCCCTGTGAGCGTTGCGACGCACGGGGCGGAGCCTGGCGGCCAGTTCAAAAAATTGTAAAAATCATAACGCATACAGGACTGTAATCTTACAGATTACAGTCCTGTATGAAATCATTTCACATCCCTTTTGTCCCCAGTACTTTGTCCTATGCCCTGCATGCAGTTTTATATGATATATACTGTTCTTTCTGCCTGAGCACTGGAGATTGTCCATAGCAACCAAAAAGTGTCCCTTTACGTCAAAAGTGGCTTTAGACCAGCTAGAAAACAGCGATAGTAAATTAGAACACTTGCAGAATTGAGCGATAGTGAATCGTGGGGAAATTTATTTCATAATTATTATATATATATTTTTTTAATTAATTATTTATTTTTATTTATTATATTATAATTTATGTTTTTGTGTTTCAAACTTTATCATACCCGAGATATCTACTAGACTATTGTTTGGACAGATTTAAGTGTGTTATTATTAAGAATTACAGGCCTACAATATAAAACGCCAAATTTCCATGCACAATAATTGTACCGCTTACAGCACCTAAAATCCAAAATAATCATACCGTCAGGGAGGTGCAGCAGAATTTTTTTGTAACCCTGGCCAGATCTGTGCCTTGCCACAATTCTGTCTCTAAGCTCTTCAGGCAGTTCCTTTGACCTCATGATTCTCATTTGCTCTGACATGCACTGTGAGCTGTAAGGTCTTATATAGACAGGTGTGTGGCTTTCCTAATCAAGTCCAATCAGTATAATCAAACACAGCTGGACTCAAATGAAGGTGTAGAACCATCTCAAGGATGATCAGAAGAAATGGACAGCACCTGAGTTAAATATATGAGTGTCACAGCAAACGGTCTGAATACTTAGGACCATGTGATAGTTCAGTTTTTCTTTTTAAATAAATCTGCAAAAATGTCAACAATTCTGTGTTTTTCTATCACTATGGGATGCTGTGTGTACATTAATGAGGAAAAAAATGAACTTAAATGATTTTAGCAAATGGCTGCAATATAACAAAGAGTGAAAAATTAAAGGGGGTCTGAATACTTTCCATCCCCATTGTACTTCCATTTTTTTTTAGTTACAGTTATATCCATCCAACATTCAACAAATTACCTTAATAAATGCTCAGATTCAGAATGAAATTACTTAAACAGGGTGGACAGATGTTGTCTCACCTCTTCTCCCCCCTGCCAACCAATGCCCCCAGCACCCCCCCCCCCCCTTTGTTTTTTTCCCTCCATCTTTCTACCACTTTTTTGTGCTTTTACTATCTTTATTTTTTTTTACTGAATTTCTCCTGATGTGCAAACACACATAATTAATAAAATGACTAGGGATGAGCTTCGAGTTCGAGTTGAACTCATGTTCGACTCGAACATTGGCTGTTCGCAAGTTCGCCGAACAGCGAACAATTTAGGGTGTTCGCGGCAAATTCGAATGCCGCGGAACACCCTTTAAAAGTCTATGGGAGAAATCAAAAGTGCTAATTTTAAAGGCTTATATGCAAGTTATTGTCATAAAAAGTGTTTGGGGACCTGGGTCCTGCCCCAGGGGACATGGATCAATGCAAAAAAAAGTTTTAAAAACTTCAGTTTTTTCAGGAGCAGTGATTTTAATAATGCTTAAAGTCAAACAATAAAAGTGTAATATCCCTTTAAATTTCGTACCTGGGGGGTGTCTATAGTATGCCTGTAAAGGGGCGCATGTTTCCCGTGTTTAAAACAGTCTGACAGCAAAATGACATTTCGAAGGAAGAAAAAAGCCATTTAAAACTACCCGCGGCTATTGCATTGCCGACAATACACATAAAAGTTCATTGATAAAAACAGCATAGGAATTCCCCACAGGGCAACCCTGAACCAAAAAAAAAAAAAAAAAAAATGACGTGGGAGACCCCCTAAATTCCATACCAGGCCCTTCAGGTCTGGTATGGATATTAAGGGGAACCCCAGCCAAAATTTAAACAAAAAATGATGTGGGGTTCCCCCTAAATTCCATACCAGACCCTTCAGGCCCCATGCCCTCAACATTGGGAGGGTGCTTTGGGGTAGCCCCCCAAAACACCTTGTCCCCATGTTGATGAGGACAAGGGCCTCATCCCCACAACCCTGGCCGGTGGTTGTGGGGGTCTGCGGGCGGGGGGCTTATCGGAATCTGGAAGCCCCCTTTAACAAGGGGACCCCCAGATCCCGCCCCCCCCCTGTGTGAAATGGTAAGTGGGTACTTACCCCTACCATTTCACTAAAAAACTGTCAGAAATGTTAAAAATGACAAGAGACAGTTTTTGACAATTCCTTTATTTAAATGCTTCTGTGGCATTCCCCGTGACGTCACAGGGAAGTCCCTGTCAAGTCACCCTGTGTCAGAGGGGGGCGGGGTCACACGTGTTCGCGTGTTCGAGCAAACTTTTTTCCTGTTCGCATGTTCTGGTGCGAACCGAACAGGGGGGTGTTCGGCTCATCCCTAAAACTGACACGGGTGTACTGTTCTACCTCTATCCTTAACTACAAAGACCATGCTAAAAAGTATAAATGCGGAGTCATTTATTATTCACTAATGCTATCATATCTGTTTTTATATGAGTCTTTCTGTGTGCAAACCTGATTTTACTCTTTTGGTCTTTGTTAGAGTTGGGCGAACAGTTCAAACTGAGAAAAGCTTGGCCCGAACATCCCTTGTTCGATGAATTCCTGAATTTGCGGGACACTTAGTGGGATGTTCCCCCACCAAGCAGCCCACAATGCACTGCATGCTGCACAGTGCATTCCAGGCCCCTAATTGAATAGCTGACCGCTTTGCCTAATCATGGCTCAGTGCTCATAGTCCTACCCCACACTATAAATGGTTCCTTCTCACAGTAACCTTTTGCAGTGTGTTGTTGTTGGAGTGAAGATAGATAGACCAGGGCTCTAGTTTGCTACTAGAGAGTTAGTGTGTTATTGTGACTGTGTGTAGAGTGTGTAGAGTGTCAATGTAGTTTTAGTGTAGTGTGAGTATAGTGTAGTGCAGGGATATACAATTAGCGGACCTTCAGCTGTTGCAGAACTACAAGTCCCATGAGGCATTGCAAGACTATGACCTCCACAAGCATGACACTCAGAGGCAGAGGCAAGATGGGACTTGTAGTTTTGCAACAGCTGGAGGTACGCTAATTGCATATCCCTGGTGTAGTGTATCAGTATAGTGTGTCAGTATAGTGTGTCAGTATAGTGTGAGTATAGTGTGGTGTCAGTGTAGTGTGTGTGTGTAGTATTAGTGTAGTGCAGTGTTGAACACCACATTACATAACATTTAGTGCTGTATACAGTGCTGTATACCCCCTTTTTTTGCTGCTTTTTTTTTTATTGTCCTGTGCTTGTCCACTTTTTTAAATCGTCAGCTGCAGTTTTTCTGACTGAGGCGCTAATGTTCCCCCATTTTTATATATATTTTTTTAAATAGTTTTTACAGTTCTGTCAGCGACAGTTCTCAATTTAAAGTGCACCATACACGCCTTTTCATTAAAAAAGTGCATCCAACTACACATTTCCCAGTATGTGTTAAATTTGGGTAAAAAGCCCCCCCATCATGTCTGGGAGGCCAGCAAGGAGAGGCAGACGTTCCCATGCCACTATGAGGGGGCAAGCAGTGTCTGTGTCCACAGGCAAAGGTGGACGTGGTCCGTCATCAGGCAAGGCATCTCTTTCTCTGTTTAGTGATGTTGGCCGTCCTATCAAGCCACAGCATGCAGAGGAGATGGTGGACTGGATACTAAACCATCCTCATGATCCTCATCCTCTATCACCCAACCTGAGAAGAGTTCAAAGTTCACTGCAGATGCCAGAATGGCTTATTCTGCCTCCTGGTCCACAGCTACTCCTGCCATAGCCCCAGCATCATGCATGGAGGAGTCAGCTGAATTTTTTGAACACAGCATAAGCCACTTACTTCTTGACGATGCACAGGCATTACTTGATTTTGATGTTTGTTCTGAGGTTGAGGAAGAGACTAATATGAGCCTACAGAGAGGGGAGAACTCTGATAAGCAACAAATTGGCAGTCATGTTTACCCTGCCATAGTGTATTGCCAAGTTGGCTCTAGTGATGATGAGGATGGAGGGGATGATAGTGATGAGGTCACTGGTGTGACTTGGGTACTGGATAGAGCAGAAGAGAAAAGTGAGGGGGAGGCACAACCGCAATGGGGCAGAATGTCCTCCAGAGGCAGCTATCTAAAAGTAGAGAGCAGCCACCCTATTCCATCAGATTGTGGAGCTGTTATCTCCCGGCCCACCTCCCACAGCTCAGCTGTCTGGGCCTTTTTTAGCACATGTGCAGCTGATCTCACTGTTGCAATTTGCAATCTCTGCCACAAGCAGATCAAGCGTGGCAAATACACCAGCCATTTGGGTACCACATGCTTACGAAGGCATTTAACCTCCCACCACTTAGCTCGTTGGCAAGAGCACCTGAAAGCCACATAAAAGGGACACCATTCTACTCCTCCTCACTACTCTCCTTTCATGTCCACCCCCACTGTATGTCATAACCTTTCAGCAGTCACTACTGACAGCGATGATGGTATAGCAAAGGGTGTCATAGGTCCTTGCAACACATCTGCCAGCAGCACACCACCAGCTGTAGAGTATAGCAGGCAAATTCCTCAGCTGCTGCATCAGGGAAAAAATACACTCCCTGCCACCCACATGCCCAGCATCTAAATTGTACAAGGAAAAGGCGCAAAAAAACTGGAAAATATTTAGCAACATCACAATAAGCAGCAAACGATTTTAGAAACTACAATTTTAAAAGATACATGTGCAATGTAAAAGGGAAAATCAACATGAATAGTCCATTAAAGGTCCATGTAACAAGTCTATGTAAAAAAGGGATAAATGTATAGTCCACAAGCAGGGCTGCCTTCCAGGGAACTGAAACCAAGCTCCAGAATCTATAGAAAAAACACAAGGAAGGGAGGCGCCTCTGGGTGTAGTATAAAAGGCCGTTTTTAATTTTAAAATCAATATGCAAACAACTCACATTTTGGTAGTGTAAACAAAGCATATAGGAAGCCAGAGGAACAACTCTGGTTGAGTTGTTTGCATATTGCTTTTAAAATTAAAAACAGCCTTTTATACTACACCCAGAGGCGCCTCCCTTCCTTGTGTTTTTTCCAGCATCTAAATTCCAGCTTGTCCAAATTTCTGGTTTTACAATTCCTGCCTTTCCGTCTGGTGGATTCTACCCGTTCCGTGAATTTGCAGAATGTGCTGTACCACAATGGCAGGTTTCCAGTCGCTATTTTTTTGCATGTAAGGCCATTCCAGCTCTAAATCATCACGTGGAAGGCAATGTTTTGGCATCATTAGGCAAGGCCCACCTTACTGCTGACACGTGGTCCAGCAAGCACGATCAGTAATGATATATTTTGTTCACAGCACACTGGATAACTCTGCTTGCAACTAGGAAGGTAGCAGGACAGGGCTCAGCGCTGGACCTTGTTTTGCCACCACGTCTCCATACAGGTGATGGTTATAATTAAGATCTGTCAGTTCCACTCCCTCCTCCTCCTCCATGCCCTCCTCTGCTGCATTGTCCTATGAACAACCAGTACCCCCTAAGCGTTCAAGGGGCTATTTAATGAGTCAGGCTAAAAGATGCCATGCAGTACTTCAGCTAGTCTGTCTAGGGGACAGGAACCACACCGAAGCAGAGATTCTTTCAGCTTTGCAGGGGCAGACGCAGAGGTGGTTCACGCTATGGAAGCTTGAGCCAGGAATGGTGGTGTGTGATAATGGCACTAACCTTCTGTACGCCCTTTGACAGGAAATGTTGACACATGTGCCATGCCTGGTACATGTTCTCAATTTGTTGGTGCAGCATTTCTTAAACAGATACCCAGGTTTGCAGGATCTTCTAAGGCAAGCCAGAAGAGTCTGTAGCCATTCAGGCGGTCATACACAAGTGTTCAGTTGGCTGGAATTCAGTGAGAATTTCACCCACCTGTAAACCGCCTGATTTGTGACTTGCCCACCAGGTGGAACTCAACTTTGGAAAAGCTGCAGTGGCTGCACATGCAGCAGAGGGCCATCAATGAGTACCTGTGTGAGTAAGGCACAGGGACAGGCTCAGGGGAGCTCAGCTTTTCCCCCCACGCCAATAGCCGCTGATAAAAGATCCATGCACTGAACTGTTACCATTTGAGGAGGCGATAAGGATGGTGAGCCATGACAATGCATACATCAGTGACACAATGTAACGTAGACACTCCGCGCTACCCCCAATATGAATCAAAAGTGTGAAAAAACTGATTAATGAATGTGAAAAATTAATTGAAGAATGTAAAAAAATAAAAATAAAAATTGTATGAAAAATATGACCACTGGTTCTGCAACCTAAAAAACCTTGAACATGAGGTTTAATCAGACAGTACAAAAAAATAAGTGCGCTAACCAGAATATTGCAAGAATAATTAAATAAATAGACAAACTTTCTAAATTAAATAAATGTGAATAAATATGCAGTCCATCTAAGAACTAATTGATGTCCTAAACCGGAGGTGCAATTCCCCAGTGAAAACGGTGTTGTCTTCAATATGTCTTCATTATATCTTCATAAGCGATGTAAAGATAAGAAAAAGGGGGGCTGCTTACCAGAAGTGCTGGACCCCTATTACAGAGATCATACGAGCTCAAACAGGTTATCTCCTCTGTCAGGAACAGCTGATCCGAAGTTGAAACAGGATTCCCTCCACGTCAGGCAGTTCAAACTTCTAGGGCGGCAATCAGGAATATTCCCTTCTGTCCACTACCCTGGCAAAGCCGCTCATAGCATGTTGTAAGGTGTTTAAGAGAAAAAGAGGCACTTCATTGTGCAGTAGGTTTAAAATCCTTTTAATCCACACGACGGACAACTGACATCAAAGGCACAAGCAGAGCAAACACAGTTGCAACTAAAAAACACACAGCAGTGGCCGAAGCCGATCAGCTGGAGAGTGGTGACGTCAGGTCCTCAGACTCCACCCAATGCTGTGTTTCTCTGAGTCGATGCCTCTTATGGAGAAATGCAGCATTGGGTGGAGCCTGAGGATCAGCTGGAAAGGACCATCACTTTCCAGCTGATCTGATTTGGCCACTGCTGTGTGTTTTTTAGTTGCAACTGTGTTTGCTCTGCTTGTGCCTTTGATGTCAGTTGTCCGTCGTGTGGATTAAAAGGATTTTAAACCTACTGCACAATGAAGCACCTCTTTTTCTCTTAAACACCTTACTACATGCTATGAGCCGCTTTGCCGGAGTAGTGGAGGAGTAGTGGACAGAAGGGAATATTCCTGATTGCCGCCCTAGAAGTCTGAACTGCCTGACGTGGAGGGAATCCTGTCTCAACTTCGGATCAGCTGTTCCTGACAGAGGAAATAACCTGTTTGAGCTTGTATGATCTCTGTAATAGGGGTCCAGCACTTCTGATAAGCAGCCCCCCTTTTTCTTTATCTTTGCATTGCTTATGAAGATATAATGAAGACATATTGAAGACCACACCGTTTTCACTGGGGAATTGCACCACATCAATTAGTTCTTAGATGGACTGCATATTTATTCACATTTATTTAATTTAGAAAGTTTGCCTATTTATTTAATTATTGTTGCAATATTCTGGATAGCGCACTTATTTTTTTGTAATATCAGTGACACAATGCCTCTTGTGTTACTGCTGGAGCATACTCTGTGTGGCAATATAGACAGGGCACACGAGGCAGATCAGCGGGAGGAAGAGGAGGACTTCCTTTCCTCACAAGGCCTGCTTTATGCAGACACAATTCTTGTGATGCCACAGAACACACAAAAGGAGAGGGAGGAGGATTCTGGCAGTTTTGGAGGCATTGAAATAGAGAAAGACATACGTCAAAAGTTACAAAAATGGTTTTCAGTCCAGTACGTGGCTGTGAAGAGGCAGTTCCAGATAGTGTAATCCTCAGTGACCCCTCCACAAACTTGCAGTGCATGGGCTACCTTTTTCTTCAAAGCTTGCAAATAGACCCAAGAATTTGTGGCATCAAGGAGAAGAATCATTATTGGTTGGCAACCTTCTTTGACTACAGTTACAAGGGTAAAATCTTGGAACTCATCTTGACCTCACAGAGGGAGCAGAGGATGAACCTTTAAGAGGAGTTTATGTAACACCTTTCCAGACTCTGGTAGGTTAAAGTCTCATGAAAAAGCTAGTTTTGAGGCTTCTGTTGGTCAAAAGAGGAACAGTGGAGAAGGGGGCCACCTAAGCGATGCATTTAAAAAAATGTTTTAGTTCTCAGCACACAGGGCTGTCAGCTTTCACATTCCATCGGCAGCGTCTGCATCATATGGTGGAAGATTATCTAGGGGTGAAAACAGACATGGAGAGCTTTCCAGTAAATGATCTACTGGGTTACTAGGTCATGAGAATAGACCACTGGTCAGAACTTGCCCAGTATGCAATTGTGCTGCTGGGCTGCCCTGCAGCTAGCGTGCTTTCCGAATGGGCATTTAGTGCTGCCGGAGGTTTTGTGACAGATAAAGTAGCTTATCTGTGTACAGACTCTGTTGCCCGGCTGACATTTCTCAAAATGAATCAGTCCTGGATTAGCAGCAGCTATCATGCCCCTGATGCCGATGTTGCTGATTAAATGTTTTGGGATCTGGAATCTCTGCAAGACTGTCTAGGCTGCCTAGCTTTGTGGTGTTGATTTTATCTTGAAGTATTTTTTTGGTATAGGTTTCATGGGCACAATTAACACCCAAGGACCATTTTTTCCACACCTGTTTGACAGGTGCATATACGTTACATTTTTTACAGAAAGGCCAATTTTTGCTTTCATCAAGAGTACCTCTAGCCATTTCCTGCTCTCATCAGCGCTGTGTTCTTGGAGCATTCTGCAGGGAAATTTTTTCTTCCTTTCACTGGACTGTATATCAGCGGCAAAATGATTTTGCCACTAAACCCAAAACCATTCCATAATGGCCTTACTGGTAAGCCAGTAATTGTGAAACTGAAGTGGGGTATGAAATTCAAGGGATATCTGGTTTCTGTGGATGGCTACATAAACATGCAACTCGCCAATACAGAAGAGTATATTGATGGGGCATTGTCTGGACATGTTGGAGAAGTTCTAATAAGGTGTAATAATGTATTGTATATACGGAGAGTAGAAGAGGAGGAAGACGGAAGACTAAAACAATTTCCAATTTGGAAACATCTCTTTTGAGGACATTGGTTTTGTATGTTTTGTTAAGAAAAATAAACAGATTTTTTTTCAAGAGTACCTCTATAGGTATATGATGTAAAGGCACCACCAACACCCCCAATTTTATATCTTTGCTATCAGACTTTATCTAAAAAAAAAATGTTAATCTTGGCTTGACCGTACTATAATTTGGCTTCTTCACATAAGGCTTGCTCACATTGTTATTTCCATCCAAAGTCTGCCAAAGAGACACCAGAATTTATCCAAACAATCTATGATCTTGTCCCGAGTGCACTAAATTTTGCCTTATCATACAGACGGCTCCTCAAGCCATTGTTTACAAAATAAAAAAAGCTTGCAGGGTAAATCAATTTAAATATTTTTTTTCCTTTATATATATGTTAGTTTTGCTGCAGCAGGTTCTATACACGGTGCATATGCGTTACTTTACAGACAAACTAAGGGTACCCACGAGGCACTATATTTAAAGGAGTTTTTCATTTTTGATTGTTTCACTTTAGGCATTATTAACCACTTCCCGCCCGACCTATAGCAGAATGAAGTGGCTCGGTTATCCTAACTAGGCGTCATATGACATCCAGCAGAATAAGCTGCGATCATGTGCCCGTGGGGGCGCGCAACACGTTGATCGGTGGTGTGGTGTGTTAGTCTGATACACCACATCTTCAATCTTGGTAAAGAGCCTCTGATGGAGACTCTTTACTATGTGATCAGCTGTGTCCAATCACACTTGATCACAGTGTAAACAGGAAAAGCTGTGTATTGGCTTTTTCTCTACTCGCGCTGACAGACGTGAGTAGAGATGAGCCGATCGGCTGCTCTTCTGACAGGGGGGAATGATTGATTAGAAGTGCAGACCCCCCAGGATGCCCACCCAGGACCACCAGTGATGTCTGCCCATGGCCACCAGGGATGCCCACCCATGGCCAGCAAGGATGCCCACCAGGTTTGCCCACTAGAGCACACCAGAGATGGCAATCATTGTCCATTAGGGATGGCACTCTGTGCCCATCAGTGATGCCTGCCAGTGTCTTTGATCAGTGCTGCCTATCAGAGCCATCTATCAATGCTGTCCATCAGTGCCCATCAGTACCACCTATATGTGCCCTCCAGTGCCACCTATGAGTGCCCATCACTGCCACCTATCAGTGTGCATCAGTGCCGCCTATGAGTGACCATCAATATCAATGTCCATCAGTGACGCCTATGAGTGACCATCAGTGCCACCTATCAGTGCCCATCAGTGCTGCTTATCAGTGCCACCTATCAGTGTCTATTGGTGCTGCATATAAGTGCCACCTCATCAGTGCCATCTCATCAGTGCCAATCAGTACTGTCTCATCAGTGCCTGTCAGCGCAGCCTTATTAGTGCCCATCAGTGAAGGAGAAAACTAATTTATTTACAAAGTTTTGTAACAGAAACAAAGAAAACCTTTTTTTTTTTTTTCAAAATTCTAATTTTTTTTATTTGTAGCGCAAAATATAAAAACCTGATCAAATACCACCAAAAGAAAGCTTTATTTATGGGAAAAACATGCTAACATTTTTGTTTGGGTACAGTGTTGCTTGACCACGCAATTGTCATTCAAAATGTGAGAGCGCTGAAAGCTGAAAATTGGTCTGGGCAGGAAGGTGTATAAGTGCCCTGTATTGAAGTTAAAATCACTGCTCCTTTAAAAACACTCTTTTAAAAAAACTTTTCCATTGATACATGTCCCCAGAGCAGTACCCTGCCCCCCATACCCTTTTTTATGGCCAATAACTTGCATATAAGCCTTCAAAACGGGCGGTTTGGTTTTTCAAGTTTGGGTCCCATAGACTATAATAGGGTTCGTGATTCAGGGGTGAACTTTTGCAATGTTCAAGAGTTCTGGAGCGAACCGAACCGGGGAGTGTTTAGCCCAACTCTAGTCTTTGTTATAATAGAGTTGTTTGCTATCTCTAACTATCTGCTATCTCTATCACCATATCTGTTTTTCTGTGTGTAAGCCTGATTATACGGTACTGTCTTGTTTTTTTTTTTTTTTTTTAATTATTATTGTGATATAACATCTGTATTTTTTAATAAATAAAGTGTTTACAAAAATGTTCAGATTCAGTTCAAAAAAGCAAAATTTTTATGTATGCCATGATAGATTATGGTTCAAAATAGTAAAAAATAAAAAATTTCAACCAAACGTTGGCTGTTCCCTTCCCTCAAGTACAGGTCAGCATATGTCAGAAGTGCCCATCACTGCCCCTCACATCTGCTGGTAGTGGGGCCCTCCAAATTGTAGGGATTTATTTGTAATCAAGTACTTGGCTGTAATGAGCAAGTCATGACATTATCTGCAGCTGCTCTTGAACTATCACTGAACTGACAGCAGGGGAATCAGGAAAAGCAAAAGTGCCCAATAGACTTCTATGCTATATTGATCCCTGGGAATTGAAATTTGAAGGAGAGTGACACTCTAGACTTCTATGGACTGGTAGACTACAACTTTCAGGAGAGACATAGTGTAATGGAGGAGACAGAGGTTGTTTTCCCAGGCTGCCGATAGATTAGCTTTCTCTTTGCCAAGAGGAACTGGAGTTAATTCACTGGGTGTGTGTCTGCCTCACAGAAGCCGGCAGCCTGAGCAGAAATTGAGGCCCTATGCACTGGGGACTGGAGAGAAAATAGACAGAGTAAGAGACAGAGTAAAAGAATGGATCAGACAGAGTGCACAGAGACTGAGGACTGAGTCATTGCAGGATGCAGTCTCTTGCTGCACAGGCACTGGAGTGCTGTAGGTTGGTGGACTGAGGACTGAGGACTCACACCAGGTCAATCTAGAGGGCACCTGTATATTGGTACTTTTGTAACTGTAATGCTGATTTGGTGAGAGGGCTTTGGAACCATAACCTTTTTCGGTTATCAGAGACTGAGCAACTAGGGATTAGACACTTTATCAGCTGCCTATACCATTGAATGCAGATTCCACTGGGACTGTTTTCACATGCACCATTGTAAAGACAGGGCCCCAGCGTTAGCAGGCTGAAGATCCAGAGCATAGAACTATCTCTATCTCTTAGATAAACTGCTCTACAAGATCTCTTGTCACTGCCTATTGCAAAGGGGCATTGCTGCAGTAGATCTGGGTTTTAGTCTAATCACCCCTAGAGTACACTTTAGTGGTATAGTATACTGGTAGCAGGACAGTTATGCCAATACTGTTTATCATTACCATTGATTGATTTAGTTTGTGCCTATCTCTATATGTACATATAGCCATACCCTTTAATTTGTTACAATATAATGTGCTTCTTAACTCCTAACTAGACTGGTGTTTTTCCAGCGGTACAACAATTGCCATCTGCTTAACCTGGTGTGTCAGAGGGACCAAAGTCAATCATAGAATCAAGGCAAAAAACAGAGCATTCAAACTACAAAGTGACTCCCTTGGGAGTAGGGCAAAATGTTTCCTAAGTCCTGCTATAAACATTTTCTGTTTTGCATGGGTTCTGGGGTTTTTATAAATTGTGTCATCTACCAATTTCATAATCTGGGGTTAGGTTAGGAGTCCATTTGAATGTAGGACACTCATATGAGGGAAGACAAAAATGGCTGCACACCCCAAATGGAATTATCAGAAAAAGGAATTGTCCCCCATGAGGGGTTTTCCAGGCAGCAAATGTAATAAAAATATGTATCAAAAGACTGTCGTGTTTAAGACTTTTTATTTATAACAAGGTATAAAAGATTTTTCTGCTTTAGACATGAATGATCAGGACATGAGCTGTGATACACAAATAGTAAATAAAAACAACGTCACTGACATGATAATATGCAATAGTAGTACATCATGATCAAACACCATAAAAAATGGTATATAAATCTTGTAAATGAATGCTGACGCGTTTTGACCCCCACAGGTCTTCTTCAGAGGATTTGGTAAACTGTAAGATAGCATGTATTGAAATTATCCATTGATAGGTGAAAAAGAAAAACAGTAATAGATATTTATTTTCGTATATTTACCAATCACAATGTATTAAGTCACATTAATGGCCTCTGTGTAGAAAAAGAACCCCCTTACTCAATCCCAGCGTCTCTATATGGTCAGCCCAGTCAACAGGAGAGCCCGCTGTGCATGCGCGCATTGCAAGGAGTCACGTTGCGGAAAATTCCAAAAATTTCCAGGGAGGTTGAGGACAAGCAGCACCTGTAGTGAAGGTATTATATGTAGTAATAAATGGACAGCTCGAGAGGATAATTAAAGAATGTTCCTATGCATTGGTGTATTACTGTATATATATACTATATTTGTATTGAGTATCAAGTGTTGCGACTAAATGGTCTGAATGAAAAAGACAGAAGGAGTGGAATAGGGTGAAAAGAGAAGGCCTAAAGGGGAAAAAATAGAGGGGAAGAAGGGAGGACAAGACCGAAGGGGAGGGGAAAAAAAAAAAGGGGGGGGGAGGGGGGAAAAAGGGGAAAGAGGAGTGTGGGGTAAAAGGTGAAGAAAGGTGAAAGGAAAAGAAGAGAAGAACAGACCAATTTAAGTGGCAGTAGGTAAATGATGAATATAAATATAAAATGATGTTGAATAAACCGATTAATTATGAAAGTAAGTAACTGTGTATATGTGATTGTGAGTGTGATGAGGACGAATGGGGATGAGTGTGGGAGTGAGACTGGGAGTGGGAGTGCAAATAGGTGTACAAGTGTAGGTGTACCCCCTTAATGTGTACACAGTGTGAAATATAGATTGATCTGCAATATCAAAGAATTGTATCGAAGAATAAATTGTCCATGATGTGAAATATATAGGCAAACAACCATGGTGGATAGCATACCCAAGAAATGTTATTGTATGGTTGGTCTTACCAGTCCTCAATTGTCGCTACAAGCATGTAAGTGTCCAGATGGAGCAATGGGGATATTTTTTTTTTTTTTTTCAATCAAAAATTTGTTTTATTTTAGAAAATTATTCTCATTATACATATCATTCGTGCATTTTGTTCAATAAAACATTACACATAGTATATACATGCCTATTCCTGCACTCATGCACTATTCTATGTCATTCTTGTGCATTTACTTCTATATCATATCACTCTATCTTCTTTTCCCTTTTCCCTCCCTTTCCCCCCCCTCTAATCTCATGGCTACATCCATCACCTGTGTCTCCTAATATTTACTCACCGCATTCGTTTTTCCCTTTCTTCCCCCACCGATGCTCTCTCCTATCTGAATATTCAACTTTTACTCCTTCAGGCCATTCTTTTCCTCTCCTCTCTGCCCTTCCCTCTCCTATACCTCCCCCATGGCTCTACATCTGAAGTCTTTCCACTACCAGTTGATGTGATGCTAAATCCGTATCCCCCAACCATGATTGCCATATAGTGTCAAATTTACTGTTTTCTCTCCTATGACTATACGTCAATCGCTCTCTAGGAAGCAGAGAATTTACATAAGAGATCCACTGCTTTCCCGTGGGTACCGCTGGTGCCGTCCAGTATTTTGCAATGAGTTTTCTGGCTAGGTACATCAATCTAGTTAGCATGTAGTACATTCCTCTTGGGAACATTTCTGCATCTATGGCTCCAAGCAGGTACACTACCAGGTTTATGGGGATAGGAACTTGTGCTAGTCTAGTAATACACTGGGAGACTTCTTCCCAATACCTGTGTAGTTTTGGACACCTCCAAATTAGGTGTATAAAGTCCCCTTTATATATTCTACATTTAGGGCACAGAGGGGAATCTCTTCCTCCCCATTTATATAGCTGCACTGGTGTTCTATAAGCCCTATGCAAAATAAATAATTGTGACAATCTATGGGATGCAGATACCGATACCGCTGGAATAGATTCAAGTGCCATTTCCCACTGGTTTTCATCTATCTCCCCTATATCTTCCACCCATTTGTTTCAACACTTTAACGAGGCATGGTCCTGAACTGAGGACAGCAATTCCCTATACATTTTTGATGTTAATCCTTTCCTAGTGTCTGCTACAAGGACTTCTCTCAACATAGATGATGTTGATACTGTCAGAGGGTGTGTTGTTTGTTGTGCCTACAACGCGTGACGAAGTTGAAGATATTGATAGAAGCTCCTGGGGTTTAACTGAAATTCCCTACATAGTTGCTCATATGTCTTTAGCACCTCCCCCTTATAAAGTTGTGCAAAGAACCAGATCCCCCTTTCTTTCCAGGGGGTAAAACCTTACAATTCTTGTACCTCTGGGTATCTTTTATTGTGCCATATTGGAGTAAAGGGAAGTACACCCGTTATTTTCAGTGCTTTCCGGATCTCCCCCCATACCCTTTTGAGAAGGATGCTCGTAGGTTCTAAACCATTCATGCTTGGCAAATCCATCTCCATATGGGAGGCCGCCTTTAATGCGGGGTCTGATATGGTCACCAATTTACATATAGGGTACTCATTTCCTTCCCGCCCCCACCCTGCCATCTGCTGTAGCTGTGAGGCCAAAAAATACATTTTGGAATGGGGTACTGCCAGTCCTCCTCTATCCTTTCCATATTGCAATGTGGCTAAACTGATCCTAGCTGCCTTTTTTTTCCATATTAGTTCCCTCATAAATGTGTCGATTTGCTTGAACCATTTGTTTGAAATCCACATTGGTGAGTTATGGAAGACATAAAGTTGCTGCGGAGCCCATACCATTTTTATTAAATTTGCCCGTCCTATTACTGATAGTGGAAGCTTGCACCAGCTGTTACATTTCACTTTCTGTCTAACCAACAGTGGACCCAGATTTAGCTGAAGATACTCAGCCGAATCTGGGGATACCATCACTCCCAAATATTTAAAGCTGTTGACTATAACTATTTGTTCCGTCCCCTCTGGTAGCTGTTCCTTCAGCTGATCTATGGGCATTAAAGTTGATTTTGACCAGTTGATGGTAAAGCCTGAAAAGCTTCCAAAATCCCCTATTATCTCCATCACTGTTCGCAATGAGGCAGCTGTATCGCCTAAATATATAAGCGCATCGTCTGCATGTAGGGATATCTTTTCTTTCCTCTGGCTCCTGCGGAACCCTACCACCTCTGGTGAATTGCGCATCAATATGGCTAGAGGCTCTACCACCAGGGCAAACAGTAATGGAGACAATGGGTATCCCTGTCGGGTGCCTCTATATAACTCAAATGGAGAGGAGAGGTTATTGTTGATACGCAGTCTGGCTCTAGGCTTAGAGTAAAGCACCTTTACCCACGCTATAAATTTATTCCCCACTCCAAATCTCTCCAGTATTCCCAAGAGGTAGGGCCACTCCACACTATTAAATGCCTTTGCAGCGTCCATTGACAGAATGGCCCTACCCCCCGGATTATCCACCGGCACCTGTAGATTCATATATAATCTCCTTATGTTATCGGCCGTGGAATGGGTGGGTATAAAGCCAGACTGATCACATTGAACCAGCTTACCGATTACTTGGGATAGTCTCTTAGCCAGGACTCTAGCAAAAAGCTTGACATCCGTGTTTAGTAAAGATATTGGGCGATAGGAGTCCAATAGAAGTCTATCTTTTCCTGGTTTTGGGAGTACTGTTATTATTGCCTCTTGCATGCTATCTGGTAAGCTGCCCACTTCCTCTGCCTCCGTTATAGCCTGCAACAGGGGTGATAAAAGGTCCTCTCTATAGTGGGAATATACCTCCACCGGTATTCCATCTAGGCCTGGAGATTTATGGTGTGATGCCCCTTCTAATGCCTCTGTCAGTTCTGCCAATGTAATTGGAAAATTCAACATTTCCCTGTCCGCCTCAGATAACCATGGAAACGGGCAGGCTTGTAAAAACCGTGCCAAATCAGATGGAGTATAGCTAGTATAAATCTTTATAGAACCGCTGAAAGTTATTTAAAATATCCGAACTAAGGGTCTGCTTCTCCCCAGATTCTGCCCTCACAGCTGAGATATTAGTGGATTCCCTCTGCTCTCTGACTATGAGAGCAAGAAGACGGCCAGTGTTTTCCCCCTCTTCAAAATAGCTCTGTTGCTGAAAATATCTCCTCTTCTCCGCTGCGGACAGCAAAACCAAATTATACATTGCTTGTGCATCCCTCCAGGCATCATGGTTAGATTGAGATGGATCAGCTATTAGGGCCTATACTCTTTCTTTCACTTCATCCCGTACCCTACTCTCCCATTCCCTGGACCGAGTTTTGATTCCTGCAATCTCTCTAATAAGGCATCCCCTTAAGAATGCCTTAAGTGTATCCCATACTACCGCTTCACTGGCAGATCCCCTATTGAAATGCAAAAATTCCCATAATGCCCCCCTCATTCTGTCCGCGGACAGGAGCAGGGTTAACCAAAAGGGATTCACTTTCCATAATGGGCGATTCGATGCTACAGTAACATCCAGCCGTACCCAAAATGTAGAGTGATCTGATAATAGCCTTGGTTAATAGGCCGAGTCCACCACCCGCTGCATAAGTGCCTCATTCCCTAAACCTAGGTCAATACGGGAAAGTCCGTCATGTGTTGCAGAGTAGCATGAATAACATCTGTCCTCTTCATGCCTCTCTCGCCAGACATCATGAAGTCCCAGTTCCAAAAGTAAGGAGGCGAAAGCCGTCTTACCAGCTATCTGTCTCACTACTCTGGGTGTCAGGGACATTCTATCCTGGGAATTATCCAGGGTATTATTATAGTCTCCCAGTGCTAATACCGGAACGTCCGGATATAGGGCCATAAATTGCGCTAAACTTCTAAGAGGGGTTATTGAGAACGGTGGGGGGATATAGATTGAGGCGATAATACATACTAGTCCATTAAGTTTGCAAAACAGGAAAATAAATTTTCCCTCCTTGTCCACCCTCTGTTGGATACATTCAAAGGAGACGTCAGTGGAAACCATTACACTAACTCCCCTGGAATATTAAGTGTGCATTGAATGAAACTGTATTGGATATTTCCGTAGATACAGAAGGTGAACAGAGTCAGGGCACATATGCGTTTCTTGCAGGCAGATTATCTGGGGTTTCATTTTATCAAAATATTTAAACATTGCATTTCTTTTGTCCTTATCCCCCAATCCCCTCACGTTCCATGTCATTAATGTTATACCCCTTCTCTTCACATTAACCACTGAGAGGAACAAACCGGGAACTGTGCTAAATAAAACCAAAAATAAGAATAAAAAGAGTGGGTCAAGACACATTTGCCCTTCTGGGTGTCACCTGTCCCCAAAGACCTACCAGCATAGGATACATATCTATATAAATTCCCCATTTTTTCCCCCTATTGGCGGTGGAGCATAAAAAACATATATAACAAAACTTGTGTTTGTGATATCTTCCACTGTTTGTTTGTGATGTACCTCCCCCTCCCTCCCTCCCCCAACCTCCCCCTTCTCCCTCCCCCCACTCACCCTCTCCACCCTCCCATTCCCCCCACCCCCCCTGCCCGCCCTCCCTCTTAGCCCAGCTGGGCCTACCCTAGGGGCTTTATCTCTGACCTCCACACTACACGTATTCCCTATATTCTCCCCTTTACCATACATCTCTTTCCCCCCTTACTCCAAGGGTCCCAAATCACCCCCCTCCCCCCCTCTCTGACAACCTTTTAGTGCTATTCATGTGCATTAATCCTTGTGTCTACTATTTTAAATAAATATATCAAACCAGCCCCATTTTAATCTAATTAGTGTATGCTTTTCTTTCTTCATTTCTCTTCCCCTATTCTCTCCTCAGTGCTTCAATTAGTGTTTTAATTATTGTTTTCCCCTCTCTCTTCCTCTCCCTCCCCTCTACACCAGTGCTTAGAAATTAACTCTATATAAAACAAGCAGCAAACTCTGTAGGGGGAAACAGAGAAACAGACAAAACGAGCAAAGTAAACCAGAAAAAAAACCACAACAAAAAGGAGATCTAATTAGTCTCTAGTCTAGTCTCTAGTCTCTTGTCCCGCAGTATTCCGTGGTGTTTTCCTATTGTCCTCCAGCCACCTTTCAACGCTCAATGGGGAATCAAAGAAATGTATACCGTTCGTTGTAGATACCCTCATGCGGGCGGGGTACAACAGTGCATATTCCATCTTATTTTGTTGTAACATACGTTTAATCGGCATAAAGGCCGCTCGCTGCTTTTGAAGGTCTGGGGAAAAGTCCTGATAAAATGAAATTTTTGTCCCTCTATAGAGTATTTCTCCCCTTTCTCTAGCCTTCCGGAGCAGTGTCGCTTTGTCTCTATAGTTAAACCTTTTTAGGAGTAAGGGTCTTGGATACTCGCTTCCCTGCCGGGGTTTAAAGGGGACTCGATGGGCATGCTCAATGCCAAAAAAAGGGGAAAAAGATGCAGCCCCAAATGTCTCCTTAAACCACCCCTCCAGGAATTCTATAGGATCAGATCCCTCGCTCCTTTCAGGCATGCCTATTACTCTTACATTACTTCTGCGATTCCTATTTTCTAGTTCATCTATTTTGGCAGCCCGATTGTCTATTTGTTTCTTCATCCCAGTTATGTCTTGTCTAAGCGGGAATAGTGTGTCTTCAACTGTGCTTAGTCTTTCCTCCAAAGCTGTTGTTCTTTCCACCGTCTCTTTTAGACTGCTTCCCACCACTGCTAATTCCTCTTTAATGCCTTTCAACTGGGTATCCAGGCCAGTAATCGATTCCTTGCATGCATTTATAGCATCTAATAGGTCTCTCATTGTGGGCTCTCCCTCTCCTCTTTTAGGGTCCCCCTCCATATTCATCTTGGCTGTGTTGGGAGGATTTATTGTCGTAGTTTCAACAATTATAATGTTGGATTTTCCTGCCCCTTGCTCTTTTGTACCCGCTGTTTTTGTACTCAGTGCTACTGCCGGGTTCACCGATGCTAATACCTGGCCACTGCCTTGACTTTTCCTGGCCACCGAGGTTCCTATTTGACCTGGTTGTTGGGACTTTGCTGGTGAAAGGGAGGTTCGAGCACATTGCTCTAGCTTTGTTGCCGCCGCTGCCGCCTTTGCTTGGTTTGCCTGGCTCTTTGCTGAGCATGTAACCTGGGCTCCTTCTTTTTGTGGCTGGTGCTGATTGGCTTTTTCCTCCGATCCCTGTTTCCCGGGCATAATAAAATAACAAAAAAACCCCCCAAAAAAAACAAAAAAAAAAACCAAACAAAAATGTTTCCGGTCTGTTGGTACAAAAAGGGGGACAGGGTACAAAGAGAGAGCAAATCTTTCACCCGTCGTTCAATGTTGCAAAACCAGTTTGCAGAAGTTAATCCTCCAAATCTCAACTTCTCTATAATGATTATATTGCAATGGACTGTCCCATCAGGCAGCTCCCTGCCAACCTCTCACCCTGCTTCTTATGGCTGTTTCAATACTTGGTGAGAAAATGAAAAAAAAACGAAAAAATAAATGCATCTCCTTTAGTGCATCAACATTATAGCACAACCAGCATTTTCATAGTAGCCTCACGCTAGCGACTTGAAGAGTTAATCAAAAAAAAAAAAAAGAGTAAGAGAGGGGGAACGGCTTTCACCTATATCCCGTATTCATAAGTTCATAAGTTCATCATAGGTTCATCCTCAATACTGATTTTTTGTTTAGGGTAAATGGCAAATGTAGATCCCAAAGCATGGCAGTAGTTCCACACAGCCAGCATATAAGTAGAGAGTACAATTCAAATTGCATCTAATATAGATAAGGTGATCTTCAAAGGCACAATTCTGCTGAATCTACTGCTATTAAGATTGTCCCATAAACCAGCTCTCTGTCAGTCTCCCACACTGATTTGGGAGCTGTCTTTGTGTTTTAAGCACAGGATCTTTAATATTAGCAGTATATCAATATTTCAGTGCAGCCAACTTTTACTTAGTAAGCTCAGTTCAGGCTAGCAGTTTGAAGGTAAAGTCAGATATGGCAGGAAGAGAGAGAAAAGGAAGGGCTTTCACCTGCATCCAGCGTCCACACGTTCATCCTCAGAGTCAAGGTTTACAGCTTCACACACACCGCCACTGCTACTGCTGGAGCTGGTTTCTTCATTAGCTGCTGACAAGCATGGGAGGGCCTCCCACACTGCCACTGTGAACCTGTCCACAAAGCATGCACTAAGGCCAGGTTTGTACAGGGAAACAGCTCACATGAAAGCTATTCAGCTCAGCCCAGCTGCTCTCATCCATCGCCGGCCAGCCTGCATGCTCTCAATCAGCATCCCAGCTGTTCAGAGCAGAGGGAGAGGGAGCTGCACACACATCCTCTCACTTCCACATCCGGTCACGCCCCCAATGGGGATATCTTAGTTAAAATCTCCATAGTACTCAGTCTCCTTTAGGGATGAGCCGAACACCCCCCGGTTCGGTTTGCACCAGAACCCGCGAACGGACCGCAAGTTCGCACGAACGTTAGAACCCCATTGACGTCTATGGGACTCGAACGTTCGAAATCAAAAGTGCTCATTTTAAAGGCTAATTTGCATGGTATTGTCCTAAAAAGGGTTTGGGGACCCGGGTCCTACCCCAGGGGACATGTATCAATGCAAAAAAAACTTTTAAAAACGGCCGTTTTTTCGGGAGCAGTGATTTTAATGATGCTTAAAGTAAAAAAAAAAAGTGAAATATTCCTTTAAATATCGTACCTGGGGGGTGTCTATAGTATGCCTGTAAAGTGACGCGTGTTTCCCATGTTTAGAACAGTCCCTGCACCAAATGTCATTTTTAAAGGAAAAAATCTCATTTAAAACTGCTTGCGGGTTTAATGTCATGTCGGGTCCTGGCAATATGGATGAAAATCAGTGAGACAAACGGCATGGGTACCCCCCAGTCCATTACCAGGCCCTTTGGGTCTTGTATGGATATTAAGGGGAACCCCGCACCCAAATTAAAATAAGGAAAGGTCCCTATATACTCTGAACAGCAGTATACAGGCGGTGCAAACAAGACAGGGACTGTAGGTTTGTTGTTAAGTAGAATCTGTTTGTAATTTTGAACATTTTTAATGTGTTTAGCTCCAGCCAAAAAATCTTTTCTAAGCTTTTTGGAAAACATAGGGAAGGGTTGTCACCCCTGTGACATTTGTTTTGCGTCTTTCCTCCTCTTCAGAAGATTTCACCTCACTTTTTTGTCCCAATGAAAAATGTTTTTTGAAAATTTGGGTTTTTTTGTGGAACAAGGATTGGAAAGCATCAGTGGAAAGGAGAAATTGTTTTCCCATATTAACTCTTACATGAGAGAATTTCCCTTCCTATGGGTAGATTTCATCTCACTTCCTGTTGTCTCCTTCCGTTTGCAAGTAGGAGTCGTTTGTAAGTTAGATGTTTGAAAGTAGGGTCCTGCCCTATATACTCAGCAGAAATTTGGGCCTTAGGTGTTGCTGTGGCCAAAACACTGTAAGCCCTCACAGGGCCCTGCTGTGAAATATTAGATCAAGAATTGTAATTACATGCCCCTGTTGAACAGGAGCTGAAAAATTAGGCCTTAGGCACTGGTGCTGGTGCCACAACACTGCAACCCCTCACAGACACTCTAGTTGGAACGCAGGAACGAGCCCTGCTGCAAAGTATTGCATCAAAAATTGTAATTACACGCCCCTGTTAGACAGGGGCAGAAAAATTGGGCCTTAGGCACTGGTGCTGGTGCCACAACACTGCAACCCCTCACAGACACTCTAGTTGGAACGCAGGAACGAGCACTGCTGCAAAGTATTGCATCAAAAATTGTAATTACACGCCCCTGTTAGACAGGGGCAGAAAAATTGGGCCTTAGGCACTGGTGCTGGTGCCACAACACTGCAACCCCTCACAGACACTCTAGTTGGAATGCAGGAACGAGCCCTGCTGCAAAGTATTGCATCAAAAATTGTAATTTCACGCCCCTGTTAGACAGGGGCAGAAAAATTGGGCCTTAGGCACTGGTGCTGGTGCCACAACACTGCAACCCCTCACAGACACTCTAGTTGGAACGCAGGAACGAGCCCTGCTGCAAAGTATTGCATCAAAAATTGTAATTTCACGCCCCTGTTAGACAGGGGCAGAAAAATTGGGCCTTAGGCACTGGTGCTGGTGCCACAACACTGCAACCCCTCACAGACACTCTAGTTGGAACGCAGGAACGAGCCCTGCTGCAAAGTATTGCATCAAAAATTGTAATTTCACGCCCCTGTTAGACAGGGGCAGAAAAATTGGGCCTTAGGCACTGGTGCTGGTGCCACAACACTGCAACCCCTCACAGACACTCTAGTTGGAATGCAGGAACGAGCCGTGCTGCAAAGTATTACATCAAAAATTGTAATTACACGCCCCTGTTATACAGGGGCTGAAAAATTGTGCCTTAGGCACTGGTGGTGGCGCCCAGAACCAAAAATGTTCTTACAAGCTATCAGCGTGATGATTGAGGAGGAAGAGGATAATTACTCAGGGATAATCACTCAGCATCAGCATAGGCAGTCTTTGAAGGGATCTGAAAAAAATTATTCAGTTACATCAGCATCAGGTGCTTGGTAGCTGGTGGTGATCCAAGACTGATTCATTTTTATGAAGGTCAGCCGATCGACCGAGTCAGTGGACAGACGCACCCTGTGATCGGTTACCACGCCTCCAGCAGCACTGAATGTACGTTCCGAAAGAACGCTGGATGCAGGACAGGCCAGTAGCTCAATTGCATACTGTGCAAGCTCTGGCCAGTGATCCATCCTCAAGACCCAGTAACCCAGAGGATTTTCGGTGGGAAAGGTGTCCAAGTCTGATCTTGCCCCTAGGTATTCCTGCACCATGTAAAACAGACGCTGGCGATGGTTGCTGGAACCGATCATACCTTGGGGCTGCGGACCAAAAAATTGTCTGAACGCATCGGTCAGACGGCCACCTTCTCCACCGCTCCTTCTTTGACTGACCGAAGCCTCAGCAACACGTTGTCCAGAAACAGGAGTTTGTAACCTCCCAGTCTCTGGGAACGCGTTGCACAGACCTTTCTGCAAGGCCTCCCGAAGATGTTTCATCCTCTGCTCCCTCTGCGATGGCAAGATAAGGTCCGCAACCTTACCCTTGTAACGTGGATCAAGGAGGGTTGCCAGCCAGTATTGGTCCTTCTCCTTGATACCACGAATACGAGGATCCTTACGCAGGCTTTGCAGGATCAGGGAGGCCATGCAGCGTAGGTTTGCTGAGGCATTCGGTCCGGAGTCCTCTGGGTCACTAAGGACAACAACGTCCGCAGCCACCTCCTCCCAGCCACGTACAAGTCCATGTGTTCCTTGGGACTGATCCCTTAAAGACTGCTGATGCTGAGTGCCAGGCTCCACCTCCATACTGACACAATCTTCCTCCTCCTCCTCCTCCTCCTCCTCGTCCTCTTCCTGTGTGATCGGCGGGCACGCAGGAACACTGTCTGGATAAAGGGGGCCTTGAGAGCTAAGGAAGTCCTCCTCTTCCTGCCTCTGTTCTGCCTCAAGTGCCCTGTCCATTATTCCACGCAGCGTGTGCTCCAACAGGTGGACAAGGGGGACAGTGTCACTGATACATGCACTGTCACTGCTCACCATCCTCGTGGCCTCCTCGAATGGTGACAGGACAGTGCATGCATCCCTGATCATGGCCCACTGGCGTGGGGAAAAAAAACCAAGGTCCCCTGACCCTGTCCTGGTGCCATAGTCGCACAGGTACTCATTGATGGCCCTCTGCTGCGTGTGCAGCCGCTGCAGCATGGCCAACGTCGAGTTCCACCTGGTGGGCATGTCACAGATTAGGCGGTTCTTGGGCAGGTTAAACTCCTTTTGGAGGTCCGTCAGCCGAGCACTGGCATTATATGACCGGCGGAAATGCACAGAGACTTTCCTGGCCTGCCTCAGGACATCCTGTAAGCCCGGGTACCTGCCCAAGAACCGCTGCACCACCAAGTTAAGGACGTGAGCCAAACAGGGCACATGGGTCATTTGTCCCTGTCGGAGGGCAGAGAGGAGGTTGGTGCCATTGTCGCAAACCACCATTCCTGCCTTAAGTTGGCGTGGCGTCAACCACCTCTGAACCTGCCCCTGCAGAGCTGACAGAACCTCTGCCCCAGTGTGGCTCCTGTCCCCCAAGCACACCAGCTCAAGCACCGCATGGCATCTTTTGGCCTGCGTACTTGCGTAGCCCCTTGAACGCCTACGGAGCACCGCTGGTTCCGAGGAAGAGGCCATGGAGGAAGAAGAAGAGGAGGGGGTGGAGGAGAGAGGTGTGTCACAATCAGCATTTTGGAGGCGTGGTGGCGGAACAACCTCCAACACTACTGCACCTTGTCCTGCATCCTTCCCAGCTGCCAGCAGAGTCACCCAATGCGCCGTGAAACTTAAGTAACGTCCCTGTCCATGCCTGCTGGACCATGAGTCAGCGGTAATATGCACCTTACCGCTGACCGCCCTGTCCAGCGAGGCATGGACATTGCCTTCCACATGCCGGTAGAGAGCCGGAATCGCCTTCCGTGAGAAAAAGTGGCGTTTGGGTACCTGCCACTGAGGAACCGCACATTCCACAAACTCACGGAAGGGGGCAGAGTCTACCAACTGAAAAGGCAGCAGTTGAAGTGCTAGCAATTTTGCCAAGCTAGCATTCAACCGCTGGGCATGTGGATGGCTGGGAGCAAACTTCTTTCGGCGGTGCAGCAGCTGGGGCAGGGAAATTTGCCTGGTACAATCTGACGTCGGTGTACCAAAAGCAGATTGCCCACAAGTACTTGGCTGTGACACACCTAATTCTACACCTTCATTCCTCTCACTGCAGGTCTCAGAGAGGACTGAAGGTCTAGTGGGGTTGGAAATCTCAGCTGATGAGGAGCAAGGAGAGATCCTCTTTGTTCTTTGGTGTGGGTCTTTCAGATACGCTTGCCAACGAACTGCATGGCAGGTCAACATATGTCTGGTCAAGCATGTGGTACCCAAGCGGGAGATGTTTTGGCCACGCGAGATACGCTTGAGACATATGTTGCAAATAGCAGCGGTGCGATCTGATGCACTCGTCTCAAAAAAGGCCCACACCAAAGAACTTTTTGAATAACGCGCAGAGACTGCAGCGCCCTGCACATGTGGAGCTTTGGGGTGTGATGCAGTCAATGTGCTGCCCTTAGGCTGGCCCCTGGAGGGCATCCTGCCTAGTTGGTGATGTGCCACCTCCTCCTCCTCCTCCTCCTCCTCTCTCCTATCAGGCACCCACGTTGAGTCAGTGACCTCATCATCCCCTCCCTCCTCATCACTGGAGCAAACCTGGCAGTATGCTGCAGCAGGGGGAGCATGACTGCCAGATTGCTGTCCTTCTTGGGCACCCCCTCTGTCCGTGCTCATGTTACTGCCTTCATTGAGCTCAGTATCATCATCAGAGCCTTCCAAACGCTGGGCATCCTCCTGGAGCATGTACCCAACACTGTGGTCAAACAGTTCGAGGGAATCCTCATGAGGACATGGTGGAGCTAGGGAAGGAGTCACTGATGACATTGAGCTGAGGGAAGAGGCCGCTGCTTTGCCAGACAAAGCACCCTGGGCATGGGTGAGAGAGGATGAGGAGGATGAGGACGGCTTGGTCATCCACTCGACCAAGTCTTCCGCATGTTGCGGCTCAACACGGCCAGCTGCCGAAAAAAAGGCCAAGCGTGTCCCATGGCCACGTGCTGATGAGGATGCACCGTCTCCACGACCAGCACTAGACACAGAGCCTGCTTGCCCTCTCTTATTGGCTTGTGACTGTCTGCCTCTCCTTCTTGGCCTTCCAGACATACTAATGGCCTGTAGCTGCACTAAGCTGGGATAGAACACCTGTAATTTTCTTCAGGTAGCTTTATATACTGTAACCAGACAAGCCTGCCTGTCAGTAGGAAGATAACAGGAACGGATCTAGCTGAACACTGTGAGCAGGACGTACTGCACTAAATGTATATAGCAGGAACGGATCTAGCTGAACACTGTGAGCAGGACGCACTGTACTAAATGTAAATAGTCTAGCTGCCTGACCGTGGTACTAATAGGATCAAAAAGAACACCTGTAATTTTCTTAAGGTAGCTTTATATACTGTAACCAGACAAGCCTGCCTGTCAGTAGGAAGATAACAGGAACGGATCTAGCTGAACACTGTGAGCAGGACACACTGTACTAAATGTAAATAGTCTAGCTGCCTGACCGTGGTACTAATAGGATCAAAAAGAACACCTGTAATTTTCTTCAGGTAGCTTTATATACTGTAACCAGACAAGCCTGCCTGTCAGTAGGAAGATAACAGGAACGGATCTAGCTGAACACTGTGAGCAGGACACACTGTACTAAATGTAAATAGTCTAGCTGCCTGACCGTGGTACTAATAGGATCAAAAAGAACACCTGTAATTTTCTTCAGGTAGCTTTATATACTGTAACCAGACAAGCCTGCCTGTCAGTAGGAAGATAACAGGAACGGATCTAGCTGAACACTGTGAGCAGGACGTACTGCACTAAATGTATATAGCAGGAACGGATCTAGCTGAACACTGTGAGCAGGACGCACTGCACTGAATGTAAATAGCAGGAACGGATCTAGCTGAACACTGTGAGCAGGACGCACTGCACTAAATGTAAATACCAGGAACGGATCTAGCTGAACACTGTGAGCAGGACGCACTGCACTGAATGTAAATAGCAGGAACGGATCTAGCTGAACACTGTGAGCAGGACGCACTGCACTGAATGTAAATAGCAGGAACGGATCTAGCTGAACACTGTGAGCAGGACGCACTGCACTGAATGTAAATAGCAGGAACGGATCTAGCTGAACACTGTGAGCAGGACGCACTGCACTGAATGTAAATAGCAGGAACGGATCTAGCTGAACACTGTGAGCAGGACGTACTGCACTAAATGTATATAGCAGGAACGGATCTAGCTGAACACTGTGAGCAGGACGCACTGCACTGAATGTAAATAGCAGGAACGGATCTAGCTGAACACTGTGAGCAGGACGCACTGCACTAAATGTAAATACCAGGAACGGATCTAGCTGAACACTGTGAGCAGGACGCACTGCACTGAATGTAAATAGCAGGAACGGATCTAGCTGAACACTGTGAGCAGGACGCACTGCACTGAATGTAAATAGCAGGAACGGATCTAGCTGAACACTGTGAGCAGGACGCACTGCACTGAATGTAAATAGCAGGAACGGATCTAGCTGAACACTGTGAGCAGGACGCACTGCACTGAATGTAAATAGCAGGAACGGATCTAGCTGAACACTGTGAGCAGGACGCACTGCACTGAATGTAAATAGCAGGAACGGATCTAGCTGAACACTGTGAGCAGGACGCACTGCACTGAATGTAAATAGCAGGAACGGATCTAGCTGAACACTGTGAGCAGGACACACTGCACTAAATAGTCTAGATAGAAGATAACAGGAACGGATCTAGCTAAACTGAATACAGTGTATATATATATATGCAACACCTGGGATGCATATATATACACAATACACTGTAAGTGCAGCTAACTGACTGACTGTTCTGCCTAATCTATCTAACTCAAATCAAATGACACTGTCTCTCTCTCTCTCTATCTCTCAGCACACCGGAACACACACTACACAGGGCCGCCGTGCAGGCGGCCTTATATAGTGTGGGGTGTGTACTAAATCCCCTGAGCCATAATTGGCCAAAGCCACCCTGGCTTTGGCCAATTACAGCTCTCTCTACTGACGGCGCTGTGATTGGCCAAGCATGCGGGTCATAGTGCATGCTTGGCCAATCATCAGCCAGCAATGCACTGCGATGCCGCAGTGAATTATGGGCCGTGACGCGCCACACGAATTTGGCGCGAACGGCCCATATCGTTCGCAATTCGACGGACGGTCGAACAGCCGATGTTCGAGTCGAACATGGGTTCGACTCGAACACGAAGCTCATCCCTAGTCTCCTTATATAGCTGAACATATTGTGAAACCAATTACCTTAATAGTAAACAGCTGCCGCTGATCCATTCCCCAGTTTGTCCCCCCCGGATAGGGATAGTGACGCTTAGCGTCACTCCAAGCGTAACTCCCCCGGCGTTCCGGAAGAGCGAATCCCGGCTTAGCCGGCGTTCCCGCCGCAATTGCGTAGACGCCGCGAGGGTTCGCACGCGGGCACGGCCACGGCGCTCGGAAACGATCCGGGATGCCGCTGGCAGGGAAAAAGATTGCACTCCAGGTGGTGCTGCCACCTGGTGGGTGCTTGGGGAGGCACAGGGACCTTGTGTCTCCCCACCCTGTCAGGAAGATACGCTGTGGCAGGGGTCTCAAACTCGTCGAGTCGGCAGACCAGGGACAGAGAGTAAAGCTAAACCAGGGGAAGAACAAAAAAAGGGGCTAATGGTTGGAAACATGTAATATATAACATATATAGATGTCAGTGCATCACATGTCAACACCTGCCATATACACACTGCCAGATGACAAGTATACACAATTGTAACTATGAAAATCAAAAACAGAATTAAACATAATTGTGAAAAAAGTCCAGAAATTCATAAATTGGAGTGTTGGGTAAGGGACCTATCCTGGCATAATGTCCAAGGGGTCCCATAACCAACATGTCCAATATTTATCGGTTACAGACTGAATGGAGTAAGACAAACAGGAGCATATAACTTATAAGAAAAGTATGAAAAGTTTCAGGAATGATAAAGACATTGATTTAAATAAAATGACATGTCTATCCCCAGGGCTGGACTGGGACAAAAATTTGGCCCTGGACTTCATCAGGACCAGCCCACTTTAATTTTGAATGTCCCCAACAGCGCCCCCCTTACATCAGAGAGTCCCCATCAGAAGTCCCCTTCACATCAGAGTACCCATCAGAAGTCCCCTTCACATAAGAGTCCCCATCAGAAGTCCCCTTCACATCAGAGTCTGCATCAGAAGCCCCTTCACATCAGAGAGTCCCCGCCAGCAGTCCCCTTCACATCAGAGTCCCCACCAGAAGTCCCCTTCACATCAGAGAGTCCCCACCAGCAGTCCCCTTCACATCAGAGAGTCCCCACCAGCACTCTCCTTCACATCAGAGAGTCCCCATCAGAATTCCCCTTCACATCAGAGTCCCCACCAGCAGTCCCCTTCACAGCAGAGTCCCCATAAGAAGTCCCTTCACATTATTGAGCCCCCATTAGAAGTCTCCTTTACATCAGAGTCCCCACCAGCAGTCCCCTTCACATCAGAGAGGCCCCACCAGCAGTCCCCCTACATCAGAGAGTCCCCTTCAGAAGTCCCCTTTTCATCAGAGTCCCCACCAGCAGTCCCCTTCACATCAGAGTCACCATAAGAAGTCCCTTCACATCAGAGAGTCCCCATCAGAAGTCACCTTTACATCAGAGTCCCCACCAGCAGTCCCCTTCACATCAGAGAGTCCCCATCAGAAGTCCCCTTCACATCAGAGTCCCCATCAGAAGTCCCCTTCACATCAGAGTCCCCATCAGAAGCCCCTTGACATCAGAGTCCCCACCAGCAGTCCCCTTGACATCAGAGTCCCCACCAGCAGTTCCCTTCACATCAGAGTCCCCATCAGAAGTCCCCTTCACATCAGAGTCCCCACCAGCAGTGCCCTTCACATCAGAGAGTCCCCACCAGCACTCTCCTTCACATCAGAGAGTCCCCATCAGAAGTCCCCTTCACATCAGAGTCCCCACCAGCAGTCCCCTTCACAGCAGAGTCCCCATAAGAAGTCCCTTCACATTATTGAGCCCCCATTAGAAGTCTCCTTTACATCAGAGTCCCCACCAGCAGTCCCCTTCACATCAGAGAGGCCCCACCAGCAGTCCCCCTACATCAGAGAGTCCCCTTCAGAAGTCCCCTTTTCATCAGAGTCCCCACCAGCAGTCCCCTTCACATCAGAGTCACCATAAGAAGTCCCTTCACATCAGAGAGTCCCCATCAGAAGTCACCTTTACATCAGAGTCCCCACCAGCAGTCCCCTTCACATCAGAGAGTCCCCATCAGAAGTCCCCTTCACATCAGAGTCCCGATCAGAAGTCCCCTTCACATCAGAGTCCCCATCAGAAGTCCTCTTTACATCAGAGTCCCCATCAGTAGCCCCTTCACATCAGAGTCCCCATCAGTAGCCCCTTCACATCAGAGTCCCCATCAGCAGTCCCCTTCACATCAGAGTCCCCATCAGAAGTCCCCTTCACATCAGAGTCCCCATCAGAAGCCCCTTGACATCAGAGTCCCCACCAGCAGTCCCCTTGACATCAGAGTCCCCACCAGCAGTTCCCTTCACATCAGAGTCCCCATCAGAAGTCCCCTTCACATCAGAGTCCCAACCAGCAGTCCCCTTTACATCAGAGAGTCCCCACCAGCAGTCCCCTTACATCAGAGAGTTCCCACCAGCAGTCCCCTTCACATCAGAGTCCCCATAAGAAGTCCCTTCACATCAGAGAGTCCCTATCAGAAGTCCCCTTTACATCAGAGTCCCCACCAGCAGTCCCCTTACATCAGAGTCCCCATCAATAGTCCCCTTCACATCAGAGTCCCCACCAGCAGTCCCCTTCACATCAGGAGGGTCCCCATCAGAAGTCTCCTTCACATCAGAGTCCCCACCAGCAGTCCCCTTCACATCAGAGAGTCCCCATCAGAAGTCCCCTTCACATCAGAGTCCCCACCAGCTGCCCCCTTCACATCAAAGTCCCCATCAGAAGTCCCTTCACATCAGAGAGTCCCCATCAGAAGTCCCCTTTACATCAGAGAGTCCCCACCAGCAGTCCCATTACTTTAAAGAGTCCCCATCAGACATCCCCTTCACATCAGAGTCCCCATCAGAAGTCCCCTTCACATTAGAGAATCCTCCCTCTCCTCTCCCTCCCACATGTACTCACCGTTTTGAAGGTAGCTTAGTTCCTCTCTCCAGTCATGTAATAACAAGTGCTAAGGGGAGAGAGGAAGGAAAGTCTGCCGGCTGTCCATCTCCCCCTGCAGGGTGGAGGGAGCAAAACGCGTAATGCTCTCTCCAGCAAGTGACGGAAGCAGCTCCTCCTGACAGGAGTGAAATTGCGATCACTCACTATCAGTGAGGAGCAGCTCCAGGACCGCACCTGACTGGCCCACTGAGCCATCAGTCCACCGGGAAACTCCCGGTAGTCCCGATGGCCAGTCCATGCCTGTCTATCCCTGGATGGTCTTTCACAGCTTATGGGATATTCAGGTGTAGGAATGCCATTATCAATGCGTTTTACCTGAAGAAAATCCTCATAAAAAAGGGGCAAACAAAATAGATTAGTTGAGGCCAGGAGGTGACGTGGCCTGTAACTGGAATATCCATTTTTGTTCTTTTTGTAATAGAACCTTATTCCAGTCAACCCCTCTGTCTGGTAAATGCTTCCTGTGGAGGGCTGTGAATGTTACTTTGGGTACTGTATAACCGTGTACAGAAACGGCATGTCTCCCCACAGGAAGGTATGGGTTGCCTATTTGCATACTGTACATGTGTTTGGATATACGTCTCCAAAATTCCTGTTTCGTTTTGCCTATGTAATAGGTGCTGCACTCACACGCCATGAAGTATACCACACCTCGAGTCTGGCAATTCACGAAGTGTGCGGGCTTGAATATTACTCCATTGGGAAGATGGAAAGTCTTTTCTTTTCATATTAGTGGGCAGTAAGAGCAATGCCCACATGGAAATGAGCCTGCTATAGAACAATGTCTGGATCTTTTGTGATCGTTTTTATATTCACTTTGAACAAGTCTGTCCTTAATTGAAAAAAAAAATCCACCCCGAGCCAGACTCAGGAATACCGCCAGGGGGGTTAAGGCATGATCGACTGTATCCGCGTTCTAGCAAACGATTTTGGAGGTTGCCAGCCTCTTTGATGAACAAACTATCACTGGAACAGTTGAAACGTAGTCGCAAGTACTGTCCATATGGAATGGAGTTCTTGAGGGGTATGGGATGGAAACTGTCCGCGTGGAGTATCGTATTACCAGCGGTATTCTAACGAAAAAGAGTACTAGATAGCTTCCCTTCCGGTATAGTTGAGATCGTAACATTTAAAAATGTGACACTGTCTTGGTTATAGATAGGGATGAGCCGAACACCCCCCGATTCGGTTCGCACCAGAACCTGCGAATGGACCGAAAATTCGTACGAACATTAGAACCCCATTTACGTCTATGGGACTCGAACGTTCGAAATCAAAAGTGCTCATTTTAAAGGCTAATTTGCATGGTATTGTCCTAAAAAGGGTTTGGGGACCTGGGTCCTGCCCCAGGGGACATGTATCAATGCAAAAAAAACTTATAAAAATGGCCGTTTTTTCGGGAGCAGTGATTTTAATGATGCTTAAAGTAAAAAAAAAAAAAGTGAAATATTCCTTTAAATATCGTACCTGGGGGGTGTCTATAGTATGCCTGTAAAGTGGTGCATGTTTCCTGTGCTTAGAACAGTCCCTGCACAAAATGTCATTTTTAAAGGAAAAAAAGTCATTTAAAACTGCTTGCGGCTTTAATGTAATGTCGGGTCCTGGCAATATGGATGAAAATCAGTGAGACAAACGGCATGGGTACCCCCCAGTCCATTACCAGGCCCTTTGGGTCTTGTATGGATATTAAGGTGAACCCCGCACCCAAATTAAAAAAGGAAACAGCAGTATACAGGCTCTGTACTCTGAACAGTAGTAAACAGGCGTTGCAAACAAGACAGGGACTGTAGGTTTGTTGTTAAGTAGAATCTGTTTGTAATTTTGAACTGGTACATTTTTAACGTGTTTAGCTCCAGCCAAAAAATCTATTTTAAGCTTTTTGGAAAACATAGGGAAGGGTTATCACCCCTGTGACATTTGTTTTGCTGTCTGTGCTCCTATTCAGAAGATTTCACCTCACTTTTTGTCCCAGTGACAAATGTTTTTTTAAAATTTGGGTTTTTTTGTGAAACAAGGATTGGTGATAAAGCATCAGTGGAAAGGAGAAAAGTTTTTCCCAAATTAACTCTTACAGGAGAGAATTTCCCTTCCTAGGGGTAGATTTCATCTCACTTCCTGTTGTCTCCTTCCGTTTGCAAGTAGGAGTCGTTTGTAAGTTGGATGTTTGAAAGCAGGGGCCTGCCCTATATACTCAGCAGAAATTTGGGCCTTAGGTGTTGTTGTGGCCACAACACTGTAAGCCCTCACAGGGCCCTGCTGTGAAATATTAGATCGAGAATTGTAATTACATGCCCCTGTTGAACAGGGGCAGAAAAAATGGGCCTTTGGTGGTGGTGGTGGTGCTGGTGCCACAACACTGTAAGTCCTCACTCGCTCTTTGTGGGCGAAGAAACGGGCCCTGCTGTGAAATATTATATCAAGAATTGTAATTACATGCCCCTGTTTAACAGGGGCAGAAAAATTGGGCCTTTGGTGGTGGTGGTGGTGCTGGTGCCACAACACTGTAAATCCTCACTCGCTCTTGGTGGGCGCAGAAACGGGCCCTGCTGTGAAATATTAGATCAAGAATTGTAATTACATGCCCCTGTTGAACAGAGGCTGAAAAATAGGGCCTTAGGCACTGGTGCTGGTGCCACAACACTGCAACCCCTCACAGATACTCTAGTTGGAACGCAGGAACGAGCCCTGCTGCAAAGTATTGCATCAAAAATTGTAATTACACGCCCCTGTTAAACAGGGGCAGAAAAATTGGGCCTTAGGCACTGGTGCTGGTGCCACAACACTGCAACCCCTCACAGATACTCTAGTTGGAACGCAGGAACAAGCCCTGCTGCAAAGTATTGCTTAAAAAATTGTAATTACATGCCCCTGTTAAACAGGGGCTTAAAAATTGGGCCTTAGGCACTGGTGGCGGCGCCCAGAATCAAAAATGTTCTTACAAGCTATCAGCGTGATCATTGAGGAGGAAGAGGATAATTACTCAGGATAGTCACTCAGCATCAGCATAGGCAGTCTTTGAAGGGATCTGAGATTTAAAAAAAAATTATTCGATTACATCAGCATCAGGTGCTTGGTAGCTGGTGGTGATCCAAGACTGATTCATTTTTATGAAGGTCAGTCGATCGACCGAGTCGGTGGACAGACGCACCCTGTGATTGGTTACAAAGCCTCCAGCATCACTGAATGTGCGTTCCAAAAGAACGCTGGATGCAGGACAGGCCAGTAGCTCAATTGCATACTGTGCAAGCTCTGGCCAGTGATCATCCTCAAGACCCAGTAACCCAGAGGATTTTTGGTGGGAAAGGTGTCCAAGTCAGATCTTGCCCCTAGGTATTCCTGCACCATGTAAAACAGACGCTGGCGATGGTTGCTGGAACCGATCATACCTTGGGGCTGCGGACTAAAAAATTGTCTGAAGGTATCCATCAGCCGGCCACCTTCTCCACCGCTCTTTCTGTGACTGAACAAAGCCTCAGCAACACGTTGTCCAGCACCTGGAAATTGTAACCTCCCAGGCTTTGGAAACGCATTGCACAAACCTTTCTGAAAGGCCTCCAGAAGATGTTTCATGCTTTGCTCTCTCTGCGAAGGCTGGATAAGTTCTGCAACCTCGGTCAGATGGCCACCTTCTCCACCGCTCCTTCTTTGACTGACCGAAGCCTCAGCGACACATTGTCCAGAAACAGGAGTTTGTAACCGCCCAGTCTCTGGGAACGCGTTGCACAGACCTTTCTGCAAGGCCTCCCGAAGATGTTTCATCCTCTGCTCCCTCTGCGACGGCAAGATAAGGCCCGCAACCTTACCCTTGTAACGTGGACCAAGGAGGGTTGCCAGCCAGTATTGGTCCTTCTCCTTGATACCACGAATACGAGGATCCTTATGCAGGCTTTGCAGGATCAGGGAGGCCATGCAGCGTAGGTTTGCTGAGGCATTCGATCCGGAGTCCTCTGGGTCACTAAGGACGACATGGTCCGCAGCCACCTCCTCCCAGCCACGTACAAGTCCATGTGTTTCTTGGGACTGATCCCTTAAAGACTGCTGCTGATGCTGAGTGCCAGGCTCCACCTCCATACTGACACAATCCTCCTCCTCTTCCTCTTCCTGTGTGATCGGCGGGCACGCAGGAACACTATCTGGATAAAGGGGGCCTTGAGAGCTAAGGAAGTCCTCCTCTTCCTGCCTCTGTTCTGCCTCAAGTGCCCTGTCCATTATTGCACGCAGCATGTTCTCCAACAGGTGGACAAGGGGGACAGTGTCACTGATGCATGCACTGTCACTGCTCACCATCCTCGTGGCCTCCTCAAATGGTGACAGGACAGTGCATGCATCCCTGATCATGGCCCACTGGCGTGCGGAAAAAAAAACAAGCTCCCCTGACCCTGTCCTGGTGCCATAGTCGCCCAGGTACTCATTGATGGCCCTCTGCTGCATGTGCAGCAGCTGCAGCATGACCAATGTTGAGTTCCACCTGGTGGGCATGTCACAGATTAGGCGGTTCTTGGGCAGGTTAAACTCCTTTTGGAGGTCTGCCAGCCGAGCACTGGCATTATATGACCGGCGGAAATGCACACAGACTTCCCTGGCCTGCCTCAGGACATCCTGTAAGCCCGGGTACCTGCCCTAGAACTGCTGCACCACCAAGTTAAGGACATAAGCCAAACAGGGCACATGGGTCATTTGTCCCTGTCGGAGGGCAGAGAGGAGGTTGGTGCCATTGTCGCAAACCACCATTCCTGCCTTAAGTTGGCGTGGCGTCAACCACCTCTGAACCTGCCCCTGCAGAGCTGACAGAACCTCTGCCCCAGTGTGGCTCCTGTCCCCCAAGCACACCAGCTCAAGCACCACATGGCATCTTTTGGCCTGCATACTTGCATAGCCCCTTGAACGGCTACGGAGCACCGCTGGTTCCGAGGACCAAGCACAGGAAGAGGCCATGGAGGAAGAAGATGAGGAGGGGGTGGAGGATAGAGGTGTGTCACAATCATTAGTAGTGGCATTTTGGAGGCGTGGTGGTGGAACAACCTCCAACAGTACTGCACCTTGTCCTGCATCCTTCCCAGCTGCCAGCAGAGTCACCCAATGCACCGTAAAACTTAGGTAACGTCCCTGTCCATGCCTGATGGACCATGAGTCAGCGGTAATATGCACCTTACCGCTGACCGCCCTGTCCAGCGAGGCATGGACATTGCCTTCCACATGCCGGTAGAGAGCCGGAATCACCTTCCATGAGAAAAAGTGGCGTTTGGGTACCTGCCACTGAGGAACCGCACATTCTACAAACTCACGAAAGGGGGCAGAGTCTACCAACTGAAAAGGCAGCAGTTGAAGTGCTAGCAATTTTGCCAAGCTAGCATTTAACCGCTGGGCATGTGGATGGCTGGGAGCAAACTTCTTTCGGCGGTGCAGCAGCTGGGGCAGGGAAATTTTGCCTGGTACAATCTGACGTCGGTGTACCGAAAGCAGATTGTCCACAAGTACTTGGCTGTGACACACCTAATTCTACACCTTCATTCCTCTCAGTGCAGGTCTCAGAGAGGACTGAAGGTATAGTGGGGTTGGAGATCTCAGCTGATGAGGAGCAAGGAGAGGTCCTCTTTGTTCTTTGGTGTGGGTCTTTTAGATACGCTTGCCAACGAACTGCATGGCAGGTCAACATATGTCTGGTCAAGAATGTGGTGCCCAGGCGGGAGATGATTTGGCCACGCGAGATATGCTTGAGACATATGAAAGAAATGTTAATGTGTGGGTGTGGCGCTGTCCTGTTCTACACTCAAGTAAAAGGCGTAGCCATGGGGGCCAAATATGCCCCCAGTATAGCAAATCAGCTCCTCAACAAATGGGAAGAAGAACAAATCTATAGTATCAATAGGAAAAACATGAAACTATATTGACGATATATAGACGACATTGTCATAGTGTGGGGCGGCACTGAAGAGGAGCTACAAGTCTTTTTCGACGAAATCAACCATAACATCTATGGGCTCACTTTCTCTGGTAATTGGAGTAAACAAAATATAAACTACCTCGAATTACAGATATATAAGGATAACGGACATCTCAACACCAGAACGTTCTTTAAGATCATGGATAGGAATGGTTACATCCGAACCAGCAGCTGCCACCATCCACAGTGGATTGGGAACATTCCCAAGGAGCAACTTAAGCAGATACGCAGAAATTGCAGTAACGAAAACAACTTTGAAGAACAAACAGACATCCTAATCCTAATCATCCTAATCATCCTAATTTTGTATCCTTGTGGACAAAGGATACAAAAGGAGGGATTTAACATCATTGAAAGAAAAGGTGAAAAATATGGACAGGAATAGGCTAATAGAAGGAACACTGAACCCCCAAAAACAAGAAAGGAATAAAAACCTAAGTTTCGCCTTCCTAACAGGATATAACAGGCAATACAAAACCATGGAATCTATAATTAAGAAATACTGGCCTATCCTACAATCAGATAAAGTCCTAAATTCGGTATTACCAAAAAAAAACATTTTCATCTACAGGAAGGTTCCAACCCTTAGGAACAAACTAGTGCACAATGCCCTTGACCCTCCAAAACAAATTAAAATAGGAAATAACCTAAAAGGATTTTTCAAATGTGGAAAATGCTTGCCATGTAGGGTCAGCAAAAAAACAAATAAGAGGATAACCAAGTTCAGGTCGACATCTAATGGAAATGAATACACCATTAGGGAACTAATAACGTGTAACAATACCCATGTCACTTACGTACTAGAATTCCTGTGTCACAAACAATACATAGGATGAACAACTAGGCAGTTACATGTAAGGATTAGAGAACATATCACGAACATAAAAAACGGTTTAAAAAAACACAGTGTCTCCAGACATTTTAGAGACTATCATAATAGAGACCCCACGGGCATGACCTTCTACGCCATTGACAAAATCAAAGGACATTGGAGGGGTGACAACAAAAAAGTCAAGGTCTCGCAAAATGAAACCAGGTGGATTTTCCAGCTGGACACACTTCAACCAACAGGAATGAACATAGATGTCGACCTGAATTGTTTCCTTACCAATTTTTAAACAGCATAAATGATGAAAGAACGCCCCTTCCATCTCCTGAATAACATTTTTGTTCTTCCACTGTAAAAATTCCCTCTGCTAAAGGGGTTAAGTTGAGAAAGTCTAGCAAGATCCCCCCCCCCCCCTCAGCCAACCTCTTTCCAGTAACAACTGAAATTACTTTCACTATTTGACCCAATTTTCAAACAATGGGCACACAATGATTTTTTGGAACTACCCCCAATAGGTGTCCTCAACTAGCCGGGCATTGAAGTGGGAAATCCAGTATTCTTACTATTAGAATAAGTTCACCCCATTCTTAGGTGTCAGGGCAATTTATAAACATCTTTTGTCCAATAAACCAATCTCAATCTGGCTTCCTCATTTGGGTAGCCCCAACTAAAGTTTTCGACAATACTGCCCCCTACTGAATAGTTTACAAGATAATGTACACAAAAAACATAGTCCATTCCTTCCCCTACATAATAACCAAAGGGTATTAGACAGCTCCATTTAAGTATAATATCACATAATAAAGTATAACAACTCACCACCAATGTATTCCCTGGTACAAGTTTTTACATATATATTTTTATACAATTTTTACATATTTTTTTATTTTTATTTATTTTCGTTATTTTTTCTTTCTATTTCCTGTTTTTTTTATAGATTTTACTTTATTGGTAATAAATATATATACATATTTTTTGTGATTTTACCCTTTGAAATTGTAATTTTATGTGTATTGTTGTGTACAGCCGTCAGGTAACAAAAGTATCCGGTTATAATATGCGGAATCGTAGTAGTCCTTTATTTTTAACAAATAACATACCTATTACCTAGAGTAATGGTGACACAAATGCGTGCACCAAAATTGTTCTTGTGGAGTCACTAATTACGGCCGTGTTCCGCAAACTTGCGGCAGAAATACGGGCTTCGGTCTGCAATGGACATAGGCAATATGGCCGCCAGCGGTCTTCGGTCTGCAAGAAACATAGGCAAAATGGCCGCCAAAGCTCTGTAAGCGCATGCGCGAAACGAACACCGCACAATGTAAATAGATGGGAGGTGCAGCAAGGGTCACGCTCCCGTAGACGTCCAATGACAAAATGCGTAGGGTGTGGCCTAATCCTACGTCTTGCATCATCTCCCAGGGAACACAGTATTTGAATCTGACGGTTCTACTGATGACATTTTTGCCTTATATGAGCTACCAGTATGTGAGTACCGCTCTGTCATCTCTCTCAAATAAAACTTTTTAATGGTTTTACGGGCATTCCTTTACTCTTTTATGTCTAAATGCCACCTCAATCCTGAAAGTGCCAAGGACTGCCGCACAGTGGCATAGACTGTGACTGCTTGTCACCCCTGCAGGGGTAAGGAAGCTGGTGAGTGTTTACATAATAAGAGCACGAGATACAACCACTTGGTCACCACAGAAAATAAAGACTAGAAGATGTGTTTTGGATACACCTGTTTATTTTAAATGCCAGCAAAATCTATAAGGACTGTTTGAAATTACCATTGCTGCACTGAGCACAAGTCACTTTTTTTTATATATGCACTTTACGATTATTCTTAGCAACACTATTTTTTATTGCAGCTTATATACATTTTTGGTTCACTTTTTCCCTGCCTTTCCTCTCCCACCCCCTTCCCCCCCTCCCCCATCCCTTTATGCATTTACCTATGTATGTTTTGGATATCATGTGCTAGAGTGGATTATATTAATTTCACACATTATATATATATTTTTTGTTCACTACTTTTGCAATAGCTTATTTGGATATGGTACCATTTCACATTTGTAATATGTAACAGGTTTTTCAATGGTATAGTTAGTTCATTATCACAGAGATAGCACATATACTAGAGGATTTAATTTATATTTAAATCTACATTTGCACATGCGTTTTAATTAGGACAGCGCCACACCCACACATTAACATTTCTTTCATACTCAGCTTTCTCCACCTCGGTGGTGATTGCTTCTGTGGAGGCAGCAGTCCTATCCTACCCTTTGGTTATTTCATTTCATTTATTTTCTGTTGCACGGGTTCACCATTATATTTGTTTGCTTGAGACATATGTTGCAAATAGCAGCGGTGCGAACTGATGCACTCGTCTCAAAAAAGGCCCACACCAAAAAACTTTTGGAATAACGCACAGAGACAGCAGCGCCCTACACATGCGGAGCTTTGGGGTGTGATGCAGTCAGTGTGCTGCCCTTAGGCTGGCCCCTGGAGGGCATCCTGCCTCGTTGGTGATGTGCCTCCTCCACCTCCTATCAGGCACCCACGTTGAGTCAGTGACCTCATCATCCCCTCCCTCCTCATCACTGGAGCAAACCTGGCAGTATGCTGCAGCAGGGGGAGCATAACTGCCAGATTGCTGTCCTTCTTGGGCACCCCCCCTGTCCGTGCTCACGTTACTGCATTCATCTAGCTTGGTATCATCATCAGAGCCTTCTAAACGCTGGGCATCCTCCTGGAGCATGTACCCAACACTGTGGTCAAACAGTTCGAGGGACTCCTCAGGAGGACATGGTGGGGCTAGGGAAGGAGTCACTGATGCCATTGAGCCGAGGGAAGAGGCCGCGTTGGCAGCTGCTTTGCCAGACAAAGTACCCTGAGCATGGGTGAGAGAGGATGAGGAGGATGATGACGGCTTGGTCATCCACTCGACCAAGTCTTCCGCATGTTGCGGCTCAACACAGCCAGCTGCCAAAAAAAAGGCCAAGCATGTCCCACGGCCACATGCTGATGAGGATGCACCGTCTCCGCGACCAGCACTGTTGCCTCTAGACACAGAGCCTGCTTGCCCTCTTTTATTGGCTTGTGACTGTCTGCCTCTCCTTGTTGGCCTCCCAGACATACTAACGGCCTGTAGCTGCACTAAGCTGGGATATATATGTATATATATATATATATATATATATAGAGAGAGAGAGAGAGAGAGAGAGAGATATTGATAGATATATATATATCTCTATATATATTTATATATATATCTCTATATATATATATATATATATATATATACTGATACTGCAGCCAGCAAAATCAACTGCCTGCCTGTAGTATGAGAACACCACCAACCTTCTACAGGTAGCTTTAGCTGAACACTGTGCAGAGCTCGCAAAAAAATAACTTGTAGCTTATTTAGCTGCCTGCGGTAGTGATAGGATCAGGAAAACACCACCAACCTTCTACAAGTAGCTTTAGGTGAACACTGTGCAGAACTCGCAAAAAACTAACTTGTAGCTTATTTAGCTGCCTGCGGTAGTGATAGGATCAGGAAAACACCACCAACCTTCTACAAGTAGCTTTAGGTGAACACTGTGCAGAGCTTGCAAAAAACTAACTTGTAGCTTATTTAGCTGCCTGTGGTAGTGATAGGATCAGGAAAACACCACCAACCTTCTACAGGTAGCTTTAGGTGAACACTGTGCAGAGCTCGCAAAAAAATAACTTGTAGCTTATTTAGCTGCCTGCGGTAGTGATAGAATCAGGAAAACACCACCAACCTTCTACAGGTAGCTTTGGGTGAACACTGTGCAGAGCTCACAAAAAACTAACTTGTAGCTTATTTAGCTGCCTGTGGTAGTGATAGGATCAGGAAAAAAACACCACCAACCTTCTACAGGTAGCTTTAGCTGAACACTGTGCAGAGCTTGCAAAAAACTAACTTGTAGTTTTAGCTGAACACTGTGAGGAGGAAGCACTACACTAACTGGTAGCTTTAGCTGAACACTGTTCAGAGGACGGACTACACTAACTTGTAGCTTTAGCTGAGCACTGTGCAGAGGTTGCACTATGCTAACTTGTAGTTTTAGCTGAACACTGTGCAGAGCTCGCAAACAACTAACTTGTAGTTTTAGCTGAACACTGTGAGGAGGAAGCACTACACTAACTGGTAGCTTTAGCTGAACACTGTTCAGAGGACGGACTACACTAACTTGTAGCTTTAGCTGAGCACTGTGCAGAGGTCGCACTATGCTAACTTGTAGTTTTAGCTGAACACTGTTCAGAGGACGCACTACGCCAACTTGTAGCTTTAGCTGAACACTGTGCAGAGGTCGCACTACACTAACTTGTAGTTTTAGCTGAACACTGTGAGGAGGACGCACTACACTAACTTGTAGCTTTAGCTGAACACTGTTCAGAGGACGCACTACCCTAACTTGTAGCTTTAGCTGAACACTGTGCAGAGGTCACACTACACTAACATGTAGCTTTAGCTGAACACTGTGAGGAGGACGCACTACACTAACTTGTAGCTTTAGGTGAACACTGTGCAGAGGTCGCACTACACTAACTTGTAGTTTTAGCTGAACACTGTGAGGAGGACGCACTACACTAACTTGTAGCTTTATCTATGAATTATGGGCCGTGACGCGCCACACAAATTTGGTGCGAACGGGCGAACAGACAATGTTCGAGTCGAACATGGGTTCGACTCGAACGCGAAGCTCATCCCTAGTTATAGGTCATAGTGAATTTCAAATTCCGATCATTAATGTTAATCAAATTGAAGACATTTTTGGGATTTTCCGCAGCGTCACTCCTCGCACGGCGCACATGCACAGCGGGCTATTCTGTTGACTGGGCTGACCATATAGAGACGCTGGGATCGAGTAAGGGGGTTCTTTTTCTACCCAGAGGCCATGAATGTGACTTCATACATTGTGATTGGTAAATATACGAAAATAAATATCTATTACTGTTTTTCTTTTTCACCTATCAATGGAGAATTTCAATACATGCTATCTTACAGTTTTCCAAATCCTCTGAAGAAGACCCGTGGGGGTCGAAACGCTTTAGATTCATTTACAAGATTTATATACCATTTTTTATGGTGTTTGGTCATGATGTACTACTATTCCATATTGTCATGTCAGTGACGTTGTTTTTATTCACTATTTGTGTATCACAGCTCATGTCCTGATCATTCATGTCTAAAGCAGAAAAAATCTTTTATACTTTGTTATAAAAAAAAGTCTTAAACAAAAAAAAGTCTTTTGATACATATTTTTTATTCCCTTTGCTGCCTGGAAAACCCCTCATGGGGGACAATTCCTTTTTCAGGTTAGGAGTCCATTAGCTGAAATAGCAAGCCAGTTTTCTGTTAGAAACAGGCCGGGTTTGGTTCACTAGTAGCTGTAGCAGTATAGGAGCCAGCGATGTAACCTCTCTCAGCAGACGGCCTGAGGAAGGAGCATGCATGCTCCGAATGTACGCCGTGCCCCTTGATGTCACTTCTGGGTCCACATTGGAGCTGTCACTGGAGTGTCAGCATCCAGCCGACCTCCGAGCTGGGGAGCACCGGGGAGTGCGGGGAACCACCATCGCGGCCGTGGCTCTTTGCTCTTGCAGCTGACCTTTACACACAAAAGGACCGATCAAGGATCCAGTGGATTAACACCATTGGATATGCTATGCCTAAGACATTCTACATGTGGGTTGTGTACCTCTTGAATAAACAAGTTGTGCTTTTATACTACACTTAGTAGGTGCTGCTTTTCTCCCCTTGATTTAAACAGAGTCACTTTCACTCTTACAAGTTGGCAGCCATGATGTAATCCAGTGGAGGCTGGTGGGTTCTTCTTTTGGGGGCGCAGCAGACAACACCCCCCCGGTGGTGCGGCACTGAAACAGCATTCCCTCGGGCACCGCGGCACTGACAGCACCCCCCCTCGCAGGTGGTCTGGCACTTACCCTTGTGTGGTGGGTCTGTGGTGTCATCTCCTTCTCTTCAGGAGTGTGGGCAGCGAGTCCGGTGTCCGCTCCTCCAGCTTCCTCCGTCATGTGTCTCCTCTTCCACCAAGGTGCAAGGCATCCAATAGGATCGCCTGACGCTTTGGCCAATCGGGAAAATGACTCAGGACCTGCCTCCTGATTGGTGGGGAAGAACTTTAGTGTGAAAATAGCGAAAAATTTATTTGCTATCATTACACAACTAGGTGGGCTCACAGAGCAATGCTCTGCGCTCTGAGCCCACCCTTTTTTGAAGCCTATTAGAGTCAGTGATCAAGCTAAAGTCAGTAGCTGAAGGTATCATAACAATAATGAGTGGTTTGTGAATCTGCAGTCAAGGTCAGTACATGAGTAGTGGTCGATAAGGATGAGCATAACAGAAGCAACAAAAGCAAGATACTAGTATAAGTATAATTGTCTGGCAAACTGGATTTGAAGCGGCGGGTCTCAAAAAAGGAAATTCAAAGCAGGAGCAACGAGTTCAAGGTTTCAGCAAACTAGGTACCAATGAAGTTTGACCAAAAGATCAGGCAAGGAGCTATCCTGAGCTTTAGGTGGTTCAGTAGAAAGAGCTACCTCCAGTCACAACAGAGGCTGTTAGCTAGCCAGTCCCTGAGAAATGTGTCATCAGTAGAGAGGCGCTTTAACGTCAAACTCACAGTCTATCCAAACTCATCCTGTCCTGTAAATGGTGGAATATACTGACCATATTTAACAGTTCACTCACCTGAACCCCTGGCTGGTTTATATAAAAATCTATATGTAGTCATTTACATCCCCCCAAGATCCCAGCCAGCCAAGGATCTGTCATTTGTGGTGTGACTGCAACAGGTGAACATTATCAGACAGTGGGTCATCATATTGGCAACTTTGTCAAAATGTGTGGGTCACTTTGTGTGGGTCATCATTGCAGTGGGTTTTTTTTGTCAGTGGGTCGATTTTCTCAGTGGGTAAATTTTGTCAGTGGACAGGTCTTTGTGGCAGCAGGTCACCATAATGTGCAAGGATTTACATCACCCCAAAACTTGATTGACATGTATTTACATGTGTGCACAATCTTAAATGAGGACACTGACCCTCTAAATTTGAAAACTTTTGTCTATTCCTTCAGGATCAAATGCAAGCTGTTTCTATTGGAAGGGGGAAGACGTAAACCTTCGACAAATGGAGTATACATAGGACCCCCCATTGGTCTGAGTTCTGTAGTCTTCAACCTGGCACAAAAACAGCAGTTTCGGTATCAGTATTTTAAGAATGTCCCGAGACCCAGGTAGGAACTGTACTAACATACTTTTCAAAGCCAACACCTATGGGAGCGCCATAAATGTGATATGACAAGCATTTATGATGTAAAATGCTATAGAAAGTTTTAAGCAGGGCTTTGCATATACCTTTTATATTATTTTACTCTGTAATGTATGAACAACTCAAATAAGATAAGAGAAAAAACATTTATTTTACTAATAAAAAAAGTCTAAAGTACAAAACATAAACATTGGCGTCCCATCATCTCATTGTTATGTTATTACTTAAAAAAAACACACAAGATACTTACTAACTATAGGTATTCCTTCCTTCAAAGAGATGAACATTCTGAATCTAGGCCTAAAATGTGGTTTGAAAAAACCAATGAATAAGTTTGATGTCTTCATTGACATCCACAAATATATTAGGAAGATAAATATTAAAAAGTATTTTTTGGGATGCACCCCTAATATATCAGTGGTAACTCATAAGCCAGGGGAGGTGGTCAATAGTGGTCTTAAAAATAAGTCCCTATTTAACCCCCACAACAATCCCAACCATCAAGTTGAGGTATTCAAAGGGTTAATACTACGAGATCTGGAACATCTGAAACCCAATAAACAAATGAATGTAAGGCATATCAGTGAGGGGATTACCATGTTGGAGAAACGAAATGATATCATCATAAGACCAGCCGATAAGGGGGGTGGGGTAGTAATACTCTCAAAGGAGTTCTATCATAACCAGATTATGGAGATGCTCTCAGATGAAGTAACATATAAACGTCTGAAGAATGACCCCACCCTGCCCTATAGGGATGAATTGGATATTCTAGTACACATGGGTTCAAAAAGCGGGGTACTAACGGACAAAGAGAAAAGGTTCCTGTTACCTACCAGCAGTCGGATCCCCACACTCTACACCTTGCTGAAGATTCACGAAGACCCCTCTAATCCTCCAGCAAGACCTATTGTCAACAGTATTGATACGGTCTCTGCCAGATTGGGTCAGTATTTGGACCGGTTCTTGCAAAAGAGTGTCACTAATACCCGTTCATATATAAGGGACACTAAGAATTTTTTTAATTGTTTGCAGAAAGTGAGCCTGATAGGAAGAGAGCAGGCAATCTTGGTCACAGCCGACGTTTCCTCTCTTTACTTCATCATACAGCATGATGATGCCTTATTTGCGCTCAATTGGGCCCTTAGTCAAAGAGAGGATCTCCACCACAACCAAAAGATTTTCCTTAGGAATGCCTTGGATTTCTGCCTTAGTCATAACCATTTTTGGTATGACGGTACATTCTACTCACAACAAAGAGGCGTTGCGATAGGCGCGAAATTTGCGCCCAGCATAGCCAATTTGTTTATGGCGGAGTGGGAGGATCAGACCATTTTTAGAGAACAAAGGCCGGAACTTATATTTTACAAACGCTTCATTGATGACCTGTTTTTTATTTGGAATGGTACATCTGAGTCGTTAGGAGCATTTATACAGGCCCTGGATAGTAATAACAACAATATTAAGCTTACTTCAGAATGGCATAAAGAAGAAATAAACTTTTTGGACGTCACCATTTATAGGGTGAACGACAAATTAGAAACAAGAGTTTATTTTAAAAAAAACAGACAGTAACAGTTATTTGCCCATTTCAAGTGGTCATCATCCATTATGGCTCTGGAATATCCCAAAAGGACAGATTATGAGAGTAAGAAGAAACTGCTCTGAAGATACACAATTCCGGATTCAATCTAAAGTCCTTACAGAGAGATTTGAAGCCAAGGGATATGACCCGAAGAAACTGAAGAAGGTGGTGGAGGAAGTGACTGAAATACCTAGAATCACATGCTTACAAGAATCACGGCCGGTGGGTTCTGAGGTAGTACCAACAGAAAAAAATCGTAATAAAGAGTGGGGTTTTACTTCCCAATTTCATACTCAATAATAGGAAGTGGAGGAGATCTTCAGAAGACACTGGCATATACTCCGGTTAGATAAGAAACTCACCTCAGTATTACCTTCTGAGCCCCAGTTCATTTATAGAAAAACCATGAGTTTTGGAGACAGAGTGGTGAAGAAAGTGATTGACCCTCCTAAACGTCCTCCGACATTTTGGGATCGCAATGGCTTTTTTGCGTGCAGGAGATGCAAAGCCTGCAAGGAGGTCTCCAGACCTCTTAGAGGAATTGATAGTTTCCTTTCCCCGATTAATAATCACAGTTTCGGGATTAAACAATTCATTACATGCAACAGCACCTTTGTGGTGTACGCATTGAAATGTCCTTGCGGTTTAATCTATATAGGCCGTACAAAAAGGCTATTACGGGTGAGAATAGCTGAACACATAAACAACAAAAAAATAGGCTATAAGGATCATAACGTCTCACTGCATTTTAAATTAAAACATAATAGTGACCCGACGGGATTGGAATTTTGGGGGGTTGAACATCTCCAGTCCCATTGGAGGGGCATAAATCGAGAGTTATCCAAACGTGAAACCCATTGGATCTATTCTGTGGATGTGATTGCCCCCAAGGGTCTTAACATAGAGCTTGACATAAATTGTTTCATCAGTGACACATAGACATACCCTGGGGTATGGTTCCAGTTTCTTTTTATCACAGTGTAATGTTTTATTAAAATGAAATTTTGACTCCAAATTGATCATTTTTTTATATAGAGATGTTTTATGTACATGTGTTTACATGTGGATTGTCATATGTTCATATATATACATATATACATTTTAGATATACAATTTTAATATATATTTATTTTAATATTCCAACATATGTTTATCAGGTGCAATTTAGCGTATGCAATTATTCAATACGTGCTAGGAAATCGCTATGCAGTTTTTATCTTTATTTATAGAATAAGCAATGTATGATGTAAAATTGCTAGACAATACATTTATTGTTCCAACATATGTTTATCAGGTGCAATTTAGTGTATGCGATTATTCAATACGTGCTAGGAAATCGCTATGCAGTTTTTATCTTTATTCATAGGATAAGCAATGTATGATGTAAAATTGCTAGACAATTCTTGTTTACTGAAAACTTTTATATTTTGAGAGTGAATATTTTAATCAGTTTTAATGAATACTGAAAGTGTGCTTGCTCAGTGATAGCGCTGCGGATCAATGTCCGCGCCGCATACACTGAATGATTGCAGGTATTCAAGTTACTTGTTTTTTATGCATTAGGTCATCTTCCACTAGAACCGGTATTGTCATGCTTAATACGACCTGTGGGAGCAGAATGTCCGGATGATGTTATTTCACGCATTGCTGACAGTATTTAGCATTAGGGGCGGGGATGTGTGAGTCATCCGGGCATTTGCTTCTGCTGATTGGTTGTTCTGCCTGCCACTTATATAAATACCGGCCTCCTTTCTGGTGTGTCACACCCTCAGAAGAAGTCCAGGAAGTGACGAAACGTTAGGGACGTGTCGCACAGGAAGTGATGCATGCGCTCCACCAACCGAGGAACCAGGAAGCGTGTGACTGTGGCTACACACAGGGAGCGCTCCTGACAGGTTTTCATGACTGGAGGACGCAATCAGGCACAGTGCACTTTGTTATCTTTGCTCAATGTTTATTAAATTTTGTTACGCACGGTTTTAAGGGGATGTTTGGATGGTTCAAATAAAGATGTTTAGCAGTATCACGCAATGTGAGCATTTTTGTTTCTTCTACATATCCTATTGGAACTACTGGGAATAATACTGACATCTGGTGGTCGCTTTGGATATTGATACAGATTTACTACTATTAATCAAGGCTTTTATTGATCTGATTTCTGGTAAGTGAGTTTTCATTGGGGACCCGAGCACGTGGTGTAACGCTTGGTGAAAGGATTACTACCCTCACAGAATACATCTTGATTATTTATTGGTAGGACTCTGGCTATCAGATCCGTGTTTGAACTTTCTGAATTAGATTAAGAAAGAGACCCTGTCCAATGGGGTGCATAGCGCTGCTGCAATACTGAAGAGACACTTTATATATTTATATATTTATAATTGTGTATTTATATATTTATCTAATTTAATTGATTCATTATTGCCTATATACATGTTCTACTATTTAAGCAGCTGCTACTAGTCATATAATCATTTATGTGCCGCACATACACCGTTAGAATATTGTACTAAGCGCAGAGCATTGTTGTTTTTTTGGGACGGGCATATACAACATACATTCATTCCTTCATTACTCTAATGATAATGTATTTAGATACATTTAAATTGAATTTAGATTTCAAAAAGCATCTTCAGCTACGTTAATTCACAAATGTACGTAGTAAGGATTGACTCCAAGAAAACTTCACCTATTATAATAACCACTTGCCATCCGGGGAATTTTGACATATCTCACATACATGGTTAAATCAGCATTATTTTTTTCCTAGTAAATTACTTAGATATCAAACATGTCACAATTTAAAATTGCGCAGGCCCATGAAATGGCAACAAATTATGGTACCTAAAATTATCCATAGGCAACACTTTAAAAACCTTTGCACCCTTTTGGGGATGTGTGTCCTGGTCATGGAGCTGTGTGGATGCTGGTGAGCTGAGCTCCAGGTGGATCAGGCAGATTCACTACACCTGCTAGCCATTAGAGGAGTGTGGGGGAGAGTAAAAAAATATGTCTGCATGGTGGAGATCCCAGGCGGGTGCCGGCGTCTCTCAGAAGCAGCGGGACCTACGGGGATATCTTTTAACTACAGCGCTGGCTGATCGTGATCCCCCTAGAAATTGCATCGCCAAAGTCCACACCAAAAGTGACACAAAAGAAGGAGCAAAATAAGGAGCATCCATGCTGAAAAGCCCTGCTACAGTGGAGCACACAGAGCGGAGATCTCTCTCTCCCATTTCCACCCCTGCATGGCCACTTACCACACTGCAGCCAGGACTAACTGAGCTACGGCAGCTGGAGCTGGAGCAGATAAGGGTGACATCTGAACTACAATGTTGAAAGCACTACCAACAAAGGCAGACATGAGCACATGGGCATCAGAAATTGCAGAGAACAGTGAAGTTCCTTCTTTAGCATATAAAGGCACACTGTGTGTTATATAGCTGGGGCTATCCGTTTGATATCCGAATAAGAAAGGAGGGCAATTTTTTTCAGGTACTGAGCCCAGAAAAGCTATCGGTATTATTCAGGTTTCTTGGAGCTGAAACCTTTGAAGTACCTAACTGGCTGGCCCCACTTAAGGAGACAGACACTCACCAAGCCAAGAGAAGACAGTTTCAGAGAAGGTTGATCTTAGTAGGCGAGAGATTTACTATGCCCTTTTTTGCAAGAAAATTGAAAATCAAAGAATAGCTTTGTATCTATTAATATTGACTCTTATCACCATAGACTGTGTGCATGGAGATGGGAGAACTCTCTAGATACTATATCAAATTGAACATTTTTTTTTCCATATACTGTATATTGTACACTTGATACTAACTGGGAAGGGGGAGGAGCTGATAAACACATATATATTTTTTTTTGGAGCACTTTAGAATCACTAAATACTCAAGAAGTATAGAATTATGAATATTAGTACTTTTCATTAACCACTTCAGCCCCGAAATATTTGGCTGCTGAATGACCGGGCCATTTTTTGCGATTCAGCACTGTGTCGATTTAACTGACAATTGCGCTGGTGTGCGACGCTGCACCCAAACAAAATTGACGTCTTTTTTTCCCCACAAATAGAGCTTTCTTTTGGTGGTATTTGATCGCCTCTGCAGTTTTTAATTTTTGCGCTATAAAAAAAGAGCAACAATTTTGAAAAAATGCAATATTTAAAATTTTAAATATTATAAAAAGCTAATTTTTCTCAGTTTATGCTGATATGCATTCTTCTACATATTTATGGTAAAAAAATTGCAATAAGTGTATATTGATTGGTTTGCGCAAAAGTTATAGTGTCTACAAAATAGGGAATAGATTTATAGCATTTTTATTAATATATATTTTTTAGCCAGTAATGGCGGTGATCTGTGTTTTTTTATCAGGACTGCGAAATTATGACAGACACATCGGGCACTTTTGACACATTTTTGGGACCATTGACATTTATACAGCGATCAGTGCTATAAAACTGTACTGATTACTGTAAAAATGTCACTGGCAGGGAAGGGGTTAACACTAGGGGGCGATCAAGGGGTTAACTGTGTTCCCTGCTACGTGTTTCTAACTGAAGGGAAGGACTGACTAGAGGAAGTGACAGATTGTGGTTCCTAGCTAATAGGAACACACAAGCTGTCACTCCTCTCAGAACAGAACAGAGATTTGTGTGTTTACACACACACTTCCCTGTTGTGCCTCTCGTGCTCACGATCGCTCGTGGCAGGCGGTCATTGCGACCATCGGCCACGAGCATCGGAACCTCCGATGTGCAGCGGGCGCGCCTGCTATCCCGGTCCCGCCAGCCAACGTATAGCTACTGTGGTTCGCAGGATCGTGCCGACCTGACGCAGTAAAATGACGGCGGCTGGTTGGCAAGGGGTTAGATAGAGTAATGTTTTACACAGATATATGCAGGGCCATCTTTATTATTGATTGGACCCTGGGCAAAACTTTTCTTGGGCCCCCCCATGCAGTTTCGCTCTCCACCTGAGACATACAATAAATAGCAGCTAGACTCAAAATCTATTTACTGAATCAAATCAGGGAGCGATTGCGATTGGTTGCCAGAGGTTACAGTGTATCATTGCCACTCACTGACTGGTTGCTAGAGGTTACAGCAGACATTATGGCTCACTGATTAGTTGCTAGAGGTTACAGCACATGAGTTCTGAGATTACTGTACATTAATACTCCTCCTTAATTGTTGCATGAGGTTACTGCACATCATTACTGCTTACTGATTGGTTGCTAGGGGTGACAGCACATCATCTCCTCACTGCCTTCACACCATGGACTGGGGAGATGAGGGGACCCATTAAAAGACAAAAAACTCCTAGGGATCCTAGGACTCCTGGGATCAGTGGCAGTGCTGGGGGGGGAGAAACCCTCCCCCCCAGCACTGCCACTGATCCCAGGAGTCCTAGGATCCCTAGGAGTTTTTTTTCAATGGCAATGATGATTTTTTTTTACCGACTACACATATAAAGAGGAGTTTCAACACTGGCCACCAATGTAATAGGGGTTTACACTGACCACTAATGTAATAGGAGTTTACACTGACCACTAATGTAATAGAAGCATTCACAGTAACCACCAATGTAAGGAGGGATTTACACTAGCCACTAGTGTTAATGAAAGGATTCTACACCAAGCACCAATGTAATCAGAAGATTTACACTGACCACCAATGTAACTGAGACATTTAGCCTGCGTTCACATGTGTGTGTGTTTGGAACACGTAAAATTGCTTTCCTAACTCCAAAGAAATGTGCTGCCTTTTAGCAGATACACAGCAGTGCCATTAATTGTTAATGACACCCTCACGCATCTGCTGACATGTGCCTTGGCACTGTGTGATTTTGAAAAAGGGTTTGGGACTTTCTTCCACATTTGTAGCGCATAGAACAGCCCATTGAAATGAATGGGCTGCCCTACACGTGACCTATATCTTTATCCACCCTGTCAGTACACCTTTGCATCCTAAAATCCATGCTAACCTCTGCACCCCAAACCTCCCCCATCCTATCCACTCTAATCCCCCTCCCCTTTAACTCTGCCTGTCTTCTCTGCTCATCTTTGCACCCACCTTCCTTACCTCCATACACCCCCTCCTTGCTCACCTATGCCCCTCAAACTGTAATTCCTTTTCTGCCTACCTCTGTACACCCCACACTTCCCTCCCCCCACTAATTTGCTCACCTTTGCAGAACAGGCTGATGGTAGGCTTAATGACCACAGTTGTAGGTAGGACTTTCAAGCATGCCCTTTTATCACCCCCGTATAGGTGATGGTGGATATGACCTCAGGGGGACATGATATACATATGAATACCGCCTCTAAATACATATGAATGTTGCCCACCCGCCGCTATTTACATATGAAGGCCACCAATATTTACATATCAATGCCGGTATTTACATGTAAACAAAGGGTCTGCTGGTGAGTTATCTGTACACAACAATAGGGCAGAGCTGGGCAGCATTAGTAATAGAACTTCACACTGAGATATCAGGACACAGCATGGGACTAAAACCTCAAGGCATGAGAGAATTTAAACTGGGATAGTTGACAAGTATGAGGCAGCTGCTTTGGGCCCCACAACAATGACAGGGCCCAGGGCAGCTGCTCCTTTTGCCCTGCCTTATAGATGGCCCTGGATATATAGGGGGTAATGCTGCACTGAATTGGCTAATGATAAGGGAACTTACACTTATCACTTAAAGGTTATAAATATAACACAGTCATTTCAATTTGTCATTTGTTTACTAAAAATGGCAAAAAGCTGGGGTTCTCTCCCCCTCCTTTTTTGTTGATGTTGTTGTTGCATTGCTTATACAAGGGGTGTGTGTGTGTGGGGGGGGTGAATGTAGATGTTGAGGTATGTATGTGTATACAAATGTAATTATGTAGGTGCATGTAGGCAAAAATGGATGCACTGCTTTGCTACTCTATGGATACACATTTAAAATTGTGCTGAATCACCTATTTCTCCTAGAACTATTGGTAATAGTGCCAATTCTAATTGATGCAGATATCGAGGGGTGAATTAGTGGGGATATAGAGGGATGGATGTAGCTGTTGGCGGCATCTGGGTGGGTTGAGATGACTAAACTATATCCAGCTGACGGTAGGGGAAGCAGAACCAGCCGGGAAAATACACTCTACTCTAGAATAATGGCATTGCCGATATGAGCAGTCCTACCATCTGAATGAAGTAGTGAAATAAAGATTGGGGCCTCGTTTCCACTGGTGTGACTTGCTGTGCAACTTTGGTTGCATAGAGTTGCATGTCGGATAGGAAATCAAGGTGGATCTGTCCAGTTTGGCCCACAATGTCCATGTTTCTCTGTGACCAGACACATTCCCCTAGATAGTATATACCCATAAGCCCCTGGTGGGATAGGGTTGTTTTGGTGCCTGACACTAGGGATGAGCCGAACGCCCCCCTGTTCGGTTTGCACCAGAACATGCGAACAGGAAAAAAGTTCGTTCAAAGCACTTTTGATTTCTCCCATAGACTTTTAAAGGGTGTTCCGCGGCATTCGAATTTGAACACCCCAAATTGTTCGCTGTTCGGCGAACTTGCGAACAGCCAATGTTCGACTCGAACTCGAAGCTCATCCCTACCTGACACCTTTAGGGTTTTTTTTTTCTCAGGGAATGAGGGCGGTTGCGAGCGGACATTGTGTTTCTTCAAGAAACACACTGTCAGGAAAAGCCCTCTTGCAGTTTTAAACGAATGCCTGTGCATAGAAGCGCCATTAGGCGCTCGCGGGCGCGCAATAGCGCCAATGGCGCTAATAGTGCTAACAAACGTACGCACATGCGCAATAGTACCAATATCTCTATTAGTGCTAACAAACGTACGCGCATGCGCAATAGCGCCACTTGGCGCCAAAGATAGGCTATTTAAAGAAGACTGTTTCAATGCTGCCTTGCTGTCCGGTCTACAGCGTTTCCTGAGACCCCTGCTACCTTGTTACCAGTTTTCTTGTATCCAGTACTTACTTGGCTTGTTCCTGACTTACCTGCTTGCTGCCCGCCCCGATCTTGGCTTGGACTCTGACTATTCTCTTGGTTTGCCCTTCTGTACCTGATCTGCCCGCCAGTACCTTGACCCGGCTTGTCTGCATCTCCCTGCTGTCTGCAACCTGCTGCGGGACTACAGTGCACCTCCCTGCTGTCTGCAACCTGCTACGGGACTACAGTGCACCTCCCTGCTGTCTGCAACCTGCTACGGGACTACAGTGCACCTCCCTGCTGTCTGCAACCTGCTACGGGACTACAGTGCACCTCCCTGCTGTCTGCAACCTGCTACGGGACTACAGTGCACCTCCCTGCTGTCTGCAACCTGCTACGGGACTACAGTGCACCTCCCTGCTGTCTGCAACCTGCTACGGGGCTACAGTGCACCTCCCTGCTGTCTGCAACCTGCTACGGGACTACAGTGCACCTCCCTGCTGACTACAGGATCCTGCCTTCTGCTCCAGTGTTCCAGTCAGGCACTTGTGCCCCTCTGTACTTTCGAGTCCCTGTTCACACCTTCAGGGGTTCTTAAGTCAGAGGTATACGAGAGGCCGTTCCCTGCATTCCGGGCTCCACCTACCAGGTACGTGACACACACTTTACCTCTACTAGATGCCCTTCACTAAAAAATGCAAGATACCCTTATCATAGTTGCTCAGATAATCCTAAATCTCGAGGGGTTTCCATTGTGTTTGCCAGAACGCTGCCGTGGAAATTGGAGGACCAGCTATCTGACCCTCAGGGAAGATATCCTTTTGTACGTGGCAAAGTTGGTGATCAGGCCAGAACACTTGCCAACTAGGGATGAGCCGAAATCCCCCCGGTTGGGTTCTTAGAAGAACATGCAAAAAATTTATTATAACACCGTTAAAGTCTATGGGATGCAAACGTGAAAAATCAAAAGGGCTAATTTTATTTTCAAAATATTTATTGTTTTTTTCAACAAACAAGTTGTACAGTCAACGAATCATGTAGGCAGAGTAGTCATATCACATACAGTTAGACCCCAAGGGGGTAGGCAATTCAAGCAAAAGAAACCAAAAAAAAAAACAAAAACAAATGTTAGGGGTTAGGACCCGGCCTGTGGTTATAACAGATACTACTCTATTCTAATCTTTTCTATTCAAATTCAAATTCATTTTATAAGAAATTCAAATTATTCTATTCTAATCTTTTCTATTCGAATTCATTCTATACGAAATTCCAATTTCGGAAGATGGCTTCTGAAATTCCAATTTCGTATAGAATGAATTCGAATTTGAATAGAAAATAATAGACTAGACAAACAATAGAACAGAACAGAATAAAATATAATATATATAATTTATTCTATTCTGTTCTATTGTTTTTCTAGTCTTTTCTCTTCTACTCTATTCTAATCTTTTCTATTCAAATTCAAATTCATTTTATAAGAAATTCAAATTATTCTATTCTAATCTTTTCTATTCGAATTCATTCTGTACCAAATTCCAATTTCGGAAGATGGTTTTATTTATATACATATATATATATATATATATATATATATATATATATATATATATATATATATATATATATATATATATATATATTAGTTCTTTCTATTCTGTTCTACTGTTCTATTGTTTTTCTATTCTATTCTTTTCTATTAGAATTTGATTTAATTCTATTTCTATATAACCATTTTTCAAAATTTGAATTTTGTATAGAATGAATTTGAATTCAAATAGAAAAGATCAGAATATAATAGAAAATAATAGAAAAACAATAGAACAGAGTAGAAAAAATATTATATATACATATATATATATATATATATATATATATATATATATATATATATAAAACCATCTTCCAAAATTCAAATTTCGTATAAAATGAATTTGAATTTGAATAGAAAAGATTAAAATAGAGTAGAAAGAATAGACTAGAAAAACAATAGAACAGAATAGAATAAGATATAATATATATATTATATTTTATTCTGTTCTGTTCTATTGTTTTTCTAGTCTATTCTTTTCTATTCAAATTCAAATTCATTCTATACGAAATTCGAATTTCAGAAGCCATCTTCCGAAATTCGAATTTCGTATAGAATGAATTCAAATTCGGATAGAAAAGTTTAGAATAGAATAAAAAAGAATAGCATAGAAAAACAATGAAACAGAATAGAAAAAATATAATATATATATTATATTTTATTCTCTTCTGTTCTATTGTTTTTCTAGTCTATTCTATTTCTATTATTTTCTATTCTAATCTTTTCTATTCAAATTCAAATTCATTCTATACGAAATTCTAATTTTAGAAGCCAATTTCCGAAATTCGAATTTCGCATAGAATTAATTCAAATTTGAATAGAAAAGTTTAGAATAGAATAGAAAAGAATAGCATAGAAAAAAAATAGAACAGAATAGAAAAAAAAATAGAATATATATATTTAACCATCTTCCAAAATTGGAATTTGGTACAGAATGAATTCAAATTCAAATAGAAAAGATTAGAATACAATATATTATATTTTTTTCTATTCTGTTCTATTGTTTTTCTATACTATTCTTTTATACTTTCTATTCTATCCTAATCTTTTCTATTGGAATTCAATTTCATTCTATACGAATTTCAAATTTCGCAAAATGGTTATATATAGTTTACTTTTTCAAATTCAGTTATTGTTTTTTTCGAATGCGGTAGAATTTTTTCGAATTTTATAGTTTTTTTCGAATGTAGTACAATTTTTTCGAATTTGATAGTTTTTTTCGAATGTGGTAGAATTTTTTCGAATTTGACAGTTTTTTTCGAATGTGGTAAAATTTTTTCGAATTTGACAGTTTTTTTCGAATGTGGTAGAATTTTTTCGAATTTGACAGTTTTTTTCGAATGTGGTAGAATTTTTTCGAATTTGATAGTTTTTTTTCGAATGTGGTAGAATTTTATCGAATTTGACAGTTTTTTTCGAATGTGGTAGAATTTTTTCGAATTTGATAGTTTTTTTCGAATGTGGTAGAATTTTTTTGAATTTGACAGTTTTTTCGAATGTGGTAGAATTTTTTCGAATTTGACAGTTTTTTTTGAATGTGTTAGAATTTTTTCGAATTTGATAGTTTTTTTTCGAATGCAGTCAAATTTTTTCGAATTCGAATACGAAACGAATTCCGAAAACGAATGTAATCAATGCAACGAATTTAACTAAACAAATTTAGTTAAATAACGAATCGAAACGAAACTAAACTAAACAAATTTTTTCATCCTGCACATGTCTACTTGCCCCTAGATATTCCTGCACCATATAATGCAGACGCTGGTGATGGTGGCTTGAACTGATCAGACCTTGGCGCTGAGGACTGAAAAATTGTTTAAAAGCATCAGTCAGCTGGCCACCTTCTCTACCGCTCTTCCTCTGACTGAACGAAGCCTCAGCAACACGTTGTCCAGCACCATGAAATGGTAACCTCCCAGGGTCTGGAAATGCGTTATACAAACCTTTCTTCAAGGCCTCTTGAATATGTTTCATCCTCTGCTCCCACTGCGAAGGCAACTTTACCCTTGTATCGTGGATCAAGAAGGGTTGCCAGCCAGTAATGATCCCTCTCCTTGATACCACGAATCCCAGGGTCCTTTCACAGGCTTTGCAGATTTAGGGAGGCCATGCAGCGTAATTTTGCAGAGGCATTTGAGTCCTCTGGGTCACTAAGGATCACATTATCAGTAAATACCTCCTCTCAGCCACGTACAACTCCTTGGGTTTCTGGTTACTGAAAACCATCCCTTGAAGACTGCTGCTAAGTGTTATCCTCTACATCCATTCTGACAAAATCCTCCTCCTCCTCTTCTTCCTGTGTTTTTGGTGGGCCTGCAGGAATGCTATCAGGATAAAGGGGGCCTTGAGAGCAAAGGAAGTGCTCTTCTTCCTCCTGCTGTTCTGCCTCAAGTGCCTCCATGATTCCACGAAGCATGTGCTACAGCAGGAAGACTAGAAGGACAATGTCACTGATGCATGCTTTGTCGCTGCTCACCATCCTTGTCGCCCTCATGAAATGGTAATATGACAATGCATGCATCCTTGATCAGTAGCCACTGGCATGGCAAAAAGAAGCCAAGCTCCCCTGACCCTGTCCTGGTGCCATACTCACACAGGTACTCATTGATGGCCCTCTACTGTGTGTGCAGCTGCTGCAGTATTGCCTTATTGAGTTCCACCTGGTGGGCATGCCACAAATGAGGCGGTTGGTGGGCAGGTTGCATTCCCTTTGAATGTCAGCCAGCCGAGCACTGGTATTGTATGACCAGTGGAAATGACCACAGACTTTTATGGCCTGCCTCAGGAGATCTTGTAAGCTTGGGTACCTGGTCAAGAACAGCTGCACCACCAAATTCAGGATGTGTGCCAAACATGGAACATGGGTCAAGTGTCCCTGTCGGAGGGCAAAGAAAAGGTTGGTGCCATTGTTACATTCAACCATTCCTGGCTGAAGCTGGCATGGTGTCAACCATCTCTCAGTCTGCCCCAGTGTGGCTCCTGTCCCCTAAGCAGACCACCTCAAACACCACATGATATCTTTTAGCCTGACTGCTTGTGTAGCCCCTTGAACGCTTACGGAGCACTGCTGATTCAGAGGACAAATCTGCAGAAGAGGCCATAGAGGAAGAAGAAGTGGAGGGGTGGAGGAGAGAGCTGTGGCAGAATCACCAGTAGCATTTTGGAGGCGCGGTGGTGGAACAAGCTCCAACAACACTAAACCCTGTCCTGCATCCTTCCCAGCTGCCAGCAGAGTTACCCAGTGCGTCATGAGAAAAAATAAAGTCCCTGCCCATGCCTGCTGGACCATGAGTCAGCGGTAATATGAACCTTACTGCTGACCGCCCTGTCCAACAAAGCCAAAACATTGCCTTCCACATGCCGGTAGAGAGCCAGAATGAAAAAAAAAGGGTGTTTTGGAACCTGCCACTGAGGTACAGCACATTCCACAAATTCATGAAAGGGGGCAGAGTCTACCAGCTGAAAAGGCAGCAGTTGCAGTGCTAGCAATTTGGCCAGGCTAGCATTTAGATGCTGAGCATGTGGATGGCTAGGACCGAATTTCTTTTTACAGTTCAGCAACGGGGATAGGGAAATTTGCCTGCTAAAATCAATTGGTGGTGTACTGCTAGCAGAATGGCTGCAAGTACTTGGGACACCAATTGTTACACCTGCATTCCTCTCAATGCAGGTTTTTGAGAGGACTGGAGGTATAGTAGGGTTGGAGATCACAGATGAGGAGCAAGGAGAAGTCTGCCTTTTTCTCTGATGTGGGTCTTGCAAGTGCTGTTGCCAACGGACTGCATGGCAGGTTGTAATATGTCTTGTTAAGCATGTGGTGCCCAAGAAGCTGCTGTTCTGGCCACGCTTGATCCACTTCAGACATAGGTTGCAAACAGTAATGGTGCAATCTGCTGCACACGTGTCAAAAAAGCCCACACCAAGGAACATTTAAAAGTCAGCGGGGAGTCAACAGCGCCCTGCACCTGCGGAGCTCTGCACTGTGATGCAATAGGATGGCTGCCCTTAAGCTGCCCCCTAGAGCACATCCTGCCTTGTTGGAGTTGTGCCTCCTCCTCCTCTCTTCTCTCAGGAACCCAAGTACAGTCAGTGACCTTATCATCCCCTCCCTCCTTGTCACTGGAGCAAATGTGGCAATATGCTGCAGCTGGGGGAACATGACTGCTAGTTTCTTGTTCTTCTGTGACACACCCTCTCTCTAGGCTCATGTTACTCTCTTCCTCAACCTGTGAACCAACATCAGAGCCTTGAAATCACTGGGCATCCTCCAGCAGCATATATCGAACACTGTGGTGGAATAATTCTGGGGACTCCTCCGTGCATGATGGTGAGGCTACAGGAGGGGTGACTGTGGAATAGGCTGCTTTAGCAGCTGCATTGAAAGGCAAACTTCCTTGAGCCTGGTTGATAGAGGATGAGGAGGATGGGGACGGCTTTCTAATTCACTCCACCAACTCTTATGCATGTTGTGGCTCAATAACATGGCCAGTAGCAGAAAAAAGGGACAAATGTGCACCACAGCCATATGGCGTAGGGGTCCCCCCAAAATCCATACCAGGGTCTTGTATGGATTTTAAGGGGAACCCTGCACCAAAATTTAAAAAAAGTGGCGTAGGGGTCCCCCCAAAATCCATACCAGACCCTTATCTGAGCACGCAACCTGTCAGACTGCAGGAAAAAAGGGTGGGACGAGATAGCGCTCCCCTCCTACTGAGCCGTACCAGGCCACATGCCTAGGGAGGGTGCTTTGGAGTAGCCCCAATGTTGATGGGGAGAATGGCCTAATCCCCACAACCCTTGCCCAGTGGTTGTGGGGGTATGAGGACAGGGGCTTATCGGAATCTGTAAGCCCCCTTTAATAAGGGAATCTTAGATCCCGTCCCCAACCTATGTGAATTGGTAAGGGGTACCCCTATCGTTTCACAAAAGAAAGAGTCAAAATTAGTAAAAAAGAGAGGAGACACTTAGGGACAAGTCCCTTATTAAAAAATGAAAAAAGAAGAATGGCCCGCAATGTCCATTCATCTGCTATTACACCACCCGACAAACAGAAAAAAGAAAACAGATCCAACAGCAACGCCTCCATGGGAGGCTCCCGCCGAGTTACGCTTCTTCTTGGTGACAGCTGTTATATAGCTGAGGGCAGGACCACCCAGTGACATAAACGGGTGACCCCGTCCCCCCCCGACACCTTGTACGCCCATCCCTAGTATCAATACCTCACATGTGTGCTGTTTTAAAAGTGATCTGGCAACTGTATACTCAGATTACTTTTAAAGGAAATACGGTCACCAGCCTAATTTATCAATTTTATATTTAGATGTTAAAAATAACATAACTGCAATTGTCGCAATTGTGGGAGGTTATTAAATAGGGGATATAGCAAAAAGGTCCTTAATAGAGCCTATCAGAGGGCAAGGTCCAATCAACGCAAACAATTAATTTTCAAATCTAGACCCCAGGTTAAGAATCCCACTACAAAACTGATCACCACTTTCAGTGCCCATCAAGATCAATTCCATGCACTAATAGCTCAAAACTGGCATTTCCTTTCAGAAGACCCAATAATTTCAAAGTATGTCTCAGATCGTCCAGAAATATATAGGAGGTCTTGATTCTTAAGGGATAACCTTGTACATAGCCATGCCATCTTTCATTGTTACCAATAATGGAGGGAGCCGTGGGAGGTAATGGTATGTACAGGTGTGGCAATTGCTAATTGCCAATTGTTACCAATGCCCCTGGATAAAGGAGGGGGAGGGTTGCCCACTACCCAGAGGTGGCTATATGAAATCTAGATCATATGCCGATTTCCATGCCATTGGTGTGGTCTATATGGCTACCTGCATATGTGGTGCATTTTATATTGGCAAAACCAAACGTACCTTTGCGAGACGCATATGTGATCACTTATACTATCTTGATGCCGGCCTGCTCTACACACCTATATGTATACATGTCAGTCTCAATCATGGTTATGATCCATCATTTATTTCATTCTTTGCACTTACGGTCATATCTCAACAGGAAAGGGGAGGTGATTTTGACAAAAAAAATCCTCCAACAAGAAACCAAATGGATTTTTAAACAAAGAGCAACTAGCCCGCCAGGTATGAACACTGCACTGTCCTTTAAACCCTTTTTATAGGGAATGTTTTGGAAGGATTTTCTATACTTCCCCATGGATCTCCATATATATGATCTGTTATGGTCAGGTGTTAAGCTCTAAACCAACATATAGGGTTAATTCCTTAGGCAGCCATATATACTCACCATTATCTATATTGTTTTTATGCTTTCTATTATCATTTTTCTTTCTTTTATTATTCTTTATTTTTTCCAGTCATGTAATTTATTATGATGGATATTTACTTTAACAATGTTGAAAAATGTCTTTCTTGATAGTTTTGGATTACACACGCATTGTTAGGGGTGGATGAATCGCTTTCAGTGTTGATCATATTGTTGTGACATTCGGGTATCCCCTGTAAGCGGGGAGGCTTTTGTCTCCTTGATTACCAGCTGCCTTTTCTTTCTTGGCAGCTGGGTGGTGCCTCTAGCTCTGGGTCTCCGTTTGCCGCTCACACAGTGGAGCGGAGTCACTGCGCATGGGTTATTCAGGGGATACCCGCACTGGAAGTGATGTCGGTAAGCATACCTCGCTCATTCACTTCCGGTTGGGACCATATACAAAAGGGCAGTTTGGATGAGCGGTCTGCGTTGACGCACATCATGGCAGCCATGGAGGATCGTATCAAGTACCTCATAGGGTCAAGGGGTTTTATCCAGCCTTCAACCAGGATACCACGGATGGTGATAAGCCAGTAGTGGCATGGGACTGCAGCGCTAACATACTCAGTTTTTTAAAACCCCATGGCTCATCCTCAACTCCTTTGGGTGGATACACACCAGGTAGTCACTGATATTTCCTCCTCTTTTGGTAATTTGTGGATTTTTGTATGCCTATATTGTCTCTATGAGGGTGTTTTTTGGCTCTATACTATATCATTAGGTGGCTATAAACTTTTAGGATCAGTATGAAATTTATTTTTCCTGTCCCCATCCCTTATTAAATATACTAACAGTGATAATATTGGGCTATGGGTGGACTGTCTGGTTGACCATTCCCTTAGGTGCATGCTATTGAGCAACTTGGTGGGGTATTTTGCTTCATCTGGAGCGTCACAAACATGCCACTTTTTGATGTATAGTTTAGCCAATTTTTCACTCATGGGGCATATATATGCTAATCTATGATGCCTGTGCATCTTAACATATATATTTTTTTTAACTTTTAGATCATCAGTGGTATAACTTTCTAAATTGTATATATGGCTAGACGTCCACAAGATCATACTGGTGACTCTGACATCACCTGTTTGTCACTGGATGTGATTCATCCTCTCTTTCTTTGATGTTGCGATTCCTTCTCGATCAATGTCAGGACATTTTGGTGAGCACCTTAATAATAAAAATGTTGTTGAATTTTGTTAAAATGTTTGTTAAAATTGCTGTTTATGTCTGATACTAATCCTATACTTTTCTATAACTTGGACAACGCAGATGCATGGTGAACAGCCCTGAAGAAGCAGCAATTTAGTCTGTGAAACACATCGGCTATCTGATGTACACAAGCATCAGTTTTTGAAACTAGGTATCAATCTTGGTCATTGTTGATATGACTGAATACTGTTACTATTTTAAATCATGTACATTTTGTAATAAATTATATATTTTTTGAATTATCCTGTTGTGGGTGTGCTTACCTTGTGAAAGAAATATGCATCCGTGATAATCCCATTTATTCCTGAGGATAGATTTGTTCTTCCTCTCTTATCTCTTTTTGTTTCACTATACATCAGGCATGAGGATGCAATATTCTGTCTCTAGAATCTGTCAAAAAACTATTTACATAACTGCAATCATATAGAATTATTTTTTAATAAAATGCAATCCCACAGATAAATGCACATTGAGAACTTTTAATATTTAAGTCAGTATGTAAATGAAATATGACAAATGTAAACAGAGCAGCATTAAAAGATATTTATGCAAATGTTTCATATCCATGAAGTCAGCTGCATGCTTTTTTAAACACAGCACTTTTAACAGAAAGTTAAAGATCAAAAAACATGCCTAAGGGTAGTGCCTGTAGTAATCTCCACTGGGTCCAAGCTAAATGCCTGAGAAGGATAATAAAAAACTAAATAATTTCCCAGCATGCCTGAAGAGAGTTACCAGAGCAAATATTTCTTGCTTTAGGAGATATAGCTTTTACATATAACACTCATCATTAATCAGTAATAACTTTATAAGAAACATTAATGAATAAATTAGAGCAAATGTCTAAAATTTAACTCATTGACAAACCACTTGCTTTCTGTTCGTGATTAGTGATAGTCTCCACAATTTGCAAACTTACCTGCTTTGAGTTTTGATGGGATTAACACATTTTACTGGAAAAGCATTGAAAAAAGGTTGCTGTTCACTTCTAACACAAGTTTCATGCTTGTTTGACCAAACACACACATCTATAAATGTGTCTTTATATGATATCAAGGGAAAAAGTATTTCTCTAATTAGTAATATAAGAATATTGGATTGGAATGGTAGGCTAATGATAATAGATTTTTACAGAATGCAGCAGAGCCCCTGCACAATTTAATGAGCTCCCAACAGCAGCATCATAAACCAACTAGGTTGCAAATGAGAAAGCAGCGCCAATTACCATAAATCTAAATAGGGAGATTGTGTTTCTTGGACAAGAGCTTTAGTGGGACACATGTGTGCTACCTGTTGAGAATACAATTGTTCTCTAGCATGTTGTGGCACAGATATCAATTCCGAGCCTTTCACACTTAAGAAGGAAACAGGGTCAGCTTTGCTACAAAGTTGTAAATTGAGGAACACCAAGCCTAACATAATTTTATCAAACAATTGTGAAGTTTTGTTATGAGTCTCAGGGATTAATTACACTTTCTGTTACACACGATAATTACTGATAAGCAAAGGTCATTCTCAACATCAGAAATCATAGCATATGGGGTCAGTTTGCTGTGTTTTGGGATGAGCGATCCATGGTTTTGTGACTAGTTCCATTTTAAACCATGGTTAAAAACAGACAGAATTCAGAGAGAAGTGGTTAATGATTCTTACTCTGAATGGTCTAATGTTATTAGTGGTGTACCCCAAGGTTCAGTTTCTGGGACCCTTACTTTTTAATATCTTTATAAATGATATTGGGTCTTGGATTAAAAGTAACATTTCTGTTTTTGCAGATGACACCAAACTATGCAGTGGAATAACATCCTTACAGGATATCTCCAATTTACAAGCCAACCTCAATGCACTGTCTAATTGGGTGACTATGTGGCAGATGAGGTTTAATGTTGAGAAATGTAAAGTTTTGCACTTGGGGGCTAAGAATATGCAGGGGGTACAACTGGGGGAATCCGTGGTGGGGAAGGATCTGGGGGTTTTGGTAGATCATAAGCTCAATAATAGCATGCAATGCCAAGCTGCGGTTTCCAAAGCGAGCAAAGTCCTTTCTTGTATTAAGAGAGGTATGGACTCCAGAGAGAGAGATATCATTTTGCCCTTGTTCAAATCATTAGTAAGACCTCACCTGGAATATGCAGTTCAGTTTTGGGCACCAGTTCTCAAAAAGGATATCAGGGAACTGGAGAAAGTGCAGAGAAGGGCAACCAAACTGATAAGAGGCATGGAGGAGCTCAGCTATGAAGAAAGATTAGAGGAACTGAATGTATTCACTCTTGAGAAGAGGAGAATAAGGGGGGATATGATCAACATGTTAAAATATATAAGGGGTCCATATAGTGAACTCAGTGTTGAGTTATTCTCTTTACGGTGAACCCAGAGGACACGGGGGCACTCTTTACGTCTAGAGGAAAAGAGATTTCGTCTCCAAATATGGAAAGGTTTCTTCACAGTAAGAGCTGTGAAAATGTGAAATAGACTCCTGTCAGAGGTGGTTCTGGCCAGCTCAGTAGATTGCTTTAAGAAAGGCCTGGATACTTTCCTAAATGTACATAATATAACTGGGTACTAACATTTATAGGTATAGTTGATTCAGGGAAAATCCGATTGCCTCTTGGGGGATCAGGAAGGAATTTTTTCCCCTGCTGTAGCAAATTGGAACATGCTCTGCTGGGGTTTTTTGCCTTCCTCTGGATCAACTGTGGTTATAAAATTGGGTATATTGGATTGTACAATATTTTTTATTTTATTTATTGTTTTTAAGGTTGAACTGGATGGACTTGTGTCTTTTTTCAACCTGACTAACTATGTAACTATGTGCGCATTTGTTGTCACTTATGTGGGCCAGTTCCAATAATCCTGTGTATCCCTTGTTACCAGACCACAGGCAGACTCCCATTTACTGACACCTGTGTTTAGTAATGTTTACTAACATGTGTGGGTATTCTAACTTTAGTGTGAACAAATACACAGAACAGTATTTGATACACTTGTTTAAGGAGCCCAATATTATACCAAGTATGGAACACACAAACACATTAGAAGTATTGTTTGTTAGAAAAACATCCAAAATCTGAAACAAATATATACCTCAATGTGGGATTTTTAAGGCAATGTAATGAAGAAAAAATTATATTTAAAAATAATAATTTATTGATACATAGAAAATATATAACACATACAATATGCTTTTGGTGATTATGCGATTAAAAGGAGAAACCATCAAATAACATTAAATGGACAAGGAGCTAAAGCTCCTACATTGTGATACATCCTGCTACAAGATACAATCACCACCTATGACAGTGCGATGGCGTAAAGTAGCGATATTCCAACGAGTTTCAACTTATAACATCAAAAAAGTCTTCCTCAGGGAAAGATTGCATCATGCATAATGTATAATGTAAAGTAAGAGAAACTCTCCAAAAATGAGACCCATAGTGGGAGACCCCCAACCACAACTGCCTAGACATGGGGCATACACTCAGTCCAGGATAAACACATTTTTGGAGAGTTTCTCTTACTTTACATTATGATTATTATTTTTACTTCTAACTTGGGAACTAAATTTATATTTGCCTTTTTACAATGGATAATTTGTTTTTTCATTTTCTGATATGATTACTGTATATTCATTGTCATTGTTAATGCACTTCAACAATAGCAATTTCTTGCTTTCCATTGCTAAGGTTACAGGTTTCCATATATGGTTGTCCTTCCTATATGGTTGTCCTTCCTGTCCTCTTATCCCTACCCAGCACAGGGGGGCCACGCTAGAAATACCGTGGCCTATATACCCCCGGACTCCGATTATTATTCTGAGCCAGGGGTTTCTCACTGTGTCAGTGGTTAATAGTCCTATTAGGCTTTCTCCCAAGCTTCCAGGATTGAAGCAAAGGGAGATATGGACCGTCCAAAGGGTCCAGGCATCCCACATAGGGAATCTAAAACAATCCCCAATGGTGTCATTTTTCGTTATCTTTCCTTTTTTTCTTTTTCTTTTTGATATACAAAGCTGACATAATTATTTCCACTGTCTCCTATTTTGTTTATGTACCATGTCCCACTAGACTGGAGCACGAACTAATTAATTCTTTAAGATTTTTTGCTCAGCAGTGGGGTTTGTGTCCCCATGTCACAACTAGATCAGCTTCCTCTCACGGGCTGTTTCTCTATATCTGGGCCTCTTTTTTCTTTTTTTCTTTTTTTTCTTTTCTTTATTTTCTTAGGAGAAACGGCATCAATGCAGCATCCAGTCACATGACTTTGACGCTACATGCGTCGCCGAGAGACAGTGAAAATGCGCACCGTCGCCTAGGTGATGCGACGCTTCCCTCCCTCGTCCCGGTGAGCCACGCCCACACCCCATAGGATATGGGGATGTGGGGTGTGGAATTCTCAACAAGGGGCGGGACGTCGCTTGGTTGACACCGTGCCCCTTACGTTGGTATCCATGACTAATGTGGCGTTGCCATGGAGATGCGACGCCCGGAGCCCGGTCACACCCACACCTGTCATCTGAGGGGCGGGATGCTGCTCTGTCGGCACCGCGCCTCTCAAGGTTGCACCAATTGGTGGTGGGGCGTCGCTATGGATATGCGACGCCCATAGCTTAGCCACGCCCACATTCCTTTATTAGGACGCCAGGGACGGCTTATGGCAGCACTTTCCATTTGGCTTCTAACCGAGAGGTACTCCACAACTCAGGCTCGTCACCACAGGCTTTCCTGCATTTTTTACAAGACTCATAGTCTTCTACACTAGAAGGTAATTTTATATATGCTCTAATCGTAAGAGCCTCAGAGAATATTGATCTCTGAAAGAATCTCATTCTTATCATTACTATCCCAAAACTTTTTTTTTTCTAGAAATTTCATTTTTTGGTTGCCTATGATAGGTGTTTTTCTCAAAATATATCCTGTCGTCCTGTAGAGGATTTGGGACAGCATGGGCAATAAATGTTGGAGACCCTTCCTTTCTTTTTAAGCATTGGGAATGCACTTTTTCCTGCAGATACATGAAAAATGTAAGTTGTGTTTATTGAATATATGCGTTGAATGACATATATGTGATATATATATGGTATGTATTTTTTGAAACCTTAGAACGTGATGCAATCTTTCCCTGAGGAAGACTTTTTTGATGCTATAAGTTGAAACGCTTTGGAATATCGCTACTTGACGCCATCGCACTGTCATAGGTGGTGATTGTATCTTGTAGCAGGATGTATTACAATGTAGGAGCTTTAGCTCCTTTTCCATTTCATGTTATTTGATGGTTTCTCCTTTTAATCACATAATCACCAAAAGCATTTTGTATGTGTTATATATTTTCTATGTATCAATAAATTATTCTTTTTAAATATATTTTTTTCTTCATTACATTGCCTTAAAAATCCCACATTGAGGTATATATTTGTTTCTAATCATCTAAGGGATGATGGCAATGACACATTCAACCCTCTGAGCCACCTATTTTCATGCAACATCTAAAATCTTGGCAGACTTCTTTCTAAAGAAAGGAGGAATGCTAGCCATAGGGTTAACATTGTTTGAAGAAAAATATTCATAACAATAGTGATTATGGTTTTAAAGTATTTTAATTGGGTTATGTTATGAAAAAAGACAGGCTTTAATTTATATTTGGGAATATATAGGAGTCATAAATAGAAAGAAATAATAGCTGTATGCATTATGAGTTATTGTTATAATTACCCAGTTATTCCAGATCATTTTATATACAGTACAAAATAGAGGGGGTTGGGTTGATATTCCCTTAATACATTTTAACATATGCTAAACTGGTGCCGCAAGCAGAGCAGCACAGGGAAGTGTCAGTGAGACACTAATACATTCCAATTTCAGAATTCCCCACACCGCACCTGCACTGAGGGGGGGGGCATTGTGCCCCCACACATTGTAAAAGATGGGAAACATTGTTTGGTTCTCTAACTTTGCTGTAGCTGCGATTGTCAGCTTTTGTAATGGGGAGGAGATTGGGTGCATTTCTGCTAAGGGAGGGGGTCCCTGTTTCCAGGAGGAGGACTGTCTTGGCCATGACTAAAGCCAATCACAGTCCTGATATCCCCCCACCATCTGAAGGAAGATGACTCGCTTGATTGCCACTACCAATCTCAGAAAGAAGGGATTTTACTATGATTGAGAGAACCACAATCAGGTGACAGTTTGTGGAATTACTGTTGAGCTTCTGGGAACTTTGTTGAAATTATTCCTGAACCTTTGCATCACTTACTACTGGACCCCCTGCACTCTGTGTCCCTTTAAGCCACAGCCAGTATTCAGCGCAATGGAAATCACACCCAACCACTTTTTCTCAGCTGTGGAGGGCCCAACTTATGATCCTGCACACAGGCCCATTTCTTCCAGAAAATGACCTGAGCTCATCATTGACCTGACCTGAGCTCATCATTGCGCATCCATTCCAGATGCTTGTATGTGACATCACATACAAACACGTGGGCTGGATGCAAGAGGTGGATCTGCAGGATGAGTGTGCCAGGACAGGTAGATGTGTCTCATCTCTACATCCTTTCATCACTCTTCATATCATGCATATCATAGATGAGAAGAGGGTACAGCAGTGGAGCAGATGAGCAGGAGGGTACAGTGTTGGGGTAGATGAGCAGGGGGGTTCAGTGTTGGGCCAGATGAGCAGGGGGTTCAATGTTGGGACAGAAAATCAGGGGGGTAGAGCAGTGGGGCAGATGTGAAAGGGGGTATATTGGTGGGGCAGATAAGCAGGGGGTTACAGTGGTGGGGCAGGAGAGCAAGGGGAACAGTGGTGGGGCAGGAGAGCATGGGGACCAGAGGTGGGGCAGAAGAGCAGGGGGTACAGAGGTGAGGCAGGTGTGCAGGAGGTACATTGATGGGGCAGATGAGAAAGCGGGTTACAGTGGTGGGGCAGATGAGCAGATGGGTTCAGTGTTAGGACAGATGAGAAGGTGATTCAGTAGTGAGACAGAAGAGCATGGGGATTTGGCGGTGGAGCAGATGTGCAGGGAGGTACAGTGGTGGGGCAGATAAGAAAAGGGGTACATTGATGCGGCAGATGAGCAGGGGGGTTACAGTGGTGGGACAGAAGAGCAAGGGGGTACAGTGGTAGGGGCAGATGTGCAGGAGGTACAGTGGTAGGAGGGATGAGAAGGGGGTTCAGCAGTGGGACAGAAAAGCAGGGGGGTACAGTGATGGGGCAGATGAGCAGGGGGTTACAGTGGTGGGAAAGATTTGCAGGGGGGTTCAGTGCTGGGGCAGAGAAGAAGGGAGGTACATTGGTGGGACAGATGAGCAGGGGGTTACAGCAGTGGGGCAGAGGAGCAGGAGGGTACAGAGGTGTGGCAGATGTGCAGAGGGGTGCAGAGGAGAAAGGAGGTACATTGGTGGAACATGAGCAGGCGGGGGTTCAGTGTTGGGGCAGAGGAGAAAGGAGGTACATTGATGGAACACATGAGCAGGGGGTTACAGTGGTGGGGCAAAAGAGCAGGGGGAACAGAGGTGGGACAGATGTGCAGGAAGAACAGTCATGGGCAGATGAGAAAGGGGGTTACAGTGGTGGGGCAGATGAGCAGATAAGTTCAGTGTTAGGACAGATGAGAAGATGGTTCAGTGATAGAGCAGATGTGCATGGAGGTACAGTGGTGGGGCAGATGAGAAAGGGGTTACAGTGGTATGGGGTAGATGAGGGGGGGTTACAGTGGTGGGCCACAAGAGCAGGGTGGTACAGTGGTGGGGCCGGTGTACAGGCGGTTACAGTGGTGGGACAGATGAGCAGGGGGTACAGTGGTTGGGCAGATGTGCAGGGTAGTACAATGGTGTGTGGCAGATGTGCAAGGTGGTACAGTGGTGGGGCTGATGTACACTGGTGGGGCAGATGTGCAGGGGGTTACAGTGGTGTGGGCAGATGAGCAGGAGGGTACAGTGGTGAAACAGATTTGCAGGGGGGACAGTGATCTGAGGTGTGAAGGTGCATGAATTGGGGCTCATCTGAGGTGTGGAGTTGCAGGAACTGGGGCTGATCTGAGGCGTGAAAGTGCAGGATGTTAATTTCTCACTACGAAAGTAATTTACAGCATTCACTTTGTAAAAATCCTTTTCGTAATTGAGAGTGTGAAGTTGACATCTTTTTATTATAAAATTGGCACGCTCAATTTCTCTGAAAAAAATAATTCGGCACACTGTGCTCAAAGGTTGCCTACTTGTGCTAAACCATTTTTCTGGTAAAAGAAGATTAAACAGATTTAACAGGCACTACCAGTTTCTCCCAGCCTCCTCATTTTCACCATTCTCCACTTCAAAAGCCTATTTCTAACTTGACTGGCTTATGCTCTATGTTGTGGTCGACCACGCCCCCTAAAACGTCACAGTCCCAGCATGCCCAGGGACTGTGACATCATATGGGGGCGGGGTCTCCGCCTATATAAGTCACAACGCAGCCCTCAGAGACCAGTCCAGCCGGAGAGAGCGTCGTGTCAACATCTGGGGGAAGAGAAGAGAAGAGAACACAAGAAGCCAAGAAGCCCAGAAGTCCGGACCTCCGCTGGCAATAGAGCTACCTGAAGAAAGCGGAGGGGCCGGCCGAAGACCTGGGACACCGGGAGAAGAGGCCGGAGAGCGGAGAAGAACCAACCGGACGCCGGGAGAAGATGAACCGGAGGGACCCCCGAAGACGGAAGAAGACCCCCCCCCGGAGCTGTTTAATAAATTATTTTAAAAACCTGTGTTGTGTTTTATTACTGACACTTTTTACCTAGGTAAATGGGTAGGGGTACCATGTACCCCATACTCATTTACATAGGGTGGGGGGCCGGGATCTGGGGGCCCCCTTATTAAAGGGGGCTCCCAGATTCCGATAAGCCCCCGCCCGCAGACCCCGACAACCAACGGCCAGGGTTGTCGGGAAGAGGCCCTTGTCCTCATCAACATGGGGACAAGGTGCTTTGGGGGGGGGCGCAGGGCGCCCCCCTCCCCCAAAGCACCCACCCCCCCATGTTGAGGGCATGCGGCCTGGTACGGTTCAGGAGGGGGGGGGCGCTCGCTCGTCCCCACCCCCCTTCCTGACCGGCCAGGCTGCGTGCTCGGATCGGGGTCTGGTATGGATTTTAGGGGGACCCCACGCCGTTTTTCGGCGTAGGGGTTCCCCTTTATAATCCATACCAGACCTAAGGGCCTGCGACGGGGCTCGCAAGGTTTCAATCTCGCCAAAAAAAGCGGCGAGATTGAATTCCTTTTCTAGTCCCGTCGTACCAAAGTCACGTTCAAAATGAACGGACTTGTCCGTGTGTGGGAAAGTCCGTTCGTTCTGAAAGTCCGGCGGAAGTCCATCGGGAAGATCGGATTCCGGAAAGTCCGGCCGTGTGTAGGCAAGTCCGGCCGTTCAGAAAGTCCGGCGGTAGTCCACCGGAAGTCTGGCGGCAAGTACGTCGGACCTAGCTTTCTAGAAAGTCCGACCGTGTGTACGCGGCATAAGGATTCATGTACACCTACTTTGACCACCGGCCATGGGAAAACGCAAAATTGTGGCAAAATCACACTGCAATCTTACAGCGATTTTGATGCATTTTGCGGCCAGTGGTCAAAACTTTCCTATCCTGAACGCAATGACAATATTTCTTCTCCTCTGCTCAAATACAATGCAACACCCTTCTCACTCAGTTCTCAGGAATTCACTTTGCCAGTAATCCAACCTCCAGCACAAAATTAATCAGCTGATTGGACTGTAATGCCGCGTACACACGAGCGGACTTTACGGCAGACTTTGCCCGGCGGACGGGATTTCTTTGGACAATTCGATCGTGTGTGGGCTCCAGCGGACTTTGTTTGCTCAAAAGTTGGACGGACTTAGATTTGAAACATGTTTTAAATCTATCCGTCGAACTCGAGTCCGGTCGAAAAGTCTGCTCGTCTGTATGCTAGTTCGACGGACAAAAAGCCACGCTAGGGCAGCTATTGGCTACTGGCTATGAACTTCCTTATTTTAGTCAGGTCGTACGTCATCACGTACGAATTCGACAGACTTTGGTGGATTGTGTGTAGGCAAGTCCGTCGTAAAGTACGTCGAAAAGTCCGCCGGGCAAAGTCTGCCGTAAAGTCCGACCGTGTGTACGCGGCATAAGATTTACTTTGAGTTATTTCATTAGATCTTTAACGAATTACCGAATTATGTCAAATTCATTTGTTATATCTGCTATAATTTCTTTCGTATTAGTTGAAATTTGTTGATTTTTTATTCGGACATTCGGATACTTCCGAATGTCCGAAAGATGCAAAATTCGGCCGAATTTCGATTCGTTACAAAACATATTGCACGTGTCTACCAAAAACTCAGCTAAAAGCCTATTCGTATATGGACACATAGATTTTATAGAGTTGCGTTTAGGAGCTATGGCAACACAACGCCAAAAGTTGCTTAACTAAAGTTTAGGAGCTGCTAGTGTACATGAAGCCTAAGGCTGGCATACTACATTTTAAGATTCCAAAATTCCACATCTATAAATCCCACGGTATTTCAACTGAACATCGATCTGGTAAATATGCTGACTGTGTGAGTGTACCTCATGTTTTTTTGCTGAATGTGGCAGACACTGTGGATAATGTCCATGGCTATTTCAATTGCTCCACAGCCCCTGGACTCTTGGCCCTTACCATTGACTCTAGATCTATTGGACCATACAATTATTCTCCCTTCCTTTATGAAAATGAATGAGGCTTTTGAATAAGTGGCCACAGAATAAACACTACGGACACTATTATCACTATCATCGCTATTATTCAATAGCATCAATAACAGTAGTGTAGGAAACAGACTCCATGATCCATATTCACTATTACTTCTGCCTGAATTTGTTGTCTTAGGCCCCATGCACACTGGACATTTAACCTTAGTGCACAGGGCTCTGGAGTTTTGGTACATGTGGAGGACACAGTCTAGTCTCGTCCTGTTTAGGGCAGTATGGGCCCAAGAAAGAAAAGTGATAGGGGCCATGAGCCTATGCACTGCTTCATGGTTTACAGATGGGACATTTAAACTGGGTAGTTTAGTTGCTGACCAGAGGTTCAGCTAGCGTGGTCAGTGAGTAGGACTCAATGACTCAAGATTTGGGATTCACATGGAAGGGATTTTCGGATGAATTAATTCTTTGATCATAAATCAAGGCCATTAGCATATTGCATTATGAAAGAAGGTTGGTTATGATGATAAAGATTATAAAATTAACAATTTCATATTATAATTTTTTTTGCTGTACCTAATAAATGTATTTGCTTACTGACAGTCAGTTGTATACTCAGTCTATTTGACATTTAGGGTTCATTCACACTCATAGTAGCTAACCTTTCTCTGAAATGTGACCCGTGGTGGATCACTTTTAAGAAGGCAGTATAGCAATGGATGGGAGGCTTTCAGACGGCACTACTGCCCCTCCTGATGCCTGTTTTTTACTCCATTTTTTTTAACTGCTGATTTTTACATTATAGACTATGCTGCAACTGTGAGCCACGTGTTTAGCTTGTGGTTGTGCTGCAGCCCCCATTGATCTCAATTGGTGAGTTTTACAGGGAATGCTGCCTGTCAGATTCTGCAGCCCAAGTAAAAAATGCTGTAGCCACAAAGCAAAGCATCACAGTCGCAGCATGTGTACAGCCCTATCAGGCTGTTATATTAGAATTAGAACCATTATATAAACACCCATCACTCTTCTATGTGTCAAAATTATTTCCAGCAGTAATAAAAGAAAAAAATATGATGACTGAACTTCCAAACATTAACTAAACAGACCTTCCTGAGTGCCCAAGAATCCCAGAACAAAACCACATACAAGTGTCAAAGAGGAGCAACTGGGTGCCCACCAGTGGCGGCCCGTCTATACGGGGCACAGGGGTGCCGGCCCCCTAATCCATGCGCCCGGCCCCTGATCTACATGCAGGGCACCAGACGCATTGGATTCCAATGTTTTTTTAAAGCACATGATTAGAGCCAAAGGCTCTAATTGGCCTAAAAAAAAGGGAGGACTTAGGGGGCAATGCTATGCGCCCCAAGTCCACCCAGTTGTCTAACAATAGCGAATTAACATTTGCTATTGTCTTCCTGATTCTTCTGCTGGCCAATCAGGAAGCCGGTCCTGAGACCCGATTGGCCAGGGAGTCTTAGGAGATCAGGACTCTAATCTAAGGGGGGATCCATATGTTATAGGGGACTCTGATAGGAACCCTGATGCAAAGAAGGCTTATAATGGGAACCCTGATGTACAGAGTGTTTAGATGGTGATTGTGACTTAAGGGGGATTCTAATGGGAACTCTGATGTAAGAGGGGACACTGATGGGAGGCCTGATATAAATGGAGACTAATGTATTAATAAAAAGGAAAAAAACGCGCTAGATCTATATAACAATATTGATTTAAATATTCAAAGAAATAATGAAAATATCAAAGTCTAAAGAGCAGCAGCATATAGCAAGATACACAAAATAGAATGGGTAAGAGAAGCTGTGCTATATAGAGGTGCAGGCCAACAATGGCTTGTATTTTCCAAAGTAGTGAATTGCAGTTCAAACAAATCCACAAAGAACACCCAAGTGAGCTAGATCCTTATTAAGTGTCACCGCCCAATGAAAAACTCGCTTACCAGATGGCAAGTGGAAGCAAGCGGATGGCTATAGCCCAGCCAAGGCCTTTGCTTGAGCGAGAGGAACGTCCAGACAGGTGCAACCAAATAGATTATCTGTATGCTCCAATCCCTTGATGCCGTGAATCTCCCATGGGCCTCAGTAACTCAGCGGGGTATAAGAGGTATAAAAGATCACCTTCCTCTCCATGTCAGGCTCTATCTCCAGGTATGTGACACAATGTTAGTGCTCTCTGGACAATGACACTCAAGGGCACTCATCCATAGGACAGGGGACTCTCCCTGCATAGCTCTTCTCTACGCATATTTCTCTACTATCCAATATGGTGCTCACATTCTAAATTCTTTCACTTGATGTCAAAATGTTTAACAGCATGTACAAATGCAAAGTCTTATTGGAGGAAGTCACAAAAAAATCATGTACAGTAGTGTGTATTCAAGGCTCATTTCAATGCACTGAAACAACCTAGACTTCGCAATAAGTACTTTGCACATATCTTATTAGCAAATAAACACAAAAAATGAGTAGTTCTTATTGCAGTAAAATACTTTGGGGGGGATGTAATGAAACATTTGCACCACTGTTCTGGTGAGAAGGCTTTTTAAAAAGTCCTGCACCAGACTCCAGCCACCACTTTCAGTAACTTTACTGACAAATGCAACAGATCCAGACATTTCTTACTAGTGACAATTTTACAAAGTGGGGCTATGGCTTCACCAAATTAAAGAAAAAATATGTCCAGTTCGTAGATACTAGTATACTAGTATTCCTGCAGGCCCGCCAATCACACAGGAAGAAGAAGAGGAGGAGGAGGAGGAGGTTTGTGTCAGCAAGGAGGTGGAGGATAACACTCAGCATCAGCAGAAGTCTTCAAGGGATCGTTTGCAGTCCCCAGAAACCCATGGAGTTGTACGTGTCTGGGAGGAGGTGGTTGAGGATCATATAATCCTTAGTGACCCAGAGGACTCAGGATTGAATGCCTCTGCAAAATTACGCTGGATGGACTCCCTGATCCTGCAAAGCCAGCTAAAGGACCCTAGGATTCGTGGTATCAAGGAGAGGGATCATTACTGGCTGGCAACCCTTTTTGATCCACATTACAAAGGTAAGGTTGCAGAACTTATCCAGCCTTCGCAGAGAGAGCAAAGCATGAAACATCTTCTGGAGGCCTTTCAGAAAGGTTTGTGCAATGCGTTTCCAGAGCCTGGGAGGTTACAATTTCCAGGTGCTGGACAACGTGTTGCTGAGGCTTTGTTCAGTCACAGAAAGAGCAGTGGAGAAGGTGACCGGCTGATGGATACCTTCAGACAATTCTTCAGTCCTCAGCGCCCAGGTCTGATGGGTTCCAGAAACCATCGCCAGCATCTGAATTACATGGTGCAGGAATATCTAGGGGCAAGATCAGACTTGGAGACCTTTCCACCAGAACATCCACTGGGTTACTGGGTCTTGAGGATGGACCACTGGCCAGAGCTTGCTCAATATGCAATTGAGTTACTGGCCTGTCCTGCATCCAGTGTTCTTTCTGAACACACATTCAGTGCTGCTGGAGGCTTTGTAACCGATCACAGAGTGTGCCTGTCCTAAGACTCTGTTGATCGGCTCACATTCATAAAAATGAATCAGTCTTGGATCAAGAGCTACCAAGCACCTAATGCTGATTTAATTGATTTGATTTTTCTATGGATGTGGGATCCATTGAAGACTGCATATGCTGAGTGACTATCCTATTCCTCCTCAATCATCATGATGATAGCTTCTAGGAATATTTTCAGTTCAGGACACCACCACCACTGTCTAAGGCCCAATTTTTCTGCCCCTGTTTAACAGGGGCATGTAATTACAATTTTTGATCTAATATTTCACAGCAGGGCCTGTTCCTGCGCTCAACAAAAGTATCTGTAAGGCTTTACAATGTTGTCCCACCACCGCCTAAGGCTCAATTTTTTTGCTCCTGTTTAACAGGGGCACGTAAATACAATTCTTGATATAATATTTTACAGCAGGGCCCATTCCAGAGCCCACTAAGAGTAACTGTGAGGGCTTACAGTGTTCTGGTACCACCAACACCTAAGGCCCAATTTTCCGCAGAGTGTATAGGGCAGGCCGTATAGTATATACAGGCAGTCCCCTATTTTCAAACATCCGACTTACAAACAACTCCTACTTAGAAACGGAGGGAGACAACAGGAAGTGAGAGGAAATCTACCCCTAGGAAGGGATATTCTCTCCTGTAAGTGTTAATATGGGAAAAAGGTGTCTCCACTGATGCTTTATCACCAATCCTTATCCTATTCCCTAATAACCCAAATTTTCTAAATCCAATTGTCATTGGGACAGAAAATGAGGTGAAATCTTCTGAACAGTTTCACAGACAGCAAAACAAATGTTACAGGGGTGATGATAACCCTTCTCTATGTTATTCAAAAAGCTTTAAATAGATTTTTTGGCTGCTCCTGAAAAAACTGATACATGTCCCCTGGGGCAGGACCCGGGTCCCCAAACACTTTTTATGACAATAACCTGCATATTAGCCTTTAAAATTAGCACTTTAGATTTTTCACGTTCGAGTCCTATGGACTTTCTAGACGGTGTTCGCACAAATTTTTTGCCTGTTCACATGTTCTGCCGCAAACCGAACCAGGGGTGTTCGGCTCATCCCTATGTATAACATGTATGTTTGAAAGTATATAGCCCTTTTTGTGGCTAAACAGGTATGTTTAAAACCATAACATACACATCCCCAACTCAGGAACTTACAAAGTTCAACTTTGATAAAGTGAAGGCCATATGAGACATTAGTATGTCAAAACTGTCTTGATTTTGCCTTCATCAGATGGGGTGATCTCACCCCTGTAAAAGCCACATTTTGAGGATGCACACAAATTGGGACTCCAAATGTGGATTTTCCTCATGATTCCATGCCTAAAATGTGTGTCTTTTCCTTACATCTATTTTTTGCAAGCCACAAAACACACAGTGTGTCAACATGGGCTACCTGCCATCATGGGATATCAATGTATGCATTTTGTGGGTGCAACTCCTTCCTCGCAACTAAAGTAGGTGAGAGGAAGGGGTTGAACCCCTGAAACACGTCCATTGATCCCCCATGATAGGAGCTAGCACATGTTGACACACTGGGCCTTATTTCAGAAAGGACAATACACTTTGCCCTACAAGTACACTTTCAAGTGCACTTGCATTGCACTTGTAGTGCAAAGTGGTTTTGGTTTTTTGAAATAAGCCACAGTGTGGCAACATGTGCTAGATTCCATCATGGGGGATCAATGGATGTGTTTTGGGGGTGCAACCCCTTCCTCTCACCTACTTTCATTGCGAGGAAGTGGTTGCACCCACAAAACGTGTACATTGATATCCCATGATGGCAGATAGCACATGTTGACACACTGTGTGCATCTTCAAAATTTGGCTTTGCAATTACTTTAAAACTTTTTAAAAACTTTAAACAATAACGAGAAAATTTACATTTTTGGGTGGTTTTAGATTTTGGCTAAAACATCAATGATGTTGGTCAGTCTTTTTGAACATCATTGATAATTTGCTTGACCTTCTCTAAATCCGATTGCACACCATTATTTCACTGATGAGGACTTGTGCACTTGCACTGTTGAAATGAGTTTCTTCTTCCACAACATCCACACCACCTAAAAAGAATTAAACACACCATATATTATAAATATGCACAGGCATACATCTATTACCTGAAGCTGTGGTCTCAGACACTGACCTGTTGTGGTCACCATTTTGACTAATTCCTGAACCTCGGAAATCACATCCTCAGGTTGTGTGCTGAGTTCCCCTTCTTTAGGAGGTGTGGGGTTCCTGGTGTCCTCAGATGTCCCAATTCTTTTCTCCCCTATGTGAATACAAAAAAGGTATCCTTAACAGACAGATATTTTAGGCTAGAAATAGTAATATGAAACATTGCTTGGAAGTGTCGTTCAATTGCCTGTTTTGGCAGAGTTCCAAGCTGAAGACATGATTTTTTCACTTTCAAAAGCTGGAATACTTACCTGTTTTGTACAAGTTTCACACATGAAGAGACCCCTAGTATCCACTGGAGCACCTGCGTGGGACACCTTAAAAAGGTTGTTCTGGTGTCCCACACTAGTGCTCCTGCGTCTAGATGTGTAAACAGCTGCTGAGTGTCCTCTACACTGAATCAAGTTTACATTTCATTATAGTTACAAACACATCTAAACAACAATGTAATAAACTTCTTTTAATACAAATAGGCATGAACAAATGTAGTTAACCTGCATCTGCCAAAAACGTCGTATTAGTGGTCAAACGAACAATGTTTAATACTAACGATTACTGTGCCCACGAACCTCAAACTTGGCATTTTAAACTGTACAACAGTAAAGAAAAGCACATGTACCAGCACGAAGTTAAAAAAAATAATAACACAGGACAAATACTTACTTTTTTGCAGCACTTTCTTGATCCTTCTATATTGATCGTGCTCCCTCAATTTCAGGTCTGACCAGCATTTCCTCAATTGCTCCTTGGATTGTTGTACCCCGAAATTCCTGTGCAGACTTCTCACAACTTTGGTCATGATCTTGGCCTTTCTCACATTTGAGTTTCTGTATGGTCCATGATTCCCATCATAGTCGGTCCTCCTCAAGATGTCCACCATCTTCACCATCTCTTCAAAGGACATATTTCAGGCCTTATTTCTCCTCCTGGATGTGGAACTGCCTTGCTTTCCTCATCCTCGTCGTTGCTGCTCTCTGCTCTGTCTCCACCATGTGCTCTCCCACTGCCCTGAAAGAGAAGAGGCAGGGAATACAGTAGAAAGAAGGACAGGGGCAGAGTTTCATGCATGCACAGTGTATATAAAGCATAACACGCGGGCAAAGTATGTATGATCTGTAAGTGGAGGACAGAGGATCGTAAGCGCCGATCATTCAAACAAAGGTACAATTGTAACTTGGGGCATTAGTGGTTAGTGGTCTATACTGCTTATAAAAAGGCCGATATTGGGACAAGATTAGGAGAGTTTAGCCTGATATTAGGGTTTGCCTTGTGTTGAGTCTTGCAGCTAAAATGGTGTATAAATTCACTGAGCCGGACTTCCTGCCCGAATTCATAGACATGTACAGGGAGCATGTATAGAAAATGGGGTGATTGGCGCTGCCCTATATGGTGCTAGATGGTTAGTCAGGAAGCAGCATAAATAATATACTGGATTCCTAACACCAGATCAGCAGTGAGCGTGCTCCCTCACGGGGATATATTATGTGAATATTAAACAAATATCAGTGCTCAGAAAGCGTATATATCTACAATCTAAAGAGTGAGTGCGTATTAAGGGATTAAGTATAAGCTAGCGGTCCGTGGCGTGCGTACCATCTGCGTTCCAAGCAGTGTCTTCCGGGTATGACGTAAGAGCGTGGCTCCGTCTTACGCGTTTCATCATAGGACGTTCTCAAAGGCGATGCCATCACTCCACGCCCTACGTCTAATATGGACAAGAGGACCCAGCATTGCCAACCCCTAACTGTAGGCAACCAATAAGCGATTAGCAGCGGCCAAGAGTACGAGCGGCCAAATTGACATCCCTTCATAATAAATTGGCTTAAGCCCGTTCGTCCATAAGAGGTAGCAAACAATGCATAGAGGGGGCTGACCGGGCAAGATACACAAACATAACTGGGGCACAGGGATACAGTGATCATCCGTATAGGTGAATCAGCTGAGAGATACAAATTTGTTAGCCACAAATTTATAAAAAATATATAGAGAATATATATATATATAATAATCATATAAATATATATGCTAAAAAAAGAGGAAAAGGGAAAAAAATAGAGAAAAAAGAGCAAGGCCAGGTGGTTAAATTGGGTACTACATCCAACCTGATACATACATAAAGGTGAGATGTTGGCATCCATTGTTGCATAAAATCAGATGTAGCCCCAAGAATGCATATAGGATTAGTTACCTCTCAATAAAGGGGCTATATATAAAATAGCCTACTCGATATTAAGTCTCAGGCCACATGACCTATTAAAGGTTGTTAATTTTATATTTAAAGGTTATTAATTTTATATTTAAATATGTACTTGTGTATTTCACCATATGACAGTGTTATTGATATTACTAAATAAAAAATAAAATATAAAAAATATAAAAAATAACTAAAAAAGTATGCACATAGCAAATAAATAAAAAAATGGGAAAACTCCCGACACCACCATGCTAGTGCAAAGTCAAGTTGGTTTACATGAACAATAAAATAAACCCAAATAGACTGTGGCCTCTTTACTACCACTAATTAACATTCAGTGAGGATTCGCCCCATTTGGCAGGTTAAATTCAACAGTGGGGAACATATGATGACATAGAGGGGTGGGGGCATTTGTGGAAATGGGGATGCAGCATTAAGCAACACCTGCAGGGATGTATACATGCATAGAGGGAGACTACACTAATCTAGCCTCTCTCTCCCTAAACTTGCAGCATCCCCAATATTGCAGATATCCCACCCATTGTTTAGCTATTCACAGCTATGCCCTATGGTCATTTCAAAGTTAAAAATTGAAATGGGTCTGCTCACCAAGTCCTCAAACAATCTAAGAGAAATGAGGTCAGGCGGGGGAGGAAGGGTTAATTGGTTGTATTCTATAAGGCAATTTCCCGCTATTACCTATATGTAGATAATCATAGGCTGGCTGGAAACAATGATGGTTAAGAGCTGATTACATAAGCCCACCCATTCCACCATACTGTATTGGTGTGGTGCCCAATAAGTATTATAGAGGTAACCCCTAGTGTCTACGCTCTAAATTGCAGCCTATAAATTATGTACTAAACCCTACTCTCGGTTCTGATTATAACTCCCAAGTGTGTGCTTGTTAAATATTTTAGTTTTTAAGGGTTTGCTATAAAACAGTTCAGATCTATGTCTAAATTCAGTCCTTTAGGGGCAAGGGATCCCAGCTGATATATCCAGCTGGTTTCGTTCCTGGATATTAAGATTTCCCTATTGCCCCCTCTCCACTGTTCCTGTGCTGAGTCAATCCCATAAAAGATGAGCTCACTTGGATCTCTGTGGTGGACCCCATCAAAGTGTCTTGATAGGTTATGATTGGGAAAACCTGTTCTTATATTTTTGATGTGCTCGCGTATATGAACAAAAAGAGGGCGGGTGGTTCTGCCCACGTACTGAAGATGGCAAGGACATTCTATAATGTATGTGACGTGTGTGCTCCGGCATGTAATTAGTTGTTTGATATGGTATACTTTATGGTCAGTAAGTGATTTAAAGGAGGTCCTCTTTCTTGGTTGTCTCTTGCTGACCTTACAGGGTAAGCATCTTTGGCACCTATAGAACGCCTTAAGCTCAGGGAGAATTTTAATCAATTTAGGGGGATCTATAGCATTATGTACTAGATGGTTCCTCAGAGTGGGTGCCCTTCTGTATACAAATGTGGTTTTTGTGGGCAAGATTTTAGATAGAACACGACCTTCTTTTAATATCGGCCAGTATTTTTTCACAATCCATTCAAGATCTTTGAATTGGCTGTTGAATCCAGTTATGAAGGGTATTTCTGTTTGTTCGTTCTTCTTATTGTTCTTTTTCTGGAGTAAGGTGTTTCTATCCATTCCCATGATTTCTGCTTTGAGTTTCATAAGATTATCAAGGGAGTAGCCCTTATCATGAAATATATTGATCAGGATATCAGCCTGTACACTAAAATCTTCAGGTACATCACAGTTACGGCGTATCCGCATTAATTGACCCTTTGGAATGTTGTGCTTCCATCGTGGATGATGGCAACTAGAGGTGGGGATGTACCCCTTCCGATCGGTTGCCTTAAAGAATGTGCGGGTAGATAGAATGTCCCCTATTTTAAAGATCTCCAGATCTAAGTAGTCAATCTTATCGTAGCTCCATTTGCCTGTGAATGTAATTCCGTAACTGTTCATGTTCAAACCTTCAAGGAATTTAGTGAAACTATCTGGTGTTTCATCCCATAATATGATCAAATCATTTATGTATCTTCTGTACATCTTGATTTGAGGGATATTTTTGCCATAGATATACTTATCTTCCTACATGTTCATAAATAGGTTCGCTACACTTGGAGCGTAGCGAGCTCCCATTGCGACACCTTTAGTTTGTACATAGTACTCCTTATTGTACCAGAAATAGTTACATTCCATGGCGAGTTTGAGGCCCTCTAGAATGTAGTTGATCTGTTGTTGTTTCATCCCTGTATCGCCATGTAATGCCTTTTCCACTCCCAAAAGACCATCTTTTTGTTCGATACTAGTATACAGTGAATTGACATCTATAGTGGCAAGCACCCAGTGTTCTACACCCTTTATGTTCTGAAGCTCTTGGATAAGTTGCATGCTATCCCATAGGTAAGATTTGCCTTTCTCTACCAATGGTTTGAGGTATTTGTCCAGGTACTCCCCAAGTCTGGAGAAAACCAAATTTATTCCACTAATGATGGGTCTCCCTGGGAGTTTATCCAATCTTTTGTGAATCTTTGGTGTATAACATATCACTGGTGTCTTGGTGGAGTTTGAAACAAGGTATTCTGCTTCTTTAAGATTTAAGATACCCTTATTTTTCCCTTTCTCTACATAGTTCTTCAGTTTCTTCTCATACTTTTTCTTGGGATTGCCTGCCAGCTTCTTATACATATTTTCTGTATTCAATAGATTAGCCATTTCTTCTTGGTAATCTTACCAGTCCTCCCCCTTTATCTGTAGGCCATATTACCACTTCATGCTTGCTTCCCATTTCCTTAATAGTTTTCCAAATATTATGTATGTTCTTGTTATTTTTTCCCCAGTGATATGATATCATCCTCTAACATCTTCTTAAATGCACCCATGCTTTGGTTTCCTGGCATTTTCGGGTTGAAGATGGAATTATTTCTGAGGTTTGTCTGTATGTACTCTGAGTCTTCCCTTTTCTCGTTAGTTGTATTCATGGCAAAATATTTCTTTATGTTAAGTTTTCTCAGAAATTTTTGGAGGTCAATATAGACCTCAAATTTGTCCAGAGGCTTGTCAGGTGCAAATTTAAGCCTTAAAGTGGAGTTCCACCCACTTTTACAACTCTTCAGCATCCCTCACTAAACTGTGCACTGTAAACGAATTGGATATTTTTATTTTTTTTTCTCAGCACCTACTGTATATCTGCTGTATTCATTTTTCACTTCCTCCTCCCTGGCCGCGGCCCATCGCATCATTTCCTGTTTGCAATGCCTTCTGGGAAGGGGCAGCAACTTCCTCTGATACTGCCGTTGCTATGGAAACCTGACCTGAAACCTATTACACTGCTTGTGCTGCACTGAGCATGTGCGAGATCTGCAAGGATGAGATCCAGGAAGAAATACAGTCTGGCTTCAGATGCCCACACTTAAGATGGCCACGGCCTGCTGTAAGTTTATACAATAACAAACTACTGCTATAAACTAACAAAACAGACCTTAGTTTACAGACTAACTTTACTAGAATACATTAATCTTGTGTATTATAGGGGTATTTTATTTAAAAAGTATAATTTCGGCTGGAACACCACTTTAACTCAAGCACTTCTAGTTCTGCTTGAAAAAACTGTACATCACTAAGATTGAATATTCCTTGGCCTAGTGTTCTCGTCTTCTTTTTCTTCTTCTTGCCTCCTCTTCTTCCTCTTGTCTGTTTTCTCTTTCTTAATTTCTCTGCATAGGTCCCATGTTTCTTCCTTGGGGATAGTCTCTCCTGGTTCCGGGACGTGTGCTGTCTCCATATGTCTGATGTTCAATTGGGATTCTTTCTTCCCTTGTAGTTCAATGGTTTTCTACTGGGACTGTTCCTCTGTTCCCATTCCATCCTCTCCACCCTGAGTTCCTGTAGGGGATACGGGGTCTCCATCTCCCGGGTGGCCTGTCCCAAGGGCTGGCCCTGGGAAAACCCCTATCTTCCCCATAGCCCCTCCCATAGGGAGAACGGGGACCCCTCTGTTCATACCTCCTAAGTGGTGAAAACCTGTTATATGTGGGTATATTAAATAATGATATTTGAAGAGCTTCACAATGTGCATGAAAATGAATATATAAGAATAAATATAAATACTCAAATAAATCCAGCGGTGAGTAAAAATTCCTAAAAAATCCAGCAATCAAAATAGTGTAAAATTATAAAAAATTAGTGACCCCAAATGTGTACAAAAATTCACATAAAAAAATCCACATAAAAATAAATATATAGGGATGTATTCAGAAGGTTCAATTATACAGGTGTAGAATCCGGATTGGTATAGAGCTTTTGATCACTAGCAAAGCTGTTTAAAAACACTTGCTTAATCAAGGTGCTCATTGACCTTTATAGTAACAATGTGTTTTTTGCTTCTGTTCACAACCAATGTGAGAATCATAAACAGGTCTCATTAGACAGGCAGATAAGAGAAAAAAACAATCATTGTGCAATAGTTAGGATACCAAGGTACGCAGGCAAACTTCAATCCACTCACGTGTGCCTTATAATGATAAGACATATGCAGGTTTTACTATAGCAGTCAGCCGCCTTAGACAGGAGCAGATTCAGTGCAGTACACTGTGTGATACTGTTGATCTGCACAGAGCGTCCTTGGCTCCTCCCACGCATTACATCACAGTCAAGTGACTTTTTCAAGGATAATACAAGGGTATATTTTAGCCGTTATTCTGAGGTCTATAATTTGGAGTCCTGTGATTCAGGGTCCTGTAATTCGGAGACTCCCGGTAATCTCCCCTGGTAGCCCCCTCCTTCCTGGATGCCCATTAGATCGCTCCTGACCGTAGGGTATATTCCTATCTGGTTCCGGTCTTCTGGGTGTAACCCCCAATATCCCTAAGGGACAGGTTGGTGTAATTAATTCAGGGCTATCATCCATAGAGATATCTTCTAATTCATCTTGTTGGTCTTCCAGTGATATTTGCCATTTATATACTTTGGACTCTTTGTAGTCCAGAACATCTCTTAAACTTTTTCTGTTTTTTGGTCTGAATATCACTATCATACTTTTTTATGGATTCTTGGAGTTGTTTTACCTTATCTTTATATTCTTTTAAGTGAGCAAAGGGTATGAGTAGGTTTTTTATCTCCACTAGGTTGGTTTCTATCCCCCTTAGTTTGAACTGTCTTCTTTTAAAGATGTTTTGGAGTAATTTTCCCTCGCATTTGTTAAAGAGGGCGTACCAGTCTCCCATAAGATTAGCATCATCAATATTATCATTGGGGTGTACATCCCACCTTAATCTTCTAGGGGTCATTTTTTCTGTAATGTGCATCTCTAGAGTGGTGATATCCCACCAGACCCTTAGTTGCTTTACTAAGGTATGTTTCAGTTGTTTCATCAAGCCATGCATATTCTTGTGGTTGGTAACATGTTCTGGACTAAAAATGCCCTCTAGGTCTATATTTCTATTTGTCATGTAACCAAAAATATCCATAGCAGCAGAAGAGAGTCACACCCTAAGGTGATCCAAAGTAAATTTAAAATAGATTCCGCGCTTAGGATAATATGGGTTGCTGCCCACCCTTTTTGGGTTCCCAAGGGAACTTACAGAGGTATGTATAGAAAATGGGGTGATTGGCGCTACCCTATATGGTGTTAGATGGTTAGTCAGGAAGCAGCATAAATAATACACAGGTACAATTGTAACTTGGGGCATTAGTGGTTAGTGGTCTATACTGCTTATAAAAAGGCCGATATTGGGACAAGATTAGGAGAGTTTAGCCTGATATTAGGGTTTGCCTTGTGTTGAGTCTTGCAGCTAAAATGGTGGATAAATTCACTGAGCCGGACTTCCTGCCCAAATTCATAGACGTGTACAGGGAGCATGTATAGAAAATGGGGTGTTTGGCGCTGCCCTATATGGTGCTAGATGGTTAGTCAGGAAGCAGCATAAATAATATACTGGATTCCTAACACCAGATCAGCAGTGAGCTGCTCCCTCACGGGGATATATTATGTAAATATTAAACAAATATCAGTGCTCAGAAAGCGTATATATCTACAATCTAAAGAGTGAGTGCGTATTAAAGGATTAAGTATAAGCTAACTCCAATTAGCTGTGACTAAATATTAGAAACAAAAAAAGAAAAATCCAAAAACTATATAAAAATCAATGATAGCATATAGGACTAATATAGCATAAACGTGCAAGGGTGTCCAGGGAAATCCACACCCTATCATACAAATGTTAGGCGTGTGAGCATAACCCACTAATATAGTGCAATAAGTCCACTTTTAAACATGAATATATTAAGTGTCCAGATAGTTAGCCCAAAAATTGATCAAAGTCAAAAAAGCATACATGTGAAAAATAAATAAATAGATAGTCCCAAATTGTTCAGTGTTCCATATATATCTAAAACCTATCCATATTTTAGATTAATACATTTTACTTAAATACTGCACAATGGGAGCCCCTTGTTTTTTCTGTGAGGACTCTGCCGTTTGCTGATGGAGAATGCCCTGGGAAGCTCTGAATAGCCATACTCGGATCCTGACCAAACAGAGATACTAGCTTGATGGAGGAACAGACTGGCCGGCACAGCTACTAAGGAGGAAAGCTATTATATATGGAACACTGAACTATTTGGGACTATCTTAATATTCATAATATATTCATGTTTAAAAGTGGACTTATTGCACTATATTAGTGGGTTATGCTCACAAGCCTAACGTTTGTATGATAGGGTGTGGATTACCCTGGACACCCTTGCACATTTATGCTTTATTAGTCCTATATGCTATCATTGGTTTTTATATAGTTTTTATATTTTTCTATTTTTGTTTCTAATATTTAGTCACAGCTAATTGGAGTTAGCTTATACTTAATCCTTTAATACGCACTCACTCTTTATATTGTAGATATATACGCTTTCTGAGCACTGATATTTGTTTAATATTCACATAATATATCCCCGTGAGGGAGCACGCTCACTGCTGATCTGGTGTTAGGAATCCAGTATATTATTTATGCTGCTTCCTGACTAACCATCTAGCACCATATAGGGTAGCGCCAATCACCCCATTTTCTATACATACCTCTGTAAGTTCCCTTGGGAACCCAAAAAGGGCGGGCAGCAACCCATATTATCCTAAGCACTGAATCTATTTTACATGTACAGGGAGCAACCATGTCTCTGGCAAGTCCAAAACAGGGACTACTCCAACAAGCTAAAGAGGAAGGCAGCGCTGGAGAAACTGTTGGAATTGGTGGGAAGTGGTGAAGCCGGTGTATCCCACGGCAGACATCAACTATTTGAAGGCGAAAATTGGTAGCCTGAGGAGCACATATAATAGGGAGCACAAAAAGGTACAGGATTCCATGAGATCCGGAGCAGCAGCAGATGACTTATATGTACCCAGACTGTGGTACTACGACAGACTGCGTTTTTTGTCAGACCAGACGGAACCCAGGTAATCACTATCTACACTTTCTTCAACACTTCCTTCCACATCAGCTGAGGTTCCTGAAGTCCAACCTGGGCCTTCCACCCAGGAAGAAGATTTGGAGGAGGCCAGCTTGAGCCAGGTATAGCATTGTTGAACATACTTCTTGTCAAAAAATGAATGATGTTAACTAGATGTTATTGATCACTAATTTCTGATTTAACAAAGTGGTTTACATATCAATAGACAGTAGTAGCCAAAAATGATTGGGACAAGAATGAAAAATGCTGGGGTCAGAATGATAGTCTTTTCTATTTTTTAACATTCAGTTTGCAACAGTCATGAGCTCAAAATTGTGTGTGATTGATGACCAAAAACCTAAAACTATGTACCATTTTCATACACAGGAACGTCTCAGCCAGGAGGCCATGGCAAGCAGCCTGACAGAATCCCAGGTTCCTCCCCTCCGCCCTCCAACCAAAATGACCAGAAAGGCGAGAAACCTGGAGGAGTCAGCGACTGTTTTCCTAGGCCAGGCTACTGCGGCACTTAACACGACCCCTGGTGGCCACGAGGCATTTGGCTGTGTGACAGCAAGCAAACTGGAACACATGATGGATGGCCAACACACAATCTGTGAGGAAATCATTTTGAAGGCTCTAAACAAGGGGACGACAGGCCAACTCACAAATAAAACCCATCTGTGTGAGTTTGACCATACTTCTCCACCACCTCCAGCAACACCATAAACACCACAGCCACCCAACCCACCAGAGCAGCATGGAAGGAAGCATGGAAGGAAGTGTTGATAGTGATGGCCTGGGTTTGGTGTGGTCTGGCAAAAAACGCAGGCTGTTGTAAGACCACAGCCTCGGGACATATATGTCATCTGCTGCTGCTCTCGATCTCTGAGTCCTGGACCATATTGTGCTCCCTATTAAATGGACTTCTCAGGTTACCAATTTTGACAGTCAAATAATTGATGTCTGCCCTGGGGTACAAAGGCCTCAGCAATTCCAAATGTTTATCCAGCGTTGCCTTCCTCTTTATTTTGTTATGACCCCTATTAAATTTCTAATTTTGGTTTTGACAAATACTTGGCTATGTGTTTTACTTCAAAAAGGACAGTTTGTTTGTGAGTAGGCAGGTACATTTCAAAAATACAATGTCAAATTAACAAGGGACTCCAACATAGCTGTATCTTTGATGTTAAAAAATACAAGATAATAATGGTGTTGTAGTAACTTGACACACAAAATGACCAAAAAATTATGGAGATCGCTAGAAAAAATAAAGGTTATTCTGGAGATCATGAGAAAAAAACTAAAAAATAAAAAGAAATATGGAGATCACTAGAAAAAAAAAATATTCTGCAGATCACAAGATTAAAAAAAAATAAAGAAAAAAAGATTATTCAGGAGATCACGAGAAATAATAAAAAATACATTTGTCAGAACTCTGTGAATATCAGCAGCCAAGCAACTTCATTATTATAGCATTATAAAGAAGAAGAGAATGCGCTGCATTGAGAGATTTCAAAATTTGCCGCGTGGCAAATCTCCATTACGAACGCTAGTTTTACAAGACCGAGCGCTGCCGGCTTGTACTTGATTCCGAGGATGCGTGAACTTTTGTGCGCGGACTTGTGTACACACGATCAGACAAAGTTTTGTTGGCGGAAAATTTGAGAACTTGCTAGCAAACATTTGTTGACGGAAAGTCCGACAGCAAATGTTCGATGGAGCATACACACAGTCGGACTTACAGCCAACAAGCTTGCATCCAACATTTCCCATCGGAAAATCTGATTGTGTGTACGCGGCATAACAGTAGCCAACAGTGCAGCCTCATTGTAAAATTGTATAACAAATTATAAAAACTATTGTTTTTTTTTTCAAAAATTTTTTTTTTGTTTGTTTAGCAAAAAATAAATACCCCAGTGGTGATTAACCACTTCAATACTGGCCACTTTCCCTCCTTCCTGCCCAGAACAATTTTCAGCTTTCAGCACTGTCGCACTTTGAATGACAATTACGCAGTTATGCAACATTGTACCCAAACTAAATTTTTATCATTTTCTTCCCACAAACAGAGCTTTCTTTTGGTGGTATTTGATCAGCACTGGGGTTTTTATTTTTTGCTAAACAATTTTAAAAATACTGACATTTTTTCTTTGTTCCTGTTATAAAATGTAGTTTTCACCTTCACTGACGGGCACTGATGAGGCGGCACTGATGGGCACTGATGAGTTGGCACTGATAAGGTGGCACTGATGGGCACTGATGAGGAGGAACTGCTATGAAGAATTGATGGGCACTGATAGGCGGCACTGATATGCAGCACTGATGGACACCGATAGGCGGCACTGATATGCAGCACTGATGGGCACTGATAGGCAGCACTGATAGGTGGCACTGATAGGTGGCACTGAAGGGCACTGACAGGCAGCACTGATTGACACTGACAGGTGGCTCTGATGGACACTAATAGATGGCACTGATGGGCAGCACTGATGATGAGGTACTGACAGGTTTTCCTGATAGGCACTGAGGCGGGCACTGATTGGAACTGTTGTGGGCACTGATTGGCACTGTTGTTAGCACTGACAGGCGTTTCTGATGGGCACTGTAGGTGGCACATCTGATGGGGCTGTGCTCATAATCAATGTGCTGATTAACAGCCAAACCCCCCTCTGACAGGGAGAGCCGCTGATCGGCTCTCCCTGTCAGCATGAACCAAGGAAAGCCATTTACCGGCACTTCCTGGTAATGCTGTGATCACCTGTGATTGGTCCCAGCTGATCACGTGGTAAGGAGCCTCTGTCAGAGGCTCCTTACTACTATCAGAGATGCAGTGTGTCAGAGTGACACGCAGCACCACTGATTGCCGTGCTGCGCGCCCCCGCGGGTGCGTGCCTGCATGTTATCCTGCTGGACATCATATGATGCCCAGTAAGGATAACTGAATTACCGCCCGGCCATCATTCTGCTATAGGCCAGGTGGGAAGTGGTTAAATACAACCAAAAGAAAGCTCTACGTGTGTGAAAAAATGATAAAAATGTCATATGCAGTGTAGCATGACCATGCAATTGTCATTCAAAGAGTGACAGCGCTAAAAGATGAAAATTTGCCTGTGCAGGAAGGGGGTATATGTGCCCAGTAAGCAAGTGGTTAAACACACTTTTTTCTTTGTAAAAGTCAGGTTCTCTGTAGTAGGGCAGATAACAACCCCAAACACACCTCCAAGACCACCACTGCCTTGCTAAAGAATCTGAGGGTAAAGGTGATGGACTGGCCAAGCATGTCTCCAGACCTAAACTCTATTGAGCATCTGTGGGGCATCCTCAAATGGAAGGTGGAGGAGTGCAAGGTCTCTAACATCCACCAGCCTCGTGATGTTGTCATGGAGGAGTGGAAGAGGACTCTAGTGGCAACTTGTGAAGCTCTAGTGAACTCCATGCCCAAGGCAGTGCTGGAAAATAATGGTGGCCACACAAAATTTTGACAGTTTAGGCCCAATTTGGACATTTTCACTTAGTGGTGTACTCACTTTTGTTGCCTGCAATTTAGACATTAATGGCTGTGTGTTGAGTTATTTTGAGGGGACAGCAAATTTACACTGTTATACAAGCTGTACACTCACTAATTTACAGTGTAGCAAAGTGTCATTTCTTCATGTTGTCACATGAAAAGATATAATAAAATATTTACAAAAATGTGAGGGGTGTATTCACTTTTGTGAGATACTGTACATTGCATATATGAGCCTCTTGATAGGCAGGGTCACAGCATAACCCAGGCATGCCACTTCAGCGCTAGAAGATGTATTCCCCTTCATGAGCAGGCCATTTTTTTGCAATACTGCACTTCGTTACATTAACTGACAAATGCGCGGTCATGCGACACTGTACCCAAAAATATGTATGTCCTTTTTTCCCACAAATAGAACTTTCTTTAAAAACAAAAGGCGATTGACAGTTCTAAAAAAAAAAAGCAATATTTTTTACTTTCTCCTCTAAAACATATCAAATAAAAAAAATTTAAAAAATCTAATTTCTTCATCAATTTAGGCAAATATATATTCTGCTACATATTTTTGGTAAAAAAAATCCCAATAAGCGTATATTGATTGGTTTGCGCAAAAGTTATAGCGTCTACAAACTATGGAGATATATTTATGGAAATTTGTACTTATTTAATTTTTTTGACTAGTAATGATGGTGATCAGTGACTTATAGCGGGACTGCAATTTTGCAGTGGACAAATCGAACACCTAACTGATACTTTTGACACTTTTTTGGGAACCAGTGACACTTAGGCTCCATTCACACTAGCGCGTTTTTTGATGCATTTTGCATTTTGCAGAAATGCACGGGAATTTTTTCACATGGGTTCCTATGGAACATGTTCACATCAATGCCTTTTTGTTTCTCTGCATTTTTGGAAAGGGTCAGGGACTTTTTTTCATGCAAAATGCAGCGTTTTGCATGTAATAGAATTCAATGGACAAGCATCAAAAACGCAAGTGCACCGTTTTTGCAGCGTATTTGATGCGTTTTTGGTGCATTTTTGATGCGTTTTTGCCGTTTTTTTTTTTTTTTTTTTTTTTTAATTTTATTTTTTTTAATTTTTTTTAAGACTGTAAAAAAAAAATGTAAAAAAAAAAAAAAAAAAAAAAAAAAGCAAAACGCAAATCGCGGCAAAATCGCGGCAAAATCGCGGCAAAAACGCGGCTCAAAAACGTGGCAAGCATGAAAAAAACCCCTCCAAAAACGCTCAAAAGCAACATGCATAGGTGTGAATCGAGCCTAAGGCTCGAAATTTAATTGCCAAATTAAAAAAAAAAAACGGCAAAAACGCATCAAAAACGCACCAAAAACGCATCAAAAACGCTGCAAAAACGGTGCACTTGCGTTTTTGATGCTTGCCCTCTGATCAACTTCACAGTGGGAGTAAGCCGGTGGCGGTGGGTACTCGTGCCCGATACCCAGTAGTCTCATTGACTTAGGATTCGGATTAAGCACCTAAAGTTTAGTAATGTCTATCAAATTTACCCTTAACTGGACTCAGGTTCATCACCACTGTGATTGAAAATCACAATAAATACTTTATACATCTGCAACTCTTTTGTTACCACCAAGTCAAAAGGGCAAGCACATTTATTGTTTCTTATTGTCAACAATGCAAAACCACCTGAAAACTAACAAAAAGTATTCTAGCCACAGGAAATGCATTTAGGGAGTATTAAATTTCCCTTTACAATTTGAAAGATTATTCCCTACCCCCCCCCCCCCAACTGCTACTTCCTCTATTGTAGAATTTTGCTAGGTAGGTACCTATCCTTTAGGGAGAGTAACAGAAACAGTTTATCATAGTGAATACCTTCATAAACAGAAACAGAATTTGGATCATAATAATAATTACCTTTTCTTGTTTAAACATTTTATTAGGTAGTAGATATACTATCACCTACAGATCGACAGGAATAATGGGTAGCAAGTCTCCCCGCAGGAAGAGTTGCAGAAAAATCCACAGTTAACAGCACAGATCAAAATATTAGCCCCTCTTGGGGGGTTGAACTCTGAAAAAGTGGTGTGGATCCAGCAGGTGATTGATTTAATAACATGTAAACACAGTAAGGCTGTAGGAAATGAGAGAACTAGCAATTGAATGGTCCACCCCACCCATAGCTTAAGGAGTAATAAGGACGTAGCAATGTTTGGAAAGTATACAGTAAATATCAGGGAGTATCCTCTGCTTTTCATCCTCAGTCTAATGGTCAGACCGAGAGGACCAGTACCTTTTGATGTTTTGTCAGTTATCTATAGAATGACTGGGTGGACTATTTTCCTACAGCAACAAAGTTAAACACAGCTCCACTTCACAAAGTCATTTTTTTTCTTAAAGGGATTTGTGATGGACGCCCGTACTCAATAGGACTATGTCCACCTATAAATGCTTCCTTTCTCCAGAACCAGCACTATCCAAGACCCCTTAGATCACCCAGTCATTAGCCGTAACTCAATGTAGGGTGAAAAACATCAAACTGTTTATAAAAACACAGGTACACAGGTATACACTCAGGGCACAACTCCCCTCTCCCTTAATTCAGCAGGGAGAGTTGTTGGAGAATTTGCCCCTCCCCTCTCCACCCTGCCCCCTGTCCACATGCCAGGGACACAAATACAAAACATCCATCCCATAATACATTTATCCTAAGGCAGACAGACACAACAGAACAATGGGACACAGCCACACCCCAAACGATCCCAGCAAAGAGTCCAACAGCATGAGACAACACACAATATATACATATATAAAATATTCCAGTTTGGCTGTACAGTGAGTCTGGCTAGCACAGATCAGACTGGGGTTCTCGGTCACCATGTGCTCCTAATGGACTCAGGCTGATTTTTGATGCTTTAAAGCATGATAAACAGGATAGTGATTTTGCAGTGTAATTTCTCCCATTATATGTTGTAAAACACCTGGTTGATGCTGCCTGTTCCAGATCAGACTGGGTTTCTCGGTCACCATGTGCCCCTAATGGACACAGGATGATTTACACATAGAAGGGGCCGGGGGAGCTGGATACAGAGTTTCCAGGGTTCCACAAGCCCCCTAACCAAAGTGACTCCCGTCACACATCTCCCCTTTCGGCAGGAGACTAACACAGGAGGAGACCCCAGACAGGTTGACTCTGATGTTAGTCAGTAGTTCCAGTCCCCCAATGCCAAGTAAATGTTCCCAAACATAGCATTACTTACCCAGCCAACCTCTACCTCTCTCAGAGAACATACTCGCTGCTGGGGAGAAGCGTGGACTGGCCCTTCTCCCTGGAGTCCTTTCAGCCACTGGAGAGAAGACAGGGTGACTGGGCTCACTCCGTCATGCTGTTGGGGATATTGGCTGACTGCCCAGCATTCCTGGGGTATACAAGTGGAGACTGAAGTGCCATCCACTTTTGGTAGATGAAAATCCCCCAGTGCTTGCAAAGCATGGCTGACAGCCTCCTGTCTCAGCGCCGCACCATTTTCTGGAGTTGTGTCAGTAGAGACCAAAGTCCCATCCACTTTCACAGGAACTGTTATTTGAGGGCAGAGGCCAGCGCCACTCTGCTCTGTTGCCAGCTCTTCTGCTGGGCTGGTGTCAGTGGAGACCACAGTCCCATCCACCAATATGAGCTCAAGCTGCAATTGTGTGCAGAGGCCAGTATCATTCCGCCTTGTAAGCAATTCAGCTGAGGACCCCCACATCATCCACTCTGGCTAACTGTTGGGAGTGACCATCACCTTCTCACCATGGGCCCCTGGAACTGCCGCAGGTGTAGGGTAGAGGTCTTGGACCCTCTGCCCGGTGGCCAGTGCTTCAGCTGGAGAAGTCTCTTGTAACTCCACAGATGCTGCTGTTGGTGCTGGGCAGAGCTCAGTGAAGTTTGGCTGATGCCAGCTCTTCTGCTGGAGGCTCACCAGGTTGTTCTTCCTCAGCAAAACAGTCTATTAAATCCCCAATCTCTATAACCGGTGTCTGGGGTTAGAGGTTCACCATCTCCTGTCCGTAGAACAAAGAAGAGGTTACTGGTGCTGGGCAGAGCTCAATGATGTCTGGCCCTGATGCCAGCTCTTCTGCTGGAGGCTCACCAGGTTGTCCTTCCTCAGCAGAAAAGTCTATCAAATCCCCAGTCTTTGTAACTGGTGTCTGGGGATAGAGGTTCACCATCTCCTGTCCGTGGAACCCAGAAGATGCTATCGGTGATGGGCAGAGGTTAGCAGAGATCTGCCCTGTTGTCAGCACTTCCGCTTTGGGGATGGCAATCTCTAGATTTTCCACTGCTGATTCTCTGGCATGCTGCTGGAAAGGCACATTCCTCTATCCAACCTCGTCTTGTGCAGAAACAGAATCATCAAGGTCAGTCAGCTGCATCCGCCATAAGACCTCCGTGTCCATAGCTGCGGGGGCAGTTGGGCAAAGCACACTGTTACTGTGCCACATAGCCGACTCTTCAGCAGTGATTTTAGAGCTGTCGGCTGGTACTTCTGCATAGTACCAGGCAAAGGGAGCCCAACCCTGCTGCTGAGCAGAGTCTAGCAGCTGTCTGTAGGCAATCTCCAGCTCCCATTCCTGAAAGGCTAGAAATTCCAAATCTTCCTGTGGCTAGAGCACTTCCGAGACATTTAGTCTTCGCTCTCTGTAATACATTATTTCTTCCAAACACCACTCCAGATCCCTCCCAAAGTCAGGGTCCTTGGACAGCCTCCAGTACAACAGTCCCAGGCCACCGTAGTCAAAGCGTTCCATGGGGCTGTCATCCGCTCATGCACACTTGGGCTACATACCACTGGAGGGCTCTGTAGCTCTCGTCCAACCACATCTCTGCCCAGAACAGCCTGCTCAACTCAACTGTCCACTCCTGGTTCAGTTGTTCCCCCAATAACAGCACTCGCACTTCATACTGCGACCAGTACCTTACATGGACGGAGGTGAGACTTTTTCCCTGGTAGTGCTGTTTGCGAGCTAGTGCTTTCTTCCAGAGTAGTAGGTGGACAGAATCATACCATCCCAGCAGGACCTGCACTGATACTGGTCCGCTGTGCTGTATCCACATGTCTCACAACCTCCTTTGGAACTCCTCTTGCATGATGGCTTGTATCTGTACCTCTGCTCTCCTCCTATCTGAGCCTTGGATCCAGGTGGTGGTTTGCATGTGTTCACAGCAAGGAAGCATGATCCCACTGCTGCCACCAATTGTGACAGACCCCTGTACTCAACAGAACTATGTCCGCTGTAATTGCTTCCTTTGTCCAGAACTAGCACTATTCAAGACCCCTTAGCTCACCCAGTCATTAGACGTAACTCAATGTAGGGTGAAATCAAACTATTTATTCAAACACTAGAACACAGGTATACACTCAAGGAACAACTCCCCCCTTACTTTGATTCAGGACGGGGTAAACTGTCCAATCAGCAACGAGAGCTGTTGGAGGAATTCGCCCCTCCTCTCTCCACCCTACCCCTAGTCCACATGCCAGGAACACAAATACAAAACATCCATCCCATAATACATTTATCCTAAGGCAGACAGACACAACAGAACAATGGGACACAGCCACACCCCAAACGATCCCAGCAAAGAGTCCAAAAGCATGAGACAACACACAATATATACATATATAAAATATTCCAGTTTGGCTGTACAGTGAGTCTGGCTAGCACAGATCAGACTGGGGTTCTCGGTCACCATGTGCCCCTAATGGACTCAGGCTCATTTTTGATGCTTTAAAGCATGATAAACAGCATAGTGATTTTGCAGTGTAATTTCTCCTATTATATGTTGTAAAACACCTAGTTGATCCTGCCTGTTCCTGTGTCCCCTTATGTGTACTGACCATGGTAATCATGGCTGCTGATCCCTGATACCATGGTCAGTTTATTTGCATCCATCATCCTGCTGTGTTCAGAGTCCTCTCTCTCTCCCTCTATCTCTCTCTCTCGCCGAAAAGCGTCAGTGCTTTAATGCTTAAATAAATATTTTCTATGGAGAAGCTGTCCAGTTGCCGGCCTGTACTTTCTATGGATATGTTTGTATCTGCCTGTGTCAGAGATCAGCGGCTAAGGAGACCAGACACGTAGCTACACAAGGGAACTGAGCCCAAACAAAGTATATATCATTAAAGTGATATTTATTTACAGTGAAACACACACCAATAAACATACACAGCAACCAGTGAACACAATAAAAACAAACCCCAAGAGACAAAATAACAAATGAACCTAACTACTATCTATATGCAATATCTACAATAAAGGTAACAGGAATGCAAGAAGGGGAAACACAACTGGGTACAAGAGCAGGAGTAAGGCAGAGGGGTGCAGGATGGCTCAGAATAAAGGAGGAACAAAGATCTGGCAGCAAGGGGGCAATCGACAGGATAGTGACGCACTGGGGGGTAGGGAGGAGATGCCTTAAATATCCACCTGGCAGCTGGAGCCAGGTGTGGCTGATCAGAGCCTGCTGGTTTCTGGGAGACACCTGCTGGTGGACACTGGAACTGCAGCCACCGGCCCAGAGAACCAGAGTGCCACCAGCAGCTGAGCTCAGTCCTGACAGCCTGCTCTCCAGTGGGGTCATCTGGGTACCATTCTCCATGTTCTCTGGTGCTGCTGAGACCTCATCAGTTTCTGGTCTAAAGTGTTTACAACTTTGTCTAAGATAACAAGCAGCTTTACAAAAAACTTCTCACCAACAAAGCATTTGACACAGTTCCCCATAAACGTTTACTGTACAAAATAAGGTCCATTGGCATGGACCATAGGGTAAGAGCATGGATTGAAAACTGGCTACAAGGGCGAGTTCAAAGGGTGGTGATAAATGGGGAGTACTCGGAATGGTCAGGGGTGGGTAGTGGGGTCCCCCAGGGTTCTCTGTTGGGACCAATCCTATTTAATTTGTTCATAAACAACCTGGGAGGATGGGGTAAACAGTTCAATCTCTGTATTTGTGGACGATACTAAGCTAAGCAGGGCAAAAACGTCTCCGCAGGATGTGGAAACCTTGCAAAAAGATCTGAACAAATTAATGGGGTGGGCAACTACATGGCAAATGAGGTTCAATGTAGAAGAATGTAAAATAATGCATTTGCGTGAATGCAATCTATACACTGGAGGGAGAACCTCTGGGGGAATCTAGGATGGAAAAGGACCTGTGGGCCCTAGTAGATGAAAGGTTTAGCAATGGCATGCAATGCCAAGCTGCTGCTAACAAAGCAAACAGAATATTGGCATGCATTAAAAAGAGGAACAACTCCAGAGATAAAATGATAATTCTCCCAGTATTAGGAAACCGTTCCAAGTAATCGGCTAAAAGCATGGCGTAACACCTGGATATAAAACCTTTTCTGGAGGGGGAACTTTACATCATACTAAAGATTGGGGTTGGAGATATAACCGCATTCACTAATGACTGTTGGGCTTTAATTGCGTGCTGTAATTGAAGGAGAAACATATTGCTTTTGGGATACCACAAGCTGAACAAGCCACAAAAAAAGAGGAACAAATTATCAAACAAGAAGAACTAACTATAAGTGGGGACACTCAAGAAAATGGAATTACTGAATTAAATGTTTCATTAACTGATCTTGAAACTTCTTTAAATGAGCAAGAAAACTTGCAGTTCATTCAAGAGATACAAGAGGAAACCAGCTGAACTGAAGTCTCCAAAGTGGATGTTGTTAATCATCCTTAAAAGTTTTGTAGATAACTTTATTTACCAATATGCTATGGTGTTAGAGTACAATTTAAATTTTACTCAACAAATGAAATGTTTCATTTTTTCTTGTTTTCAATGTCTGCTTTTTTTATGTCAGTATCTGTAACTAAAATGATAACCTAATGTAAAAAGTGAACTGTACATATCTTGTAGGTTAGCAAATTGTGCTTATTAATGCAATCTTAGGCAAATATTAAAATACTGCAAGAATATGAAAAAAAAAAAAATGATAATTCTCCCGCTCTACAAGACTCTGTTCCGGCCGCACCTAGAGTATGCTGTCCAGTTCTGGGCACCAGTCCTCAGGAAGGATGTACTGAAATTGGAGCTTGCAAACAAAATTTTGCCTTCCTTAGGATACTCTCCAGCTTTTGTTAGGGGTAACCACATACAAATTGTCTCCTCACCTGTTTGGTATGTTTTCTGATCTTCTCAACACTGCATTAAGCCACACGCTCTTTGTGACACCTCTCCTCCACCACTCTTTTCCCCACCTTTATACCCCCACTTCCTTTTCTGCAAGTTTCCTCCCCCTCACTTCCTAGTTTTAATTACCAACTTGGGTTCCGGTTCTTAATTTTTTGTAATTTTGCCAATGCATTGAGAAATTATTTACAATTTTAGCTTCTTACTACAATGTTGATGTGGAGCAGTTTACAAAAAATGTATTTAGATGTGGGGTAAGAAATTAGAGGGGGAAAATGTGTTAACAGTTCTGTTAAAGGGGTTGTAAACCCTCATGTTTTTTCACCTTAATGCATCCTATGAGTCACCTGAGTCCATTCGTTCCCTCGGCGGTTCTCGGCTCTTAATTGGATAAATTGATAGCAGCTCAGCCATTGGCTCCCGCTGCTGTCAATCAAATCCAATGACGCGGGTGCCAGAGGCGGGGCCGAGTCCACATTCTGTGTCTATGCACGCAAATGCTGGACTCGGGATTGCACCCACAAGGTAACTCCCAGGAGAGCGCTTCTCCCAGGGGATTTACCGATGCAAGGAGGAGCCGCTAGCGCTGCCGGGGGACCCAAGAAAACAATGATCGGGGCCACACTGTGCAAAACGAACTGCACAGTGGAGGTAAATATGATATGTTTGTTATTTAAAAAAAATACCTTTACAATGTAGAATTATAGTAGTCTGCAAATGACCAAATTGTACAATAAAGCATGTTATTATTTTTTAGGGTTATTTCAGTATTTCCTTACCACTGACTAAAAAAAAAATCTAACAAAGTTTTAGAATCATCTGTGAAATGCAATACTAACAAAAAATGTTCAATATCTTTCCATGCCGATGAGAAATAATTTTCCTTTTGGCCTTAATAATGCCCGGAATATCTTATTTTAAATTTGATAGCATACAAAAAGAAAAGTACAGTTTCAGCAGACCAGAATCAAACTGAAAATTTGAATACAATATGAGATCCTATCCAAATAAAAAAAGCTTTTTTAAAGGGAGGAGGGCAAGCATTTAATCACAAAAGCTCGTATTAAGTGAATTTATGAAGGAACTGTGGAAAGTTATAACAATCATACTTCCCCTTCAATGCATTCCACTCAGTGAATATGTAAGTGGCCTTGAATCATTTATGCCTACATGCAGGAAACTGATAAATTTTGAACAAATTTAATTGAAATCACCCCTGGAGTGAGTTTGAAGGAAGGATTACATTTAATGGTCTCACAGAGTGCTATAGCTATTAGCGCAAGACTGCCAGTTTCAGAGGTCTACTTTTTCCTTCAAATAAAAGCTAAACCTTAACTAAGAAGCAAATTTGAGTTTAATCACATCTCAGCAAAGGAAATCACTTTGCCAGATAATGAGACGTAAAGAAGATGTTTAACTAGGCAAATTATAAAGTTTAGTATCACTTAAACGGTGAAACATATTCTATCCATATTATACAGAGTGTGTTAGAACTACATTTTAATCCCATGCTACTGAGAGATAACCTTTAGAATGCAGTCCTCTGAACAGCAGAAATAAAAAAATCAACATGCTAAAGATTTGATAATTGTCAGCAAGGGGTTAAACCACTTAGTAGCATAAAATTAAAAATGCCCAAGTAGAGGAGATATGGCCAACCTATGGCAGAGTAAGCAGCTAGAATATTGATCTCTCACTGAAGCCTGGTAAAATCACACCAAGTCAGATGATCTGTTCACTGTTAGTCTGCCGGGACAGGGCAATCAGGTTTCTCTTCTGACTAGTAAATATCCCCTTATTGAGCAGCTTCCTTTCTTCCTGATACTCCCCTATGTCCACCTCAAGTTGTATGGGTGACCGTGTTTTCCATGTTTGGCAGTGGGGTTCTGCTAGTGCTGGACACATCTGAATTGATTCATCAAACAGTTTCCTCCTTTGTTCCCTTTCCTGAAAAGGCAGAGTTTCCTGTGAAATGCATTAAGTACTGGGAGTCTTCTCCTTTCTCATTCTGGATATTGAACATTAAATTGCAATTTGGTTATGCACTATATCGGTTTAACATGTGATTGAAGTATATGGAGATAAGAGAAACCCATATGGGGGACAATCTTTTGGTATTGGAATAACCAAACCTGTTTTAAAAATGTTTTTATTAGTGTGCTAATAAAGTAATTGTTTTAACAAATACTTATACTACTTGGTAGTATATTCTAGAGCTTTCACAAAAAGCCTGCCATGCCCCCCATTTCCTTTTTTTGCATTAAAACAGTTTTTGGATGGAGGTGCACTTTTACTCATATCCACCAAATATAATTCCATAAATATCACTTTGTAAATCATTTTAGCGAACCCCATGGTTCCAGCTTGTGGAGCTTTCTTTCTGTGAGGGTTGTTGTAAACCTCCAACCCCAGTTATTTTCCCAAAAGATATACTATGATTCTCAGAGAAGACAACTTCCTCTCCTAAACAAAAATCATCCAGAAACCAACCCTAACCTTTCCTCCATCAACCTACTTTACAATCATTTATACCAATAATTTTTAGATGTCGGCAATGTAATACCTTAAAAGCAGCCTAAATGGAGGATTCATCCCCTATTATAACCTGGGTCACTCTATTATATTAATCAAATTATTTCTATAAACTGACTCTTTATCCAACCTGCACAGACCACTGGCTCACCCATTAGGCCTTAACCTTTTTGCAGAATTCAAGCAACATCTTTGCCTAAAAAGGCCCCTCTTTGGGGAAGCCAGGTGATGGACACCTTTTTTTTTTTTTCCAAATAACATTTTATTGTAATATTTGTATTACAAGAGTACATAATATGCAGTGAACAACAAAAATAAAAAAGGGAGGAAAAAAGGGGGGGGGGGGGGCATGGAACAAGAGACATGTATTTAATACTTCCCCTCATCCCCTCCCACATTACTGTTCAGAATCGTACAGGTCATTAAAGCATTCAATGCAAAGAGAAAGAAAGAGGGGGGAAAAGAGAGTGAAGGAAGAGAAGGAGGGGGGGTTGTTATAGTAACTTGTTTACTTGTTCAAGGCGGGTCCTCTCGAAGATGCCACAGCTCCCATACTTTATTATGCGCTTCCAGCCTATCCTGTATTCTGGCCGTCATCTTCTCCATCAACTCCACATCTTTAATCCTGGCGTATAGGGCTTCAGGAGTGGGGGGGGGGGAGTTTTTTTCCAGTGTAAGGCAATAAGACAGCGTGCCGCTGTGAGAATGTGACGTATTAATTTTTTGTATGGCTTAGGGATTTTTAGTTGTAGGACTCCTAGAAGAAAGGACTTGGGAATCATGGGGATCTGTACTTCCAAAAGACCGGTCAACAACTGATGGACCGCAGCCCAGTAAGGAGTAATCAGTGGACAGCTCCAATATATATGGAGGAGTGTTCCTCTTTCTTTCTGACAGCGCCAGCAGCGGTCGGAGCTGGAGGGGTATATGGCGTGGAGGGTGTCCGGAGTCATATACCAGTATAGGAGGATTTTATAAGTGTTTTCTTTGTATAGGGTACAAAGGGAGCTTTTTGCCGCCTGGGTCCATTTCGTCTGCCACTGCTCCATGGGAAGTTCCTCCTCGAGGGCTTTTTCCCATTTGATCATGTAAGCATGTTTACCTTTAGTTTCTAATGGGTGGGCATTTATTATTTTGTAAATATCAGAGATTAGGCCCTTCTGGGCCGTGCCCCCCATAATTAGGTTTTCAAAAGGCGTTGGAGGGGAGAACTGTAGGTCAGACGATATGGACAGGGCATAATGGCGTATTTGCAGGTAACTGTAGAAGGCTTGATGCGGGAGGTCATATTTGGTCTGGAGGTCAGAGTAGGGCAGTAGTCTAGGGTCTACTATGTGTCCGTAGTGGAAAAGGTTCCGTGACGACCATGGATGAGACATCTGGTGTGTGAGACTGTCTGGGATTTTGGGGTTGCAAACAAAGGACGTTAGGACCGATTTTTCTGAGGACAACTCGTGTAAGTGTGATATTTTGTTCCACAATTGAAGAAGAAGGGACATGGCTCCCAGTAAGCGCTCAGGGGGGACCTCTGCCCTCGTGTTCCATAGCAGGCTATTTGGGTGGGTTGGTGCTAACCATATTTTTTTCAATCTCTGTCCACCTATTATAGGACTTTTGGGTGAACCAGGAGGCTATGGCTCGTAGTTGGGTGGCTTGGTAATATTTAATGAGGTTGGGGAACGCGAGACCTCCATCTGAGCGCGCCGCCATCATTACCGATTGAGGAATTTTATGTCTTTTGTAGTTCCAGGTGAATTTAAAAAGGTCCAATTGCAGTTTACTCAGGTGGTTGCGGGGGACAGGGATGGGTAGTGTTTGAAAAAGGTAGAGTAGTTTCAGGAGGATTGTCATCTTGATCGACGCGATCCGACCCAGCAGGGAAATGTGGTGCTTTTTCCAAGATGTAAGCAGGGTTCTAACAGAGCGGTATATGGGGGGAAAATTTTGCTGGTATAAAGTGTTGAATTTTGTAGTGATATGTACCCCCAGATATTTCAAGGAAGTGGTTTTCCAGTGATATATGAAATTTGCCTTCAGGTGTGTCGTTTCCGTATCCGAGATGTTGATTGGGAGGGCCTCTGACTTAGAGGTATTAATTTTATAGCCCGACAGGCTATATTTATATTTATATTTGTCCAGTTCTGCGTGTAAATTTGGCAGGGAAGTTCTGGGTTGGGTCAGGGTGAGGATCACGTCATCCGCGAATAACGAGATCTTGAACTCCCGACCCCTGACAGAGATCCCCTGAATGTCCTGGTTACCCCGAATAGAGGCTGCCAAGGGTTCGACACATAGTGCGAATAATAGGGGTGACAATGGGCATCCCTGGCGGGTGCCGTTTGTTATCGAGAAAGCTGGGGAAATGGCAAAGGGAGTCCTGACCTGTGAAGAGGGATTTGTATAGAGGTGCTTTATGGCTCTCAGGAATGGTCCCCGAAATCCCACGTGTTGTAATGTGGCGAACGGGAAGGGCCACCCAAGTTGGTCAAAAGCCTTTTCAGCATCCAGGCTGAGCAGCAGAGACGCCGTTTTCTCCCTGTTCGCCATATCCACCAGGTCAATCACCTTTCTGGTGTTATCTCCTGCCTGCCTAAGGGGGACGAAGCCCACCTGGTCCTTGTGGATAAGGGATGGGAGGATCATGTTCAGCCGTATTGATAGTAATTTAGTAAAAATTTTTAGATCCGAGTTCAGCAGGGCAATAGGCCTATAGTTGGCACATAGGGTAGGGTCTTTTTCTGGTTTAGGGATCAGAGTGATAAATGAGCGCTGCATGTCTGACGGAATGGGGGAGTCTCGGTAAAAGGCATTAAAGAGTTTGCACATATGTGGTAAGAGGATGGGGAGGACGGCCTTGTAATATTCGTAGGGTAGTCCGTCCGGACCGGGGGCCTTGTGTGACGGGAGAGTTTGTCTGTTCTATTTCCTCTTCAGTAATTGGCATATTTAGAGTTGCCAGATCAGAAGTTTGGAGCTGTGGGACTCCGCTCTCCGCTAAGTAACGCTGCATTCGGTGGAGAAGGTCTGGGGGGGCGGGATTACTAGGGATATTAGGATTGTTGTAGAGGTCTTGGTAGTAGTCCGCAAAAGTATCAGCAATGTCTTTGGGGTGGGATAGTAGGGAGCCTGATTTATTCTTAATTTGGTGTGGTGTGGATATGTGGGAGTTATCACGTAGTTTTTTCGCTAGTAAGGAGTGTGCTTTGTTGCCTTTATCATAGTACAGTTGTCTTAGTCTGAGGATGACTTTTTCTACCCGCCCCATTGCCAGGTCGCTCAGGGTTGTTCGCAGTTGTATGACTTTTTTAAGAAGGGTTAGAGTTGGGGACCGTTGTAGTTGGTTTTCTAAAGCCCTAAGTTCTATTTCGGTTTGAAGTTTTGTGGCCAGGGCATCCTTTTTCATGGCAGACGACAATGCCATACATCTGCCTCGGATCACGGCCTTGTGAGCTTCCCATAGTGTGGATGTAGATATGTCAGGGGTATTGTTTTCTGCAAAGTAGTGAGTTAAAGTGGATATTAATTCTGTTTTCGATGGGATGTGCTGAAGGAGGAATGTGTTTAATTTCCAATTGTATGGCCTACAGGTAGTGGAACCTAGTTCCAACTTAAGTGATATAGGTGCATGATCAGACCATGAGATCGGCAATATCCGTGCCTCTTTTGTATGTCTAAGCGTAATATTATTTACAAAGAAATAATCTATGCGTGAATGTATTTGGTGGGGGGCTGAGTAGAACGTGTATTGTCGATCGCCAGGGTGGAGAGCCCTCCAGGCATCGAAGAGAGCATAACGTCTAGAGAGTCTGCGAAATAGCTTCGAGTCCCTAAGGGCCCGAGCCGGTATTGCCCTGGGGCTCACCACCTGACGATCCGCTGTTGTTGAGTGAGTTAGGTTGAAATCGCCTCCCACTACTAATATCTCATGTTCAGATTTAAAGAGTCGAGTAAATACTTTAGTCAGGAAGTTAAATTGTTTAATGTTAGGGGCATAGAGGGTGCAGAGTGTAAGTGCCTGTTTTTGCCACTTTCCTTGAAGGATGACAAAGTGGCCATATGGGTCGCTATATTGTGCCGTGCATTTAAAAGGAGATCCTTTTTTAATGAGAATGGCGACCCCTGCCCGTTTATGTGGACCTGAAGAGTGGTATATTTGGGGGAAATGTTTGGAAGCAAATGAAAATGAGCACCCCTTATCAAAGTGTGTTTCTTGGACAAAAATAATGTCTGCTCCAGATTGTTTAAATTCCCTCATCGCCAGATGTCTCTTTTTATTGGAATTTAGGCCGTGAACGTTTAAAGATAAGATCTTAGCCATGGTGTCAATTTGAGGGGGATAGATGTCTTACCTGATGTGGAGAGGATGTTCAGAAGGCAGTGGGTTGGCTGTGCACATACTTCGAGAGGAGAGCCAGGTAGATTCCTCGGGTTACCCGTTGGGTCACATGATGGTGGATGGACGAGGGGGGGGAAGACGAGTAAATAGGAGGGGGAAAAGGAACAAAGAAAGAGAAAGAGAGACATGTGATTAGTACAAATCAAACAGGTATAAATTCGAACTGTTATCATACGACCTCGAAAGGCAAAAAGGCCTAGGTCGGTACGGGATTCCAAGGATCCCCCCAATTGTGGTCCAGGTGGACCAGTCGGGTGGATGCAAGGAAGCCCTAATTTGGTCATACAAAACATGAACTGTAAAATAGCTACAACTGCTATCATCTAACCAGGAGGGGGGTGGGCAGAGGTGATACCTCCTACTCTCTCAGATCTCCTCGGAGATGTGCCCATATTGTAAACTGAAATGTAAACTTAGGGCGCAGTAAGGGGGGGACTAAGTAAACTATAATGTCCAGGGCAAGTTCACCAGTGGTATCTGGTGGTCAAATAGGCCATTGGTAAGCATCCTTAAGATGCTGTTGCGACATCTGAAGTCAGCCATTGCCGTGCTTGGTATTCTTGCGTGAAGCATCTTTGTTTCGGGATCTGTTAGATGAGGGAACCTTCTGACAGGTTGTGGGTGGTGCAGGTGGATTGGAGATCAGGTCCCAATCTGGAAGACGGGGAACAGATATTCCCACTGTATTGCAGAAGGCTTGTAGGTCCTCTGGATAACGTAGGATGGCAGATTTGCCTTGATTTTTAGCTGTAAGGCTGAAGGGGAACCCCCAGCGATAGGGGATATTTTCTTCTTGTAAGATGCGTAGTAGTGGTTGAAGAAGTCTTCGTTTCTGTAGTGTGATCCATGAGAGATCTGGATATAGCTGCACCTGAGCATTTTTGTAAGTCACTCTGCGTGCTAAGCGAGCTTGTTGCATAATGTCCTCTTTCAGAGGGTAGGAGTTAATCCTGCAGATAATGTCTCTTGGTTGCGTAGTGGCATTCTTGGGTCGCAAGGCTCGGTGGGCTCTGTCCATTTCTATGAACTTAGTGATGGGTTCACCCAAGAGGCTGTTAAACACATCTTGTAGAGTATGTTGAATGTCTTCTGGGCCTTCAACTTCTGGGATTCCTCTCACTCGTATGTTGTTCCTGCGTCCTCTGTTGTCCAAGTCTTCCATGTGTCGCTGCATATCTCTTAACATGGTGTAGTGGTCTGCCCCCTGGAGTTGGGTTCTGTGGACTGCAAGCTTGGTCTCTTGGATCTCTTCCTCAGCCATTTCCACTCTGTCTGCTAGATGTTTAAGGCCTGACTGGAGTACTTGTATTTCCGAGCGACACGTGGACTTTACGTCTTCTATTAGTTGTCTAAAGTCCTCTTTAGTGGGGATCGCCTGTAAATATGTTTGCCATTGTGGGGGTGCTGGTTGGGGGTGCTCTGGTAGTGTGGACCACTGCGCTGGAGGTGTGCAGGGTGGTAGAGGTGGGGGGCCTGAGGTAGTGCGGCCTGAGGCCTGGTGTGCTGTTCTCGGTGGGGAGTCCCAGGGTTCACTCCAGGTTGGAGTCTGGGCAGGTGGGGTGGCCCCTGTTGCATCCATCCTCTGAAAGCGGGGGTCGGGCAGGCTCACTTTTTGGGCATAAGTGGCCTGTGGTATTGTCCAGTCTCTGGGTGAGCCGAGTGCCTGTGGGAGTGCAAGTTTTTGGGCCTTTGGTGGTGGTGAATCAGGCTCTGCGTGGCTGTGGGATGCTGAGCTTGCTGCAGGTTCCGGAGGGATCCGGTAAAGCCGGAAAGTCCATAGAGAAGACTGAGGAGGTTGGGGAGTCCGGTTCAGTGCCATGCATGCAGGGATCTGATGCTGTTCTCAGCAAGCGAGGAAACGCTTCTGAGCACTGTGTGTACTGCTGGGGAGGGGGGGCCGTCATGGTGCCCTGGGAGCCGTGCTGTGTTGCCTCATGAGGCGGGGATCTGGAGGGGGGACTCACCGCTCCCGGATTAAGGGGTGCGGTTGTGCTGCTCAACGGAGCTGATCCGGAATCTGTGGGTTTCCGCTGTGGTGAGTGGGGCGGTGGAGAGATCCGAGCGGAGCTCTGGGAGTAGGCCGCGGGAGTGTCCGGCGCCATCTTGGTTGCTCCGGTCTGTGGCATGTCCGTCGGCGGGAAGAAGGACCGGAGGTCTGAGGAGGCTCCCGGAGGGGGTAATGATGATCCCCTGGCTGCCGTGGATCTGGTGGTCCTAGATTTGCCCATACGAACGCTGTGTAGTGTCCCCTATGCGCCATTTTTTCCCGGGCTGAGAGAGAGCAGAGAGATCAGGCTGCCATCCAGAGCGGCTTCCGGTCACACCCCCCGATGGACACCTTTAAGGAGACAACCCCCCCTCTTTACATGCAATCTATGCAATACTCACTACCTGTTATGAGCTTTATATACACAAAATTTTCTTCCTGCATACTTTGGAAGGGGGGTAATTGGAAACTGTATGTTTCACCTGAATCTCAGTTATGCCTACTATAGCCTGTCATGAACAGGTGTGACCAGAACCGTGTGATCTGCGACAGAGGACACCCAAACGTATATACGTGAAAATATAATAATTTATTAACCACTTCAGCCCCGGAAGGATTTACCCCCTTCCTGACCAGAGCATTTTTTGCGATTCGGCACTGCATCGCTTTAACTGACAATTGCGCAGTGGTGCAACGTTGCTCCCAAACAAAATTGACGTCCTTTTTTTCCCATAAATAGAGGTTTTTTTTGGTGGTATTTGATCGCCTCTGCCATTTTTATTTTTTGCGCTATAAACAAAATAAGAGCGACAATTTTGAAAAAAACGCATTATTTTTTACATTTTGCTATAATAAATATCCCCAAAAAATATATAAAAAAAGTTTTTTCTTCAGTTCAGGCCGATCGTATTCTTCTACATATTTTTGGTAAAAAAAAAAAAAAAATCGCAATAAGCGTTTATTAATTGGTTTGCGCAAACGTTATAGTGTTTACTAAATAGGGGCATTTTTATTAATAATTTATTTTTACTAGTAATGGCGGCGATCAGCGATTTTTATTGTGACTGCGACGTTATGGCGGACATGTCGGACATTTTTGACACATTTTTGGGACCATTGTCATTTATACAGCGATCAGTGCGATTAAAAATGCACTGATTACTGTGTAAATGACACTGGCAGTGAAGGGGTTAACCACTAGGGGGCGGGGAGGGGTTAAGTGTGTCCTAGGGGAGTGATTACTAACTGTAGGGGGATGGGCTGTATGTGTGACGTCACTGATCTCTGCTCCGATGACAGGGAGCAGAGATCGAGTGACACTTGTCACTAGGCAGAACGGGGAGATGCTGTTTACAACGGCATCTCCCCATTCGTCCTCTCCGTGAGGTGATCGCGGGTATCCCCGCGGCGATCGAGTCCGCGGGACCCGTGACCCGACTCACGGAGCTCCCGGCCGGCGCGCACTCAATGGACGTACAGGTACACCCATTCGCCCAGCCGGGCCATTCTGCCGACGTACATCGGCGTGCGCCGGTCGGGAACCGGTTAAAGAAAGTGAGTAATATAATACAACCAACTCCAATATGACACAGTGCAATAACCAACCACAGACAGAGACCCACAAATAACAACAGACAGATAAGTGCAATAAACGGGAAATACCAGGATCATAAACAATAGCCAGGCCAGGGTCATACACAGCAGATCAGCAGATGGACAGGGGATGTTCCAGAGACATAAACGTAAGCCAGGCCAAGGTCATACACAGGGAGGTCAGCAGATGGGGTATGGAACACAGGACAGGGAGAGGATGGATGGGTCAGACTGCAGGCAGGGATGCAAGGTAACAGGTGGGACAGGATAGGGACCGGGACAGGGAGACAGGATCAGGTTCAGGTTACAGGATCAGATCGCTAGCTGGTCAGGAGGAATTGAAGAAACCAAGGCAAACATGTGAATGCTTGCCGGGTATTTATAGGCCTGTGATTGGCCTCAAGTGACACCTGATTGTAGGAGGTACTGTCTGCTCCACACTGCCAGGATCCATCCGCTGGTGGACGCCAGTACTGCGGCCCAAAGATGATATACTATTAACAGGGAAAAGCTCTCCTGACAGTTCCAAACTGCCAGGAGACACCTGCTGGTGGACCTCAGTACTGCATGCCAAATAACAGGTATTACCAGCGGATGGAACATTTCCTGACAGTATTCCCCCTCAAAGGAGCGGCCTCCGGACGCTCCAATTGGTTGTAATTGTCCATAGTCTATGGCAGAAGCAGAACCACAGATGGGGGTACGTCAGGCTGGGCAACAGGCACTTCAGACTGGGCAGTAGACACAGGCACTGGCACATCAGGCAGAACAACAGGCGGTGGCACAACAGGCAGAACAGGTGGTGGCACAACAGGCTGGGCAGCGGACGGTGGCACATCAGGCTGGGCAGGAGAAGGTGGTACATCAGGCTTGGCAGCAGACGGTGGCACATCAGGCTGGGCAGGAGAAGGTGGTACATCAGGCTTGGCAGGAGAAGGTGGTACATCAGGCTTGGCAGGAGAAGGTGGTACATCAGGCTTGGCAGCAGACGGTGGCACATCAGGCTGGGCAGGAGAAGGTAGTACATCAGGCTGGGCAGGAGAAGGTGGTACATCAGGCTTGGCAGCAGACGGTGGCACATCAGTCTGGGCAGCAGAAGGTGGCACATCAGGCTGGGCAGCAGGCATGGGCACTTCAAGCTGGGCAGCAGGCATGGGCACTTCAAGCTGGGCAGCAGGCATGGGCACTTCAAGCTGGGCAGCGGGCACTTCAAGCTAGGCAGCGGGCACTTCAAGCTAGGCAGCGGGTACTTCAAGCTAGGCAGCGGGCACTTCAAGCTAGGCAGAGGGTACTTCAAGCTGGGCAGCGGGCTCATCAAGCTGGAGGGCTGGCACCGAGACATCAGGCTGGAGGGCTGGCACAGAGACATCAGGCTGGAGGGCTGGCACGAGACATCAGGCTGGAGGGCTGGCACCGAGACATCAGGCTGGAGGGCTGGCACCGAGACATCAGGCTGGAGGGCTGGCACGAGACATCAGGCTGGAGGGCTGGCACCGAGACATAAGGCTGGAGGGCTGGCACGAGACATAAGGCTGGAGGGCAGGCACCGAGACGTCAAGCTGGAAGACAGGCACTGAGACGTCAAGCTGGAAGACAGGCACTGAGACGTCAAGCTGGAAGACAGGCACCGAGACGTCAGGCTGGAAGACAGGCACCGAGACGTCAGGCTGGAAGACAGGCACCGAGACGTCAGGCTGGAAGACAGGCACCGAGACGTCAGGCTGGAAGACAGGCACCGAGACGTCAGGCTGGAAGACAGGCACCGAGACGTCAGGCTGGAAGACAGGCACCGAGACGTCAGGCTGGAAGGCAGGCACCGAGACGTCAAGCTGGAAGGCAGGCACCGAGACGTCAGGCTGGAAGACAGGCACCGAGACGTCAGGCTGGAAGGCAGGCACCGAGATGTCAGGCTGGAAGGCAGGCACCGAGACGTCAGGCTGGAAGGCAGGCACCGAGACGTCAGGCTGGAAGGCAGGCACCGAGACGTCAGGCTGGAAGGCAGGCACCGAGACGTCAGGCTGGAAGGCAGGCACCGAGACGTCAGGCTGGAAGGCAGGCACCGAGACATCAAACTGGAAGGCAGGCCCAGAGACGTCAGGCTGGGTTGGATTAGCTGGTGCGGAGACAGGTTGGATTACTGGCAGGATCGTCCTGGTTGGAAAAAAGCTTTAATTTTTTCTTTGGCTTAGCCACTGAAGCTCTGTAAGTGAGGGGTGCAGCAGACTGGAAAGGAGGATTGGAATATGGCAGAGAAGAGGTAACAGTAGCTGGAGGAAGTTCCTGTGGGTTTGTGGACAGCTGAGAAGAGGCAGGTGGGTTGAATGCAGGATAGGTGCAGCAGGTAGGGACAGGGTTTTGGTATTTGGTGGGAAGCAGGGTATATTGGGCTGAAACGGAGGTTGCCATGTGTGAAGGGGAAAAAGACTCCTGGGCAGGCGTCTAATAGCAGGTCTGGGTTGTGAAGAGCTGACCGAAGCTGGAAATAATAAGTCTGACCATGCCTGTAGTACAGGTTGAACAAACGTGGGTTCACATACTGCCTGTCTAACCAGGGACTGCACCAAATCTATACAATCCACTAGCACCTGTTCAGGGCCATCTTTAATTTTTATTGGGCCCTGGGCAAACATTTTCTTGGGGCCCCCCCTCCATTCTGAGACATACAAAAAATAGCAGGTAGACTCAAAATCAGTTTACTGCAGCAGATCACGCAGCGATTGCAGTTGTTTGCCAGAGGTTACAGCCTATCCTTACTGCTCACTGGCTGGTTTCTAGAGGTTACAACACATAATTTCTGCTTGCCGATTGGTTGCTAGAGGTTAATGTACATTCTTAGCGCTCACTAATTGGTTGCTAGGGGTTACAGCACATCATTAGCACTTACTGATTGGTTGCTAGAGATTAAAGCAGATCACTACTGTTTGCTGATTGGTTGCTAGAGGTTCATGCACATCATTACCTCTCACTGAGCAGTGGAGCAATCCCAAATAATTGAGCAAGTAAAGGGGCACATTAATACACATACTACAGGAGAGGTTCAGAGACTGCGGACATACTGCAGGAGACAATCAGAGACTGCGGACATACTGCAGCAGACAATCAGAGACTGCGGACATACTGCAGGAGACAGAGACTGCGGACATACTGCAGAAGACAATCAGAGACTGCGGACATACTGCAGGAGACAATCAGAGACTGCGGACATACTGCAGGAGACAATCAGAGACTGCGGAAATACTGCAGGAGACAATCAGAGACTGCGGAAATACTGCAGGAGATTAACTGAAACTGCGGACATACTGCAGGAGACAATCAGAGACTGCGGACATACTGCAGGAGACAATCAGAGACTGCGGACATACTGCAGGAGACAATCAGAGACTGCAGAAATACTGCAGGAGACACTCAGAGACTGCGGACATACTGCAGGAGATTAACTGAGACTGCGGACATACTGCAGGAGACAATCAGAGACTGCGGACATACTGCAGGAGTCAATCAGAGACTGTGGACATACTGCAGGAGACAATCAGAGACTGTGGACATACTGCAGGAGACAATCAGAGACTGTGGACATACTGCAGGAGACAATCAGAGACTGTGGACATACTGCAGGAGATTATCAGAGACTGCGGACATACTGCAGAAGACAATCAGAGACTGTGGACATACTGCAGGAGATTACCAGAGACTGCGGACATACTAGAGGAGACAATCAGAGACTGTGTACATACTGCAGGAGACACTCAGAGGCTGCGAACATACTGCAGGAGACAATCAGAGACTGTGTACATACTGCAGGAGTTTACCAGAGACTGCGGACATACTGCAGGAGACAATCAGAGACTGTGTACATACTGCAGGAGACAATCAGAGACTGCGGAAATACTGCAGGAGACACTCATAGATTGTGGAAATACTGCAGGAGACACTCAGAGACTGCGGAAATACTGCAGGAGACACTCGGAGACTGCGGAAATACTGCAGGAGACACTCGGAGACTGTGTACATACTGCAGGAGACACTCAGAGACTGTACATACTGCAGGAGACACTCAGAGACTGTGTACATACTGCAGGAGACAATCAGAGACTGCGGAAATACTGCAGGAGACAGTCAGAGACTGCGGAAATATTGCAGGAGACACTCAGAGACTGCGGACATACTGCAGGAGACAATCAGAGACTGCGGACATACTGCAGGAGACAATCAGAGACTGCAGACATTATACAGGGGATGGTCAGAGAACTTTCAGCAATGCACAGTTTTACAGTTAAATAACACAGCTCAGGGTTTAAACATTCAGGCATTCTATGGTTGTAAGGACATACCTGGCCAGCCAAACTTACTGCATACATTCAGGACTGTGGGCGGGGCTTCCACTCTCTGCTCTCACTAAAGCAGCTGGGAGCTCCACTGATGCTTTGTTGGGTGGGCCCTGGGTACACATCACCCGTGAATGGTCGCCCCGATGACAGCTTTGCAGAGCGCACAGAGGACACGGGAGGATGTATTCCGCGCTAGCCAGCTGAGAGGGGTGGGGCCGGGAGCTCCACTGATGCTCTGACCCCGCCCACGTGCAGCATGTGTACTGGGAATAGAGCGCCTGTAGTGAGAGCCAGTGATCGGAGTGGGAGTGTCATTGGCACTCCCACTCCGATCACTGGCTCTCACTACAGAAGCTCTTTTCTGAGTACACAGGCTGCACGTGGGTGGGGTCAGAGCATCAGTGGAGCTCCCGGCCCCGCCCCCTCTCAGCTGGCTAGCGAGGAATACATCCTCCCGTGTCCTCTGTGCGCTCTGCAAAGCTGTGATCGGGGCCCCAATTCACGGCTAGCGCGGGCCCCCCAACAAAGATTGGGCCCAGGGCAAGTGCCCCGTTTGCCCTGCGCTAAAGACGGTCCTGCGACCTGTTTAGGACAAGCTGAATAATGCTCCAGAAAGTATACAGCATCATCCTCTAACAGCCACACCAGAGACTCCACCTGATCACTACTGAAGGGGGGAGAAAAATAATCACTTCCTTTAGGACTGCTAGATAAGGCTAGCTCAGCACACACCTGTATCAGGGGCTGAACGTTTTCAAACAGAAATCTACCCTGATCAACCAGAGAATGGGCCAGACGGATACACTCCAGGAGCTGATCGCTGGCCCACTCTTTCAATATCAGACGACAGTAATTGTTATCCTCCAACACCAGTGAGGCAAGGAGAACAACTGTTTCTGATTGCATTATTTTTTTATTTTTTTTTTTTTTTTATTTTTTCTTTTTTTTTTCTTTTTTTTTTTTTTTTTTTTTTTGCCACCTCAGTGATTATAGTTGGAGACCTGATCCACTTAATCAGTGTCATCTGTGTCTCTCCTTTTTTTCACATCATTTGTAGCTTACTGAACAAGTGTACATATCTTATATTCCATTCAGCAAATACAAAAGGAAAAGGAGCCCCAACCCCTATCCCTCCCTCCTCCCCCCCACCCTCCCCCCCCCCCGCACCTCTTGTGTACATTAGATGTTATCTCTATTTTAATCAGTTCTTATTCTCAAGCCTTCAGCAATACTCCATGATTTTTTAAACTCCTTCCAGTTTTGCCAGTTGTTCCTCCCTTCTGCTAATTCAACTTCTCTTACAGGTCCTCCCTCCTCCATATACCGAATCCCTTCTACTACATCGACCCACTCCCATATTGATGGACCCTCTAACTTCTTCCAGGTCTTTGCTATAACCTTTTTTGCCGCGTTCAACAGGTGTGGTACTAGAGTATTTTTATAAATTTTAACCTCCCCACTTGTCCCATGATGTAGCACTGTCCAGGGGTCTAGTTTAACCTCAGTCTTAGTTATCTGCTTGATGTATCCCAAAATCTTTAGCCAGTACCGTCTGACTACGGGGCAATCCCACCAGATGTGAGCCATGTTTCCCACACCTTTACACCCCCTCCAGCACTCCGCAGATTTATCTTTTTGATATTTACTTGCCTTATCCGGGGTAATGTACCAGTCTGTCAGGATTTTGTAGTTCATTTCGGCAACACTGATATCAGTTGACGAACTATGGGTCAGCTCCAGAGTTTTCTTTAATCTATTACTATCTAACTGTACTCCTAATTCATTTTCCCATTTAATAATAAATGGTGGCATCTCCCTGCTACCCTTTGCCAAACCCAGTTTGTAAAGTTTTGATATTGTACCTTTAGTATTATTTGACATAAATATCTTTTCTAAGTCTGATAGCTCCTCTCCTGATCTTATTGGCTGTGGTAGGCGGCTGATAAAGTGGCTTAACTGCAGGTATCTCCAGCGATCTAATACCCAAATATCTGTTTTGTGCTTTAATTCCTGAAACGTGACTATCTTCCCCTCTTTAATAATATCTCTCAACTGTAGTGTTCCCTTTTTTATCCAGCTCCCCCCAATTTCTTTTTTACCAGGTGCAAAATAATCATTCTCTGAAAGTGAGATTAACGGAGAATTATAAGTGTTGTTTACTTGTTTGTAAACTATATCCCAAACTCTAAAGACCACCTTTGTCAGTGAATGTGTATTTATATCTAATACCCTATAATGTGGAGGATTCCAAATTAAATGTCCTAAGTGTGCCTTACTCAAACTATTCTCTATATTTACCCATCTTTTCTGTGTGTTCTCTCTAAACCACTCTATCGCTCTTGAAACCAGTACTGCCCTATAGTAACCCTGAATATCAGGTATCGCCAAGCCCCCTTTTCTTTTTTCCTGTTTTAAGATATCAAAAGACACTCTAGCCCTTCTATTTTTCCAAACAGCTCTCATAATGATTGATTTCAATTTTTTAAAATAGTACTGAGGGATATTTAGTGGGAGCATCTGTAGTTTATAGGTGATTTTAGGTAATAATATCATTTTTATGGCGTTAATACGTCTGATCCATGAAAGTGGTTTAGTTGTAATCCTTTTACTCTCTGATCTTACTTCGTCTAGAAGTGGGATAAAATTTACTTTATAAATCTTTCCTAGTGAATTGGCCAGTTTTATACCCAAGTAATTTATTTCTTTTTTCCATATAAATTTAAATTCATTTTTCAACTTTTTTTCCTCCCTCTTTCCCAAGTTGATATTCAGGATTTCCGATTTTGCCAAATTGATTTTGAAGTTTGATACTTCCCCATATTGCCTCGTGACTTCGAGGAAGTTAGGCATCGAAATTCTGGGGTTGGTCATGAAGAGCAGAACGTCGTCGGCGAAAGCCGCGATCTTGTGCTCCTCATCCCCAACCCTTATACCCCAAATGTCCGGGTCCGCCCTGATCGCTGACAACAGTGGCTCCAGGGAGAGAACGAAAAGTAGGGGGGACAGAGGGCACCCCTGCCTCGTTCCATTTTCCATTTCAAAAACCTCTGAAAGGGAGCCGTTAATTTTTATCGAAGCAGTAGGGTGATTATACAGAGCACGTATCCTATTCATCATTTTTGGACCTATACCCATAAATTCCAGAGTTTGGAACATGAACCCCCAGTCTACTCTATCAAACGCTTTCTCCGCATCTATAGACAAGAGTAGACCTGGGGGTCCTCTGTCTTTAATATGCTGCAGCAAGAGGAGTGCCCTCACGCCGTTGTCTCGCCCTTCTCTTTTTGGGATGAACCCCACTTGGTCCGGATGTACCAGACCATTGAGGTTCTCTTTTAGCCGATTTGCTAAGACTCTGGCATATAATTTAACATCGGTGTTGATCAACGATATCGGCCTATAGCCAGAGCATAGTGTAGAGTTTTTCCCCTCTTTTGGGATTACCGTGATCTCTGCTCTAAGAGCTTCTCTACTCAAGTCAAAGTCTCTACCCAACCCGTTCATGTACTCACATAGTCTGGGAGTCAATATTTCTTTAAATTTTGTATAGTACCTGCAGGTAAATCCATCGGGCCCCGGGCTTTTGCCTGGAGCTGATTCTGATAATGCTCTATTAATTTTGTCTATCGTTATGGGGTTTTCTAGGATTTCTCTGTCGTTCTCATTAATCTTCGGGAGGTTGGCTTTATTCAAAAATTCTACTGTTTTCCTATTCTTTGCACCTCTTAACCTTATATTTTTAGCTACTGAATATAATTCACTATAATATTCCTTAAAGGATTCCCCTATCTCTTTTGTTGTATGGAGCATTTCTCCTTTACTATTTTGGATTTTATCAATATAGTTTCTAGTTTTTTCCTTTCTTATTGTTTTAGCTAGTAGTCTACTGCTCTTATTTCGACTCTGGTAATTTTCTTTCGCCACCTTATAGAATGTTTTTTTTATTTCTGAGTCTGTATGCTCCCTTAGCTCTTCCCTTTTTTTTTCCAGTTTTTGATAGACCTTCTTTCCCTGGCCCGGGCCCTTCTTATGTTCTTGCTCCAGATCATAAATTTCCTCTGTTAGTTTTTTAATTTTTCCCCTTGTTTCCCTTTTCCTCATTGCCCCTAACTTCATTATCACTCCCCTTATGTAGGCCTTATGGGCCTCCCACAGAGATGCTCCTGAGATCCCTGCTGTATCATTCGTTGAAAAGTATTGTTTTAATTCCTGTTCTATTTTCTCCACATTAGATACTTCCTGTAAAAGATCTTCGTCTAATCTCCAAGTTATTGGGGTTCTCTGATTTCCTGGTATCAACAATCTCATACTAACTGGGGCATGGTCTGATAAGGTAGTAACTTCTATCTTAACCTCCCGGACTCTTTCCAACAGTGCGTGTTCCGTTAATATATAGTCAATCCTAGAGTACGTCCCGTGCGCAGAGGAATAGAACGAAAAATCCATCTTATTTGGGTTCATAATCCTCCATACGTCCACCAGTTGACACGAATGCAGCTTCTGTTTTAGTTTCTTCAGCTTCCCATTCATTGTCCCCTGCGCACGAGACGTACTGTCGACCCCTGGAGCCATACAGACATTAAAGTCACCCATCATGATCAGGTTGCCTTCCTTAAATTCCATTAGTTTCTCCAATATTGTTACTAGAAAACCACTCGGCTCTTTGTTTGGTGCATAAATGTTTGCCAGTGTAACCTTCCATCCCTCCAAAGAACCTCTCAGGAACATATATCTTCCTCCCTGGTCTATTAACCTCTCTTCGACCCTAAAATTTATCCCTCTTGCTATTCCTATTGCCACTCCTCGCGCTCTTGATGTTATTGAGTCTCCGTAAAACCAAGTTGGGTACATATTTGACTTTATCTTAATCTTAGAGTAATGTGTTAAGTGGGTTTCTTGGAGGAACACAACCTCAGCCCCGTATCTCTCTAATTCCCTCAAGATCTTATGTCTCTTAGTGGGCTCATTAAGACCCTTTACGTTATAGGTCATGAATTTCAATTTTCTCATCTCCTCGCCCTTTTTTTTTTTTTTTTGTTTTTTTTTGAGTTCGTATTACTGAGCTATTCTGATTCCTATCTTTATTATCTTGTTTCTTTTCTTCTTCCCTCTTACTTCCTTGTACACCGGGTTCCCCTTTCCCCTCTCTTCTCCCCAACCCTCCCTCCCTCCCCCTCAGCCACCCCCTGGCTCCCCATTCGCCTAGCGCCATGGATACCATGGAGCCTGACGAATCACAAATTTGAGGTGGGAGCCCGAGTTGTGCCCTTTACCCCCCCCTGCCTGGTGTTTTAAGCAGAGTGGGGCAATCCGGATACACACAGAGCAACTCCTCCTCCCTCCCGCCACCCTTCCACTCCACTAGTCTAATAAACCACCAAGCCAGCCCTCCCTACCCCACCCCCCCCCCCACCTACACGTCCAGTCACCCCTCTACCCAGCCCGGCAGCTCCGGTTCTTTCATATCAAGCCTGTCACAAAAGTCCTTTAAATCCTCTGGGAACCTCAATCTTGCCGATCTTCCATTTCTAAAGCCTCTCAGACACGCCGGGAAACCCCAGCTATACTTAATGTTTAGTTCTCTCATCTGATCTAATAAGGGCTTCAAGAGCCTTCTCCTAGCGAGGGTTTCGGGGGCAAGATCCGCATAGATTTGGAACTCTGACCCTTCAAATTTTCCCGGGGGTTTGCCTCTCATTTTAGATAGGATTCGAGCTTTGTCCTCATAGAACCTAAAACGAATTATTATATCTCTCGGCCTCTGGTGGTCCGAGTTGAGTAATTTTCCAACTCGATGAGTCCTTTCTATTTTTGGGAATTCCTTATCCTCCTCTCCAACCATAGGCCCCAATATTTGGGGAATCATCCTTCTCAGATCTTCTCCTTTGTTTTCTGGAATATTACGAAGTCTTATATTTTGTCTCCTATCTCGGTTTTCCTGATCCTCGATCTTATATGAAATTATCTTCTGATTTTGTCTAGAGGTTTTAATTTGTTCTTTGAGGTTCATTATCTCCTTTTCCAATTCCTCCGTTCTTTTTTCCGTTGTTTCTACCCTCTCCAATAAGTTTCCCAGGTCTGCTCTCACCAGGCCTATTTCAACTTTTATTGAGAGCTCCAGATGTTTAAGCATGTCCCTCATTTCCTCCTTTGAAAACATTGGGGCACTTGTACTTCTCCCTTCCACCCGGCTTACATCTCCTTCGCTTTCCAGACTTTCCACTACTGAGTTTTCTTTTGATTGAATCGTTTTGTCCCCCTTTTTATCTGGAGTTCCCCCTCTTCCTCCTTGGGCTCCTTGCTCCCCTCCTTTTGGACTCCCCCCTTGGGACATGAACTGTTTTATTGAGCTTCCAGCTGTCCTATCCCTCGGCGTTTTAGGTGCCCCTCCTTTTTTTGTTGTCACTTTATTCATTCCTCCTTTCTTCCTCTGACCCCCTGTTGGTTTCCCCAGGATTAACTGACCTTCTTCCCACCTCTAATAGGTATGGATCCTTCAGGGGGATCAGCCCTGGTGGTTATTTTCTGAGTCCTGCTCCAGACAGTATCCCACCTTTATACTGTTAAAATATTCGGTCCGGGGGAAAAGGGGGGGTAAAACACCTCCCAGAAATGACCCAGGCCCTCTCCGGAACCGGTATCTCAGAGGTGCGTCCCTTTTGTTGGTCTCCAGTCTGGGATTTTCCCCCTAGGAACCCTTTTTCAGATATTTGAGACAGGCTTCATTGCTCCATCAGGGGAAAAATACCTTCCCAAAACCAAAACTTCAATCAGTTTACTTCTGTCCCCAATATGTCCAGCATATGTTGACAAATATTAGTAATGATATTAACGATAGCACCCAAGCTGAGGGAATCAATCAGACACCTACTCCAGACACCTTATCATTCATTTACCTCTTAGGCTGTTATAGTAGATTGTGGAGAGAGTTTCTCTATATAATCATGTCTGCCGGTTTCAGTACTGCAAATAACTTTAGATTCTATCCTCCTTCAAATAACTTTTGTCATCTACATAACAGATATAATAAAGATCTTACTTACAATCCCAAGGCTAAGGAGGGTTTCAAATAAATACCGCAGTTTCAGCTACCGTCTTTAGTCATTAGCTTCTAACGCCGTTACATCAAGCTGTTGTAGTGAAATGCCACTGAAACATATAAACTGGTACGTATGGACTGGTATCGTATGCAGGTATTATGTACTTTATATACGGGGTTATTCCTACTTTACCACCACCGGACTCAGCCGAAACTCCAACGGGGTCATACGCTGCCTGGAGAATCTTGTGGGGTGACCGAGGGGGGGGGGAAGCCAGAGGGGGGGGGAGGAAGGGAGGACGCCGTCAAATCCACTCTTCCTCTCTGTCAGTATTGAATCCGCAGCCGCCTCTCATGACTCAAGCAAGCGGCGTGTGGAGCGGCATGTGGAGCGGCGTGTGGAGCTTCTGTGTTCTTCCCCTGTTGAAATCCGGGAACCTCAGCAGCAGCGCTCGTAGTGACGATCGGGGATCTTCCTCCCCTCTTTAGCCGCGGGCATGTCCTGTGTGGCGGCTGGATGAACATGCTCCAGGGATCCTGGGAGAGTCTGCTTCTCCTTCTGACACCCTCACCTCCCTCCCTCCGTGATGCGCGATACGTCATCACGTTTCTCCCCCTGGGGAATCCTTTCTGATTGCATTTTAATAGCACTACAATGGTTCCTCTGCGCAGTCACTTCTGGTCAGAGATGGCCTTGGTTTACTGTCATGAACAGGTGTGACCAGAACCGTGTGATCTGCGACAGAGGACACCCAAACGTATATACGTGAAAATATATAAAATTTATTAAAGAAAGTGAGTAATATAATACAACCAACTCCAATATGACACAGTGCAATAACCAACCACAGACAGAGACCCACAAATAACAACAGACAGATAAGTGCAATAAACGGGAAATACCAGGATCATAAACAATTGCCAGGCCAGGGTCATACATAGCAGATCAGCAGATGGACAGGGGATGTTCCAGAGACATAAACGTAAGCCAGGCCAAGGTCATACCCAGTGATGTAGCTGGGGGCAGAGTTATGGATGGCTTTGTAAATTATTGTTAGTACTTTGAATTTTATTTGTTGGGTGAGTGGAAGCCAATGGAGGGATTGGCAGAGAGGGTGGAAATCACTGAATGGTTGGTAAGGTGGATGAGTCTTGCAGCGACATTCACTATGGACTGAAGGGGGGATAGTCTATGTAAAGGTAATCCGATGAGGAGGGAGTTGCAATAGTCAAGGCGAGAGATAACCAGGGAGTGAATTAGAAGCTTGGTGGTGTCATTAGTTAAAAAGGGGCGTATTCTGGTTGCGGAGGCTGATGCCGTGTACATATGGGCGCACTTTTCGTCCGGACTGGTCCGATGGGACGAATCCGTCGGACAATCCGACCGTGTGTGGGCTTCATCGGACCTGCAGTGGACTTTTTTGGTCAAAAATCAGATGGACTTTAGATTTGGAACATGTTTTGAATCTTTCCGCCGGACCCAGTTCCCATCGAGAAATACACTCGTCTGTATGCCGGTCCGATGGACAAAAAACAACGCATGCTCTGAAGCAAGTACGAGACTGAAGCACTTGGTCTCGTAAAACTTGTGTTTATATTGGAGCTAGCACATTCCTCATGCTGCAAATTCTGTGATCGTTTAATGCAGCGCATTATTGTCTTGTTTATAATGCTAGAAGAACAAAGTTGTTTTGCTGCTTATATTCACACAAACAGATTTCTTGATTATTTCTCATGATCTCATGAATGATATTGTATTTTTTAAAAGCCCAATCTCCATAATAATGTTTACAAATTTATTTTTTGAGTCATCTTTTATTATTTTTTATTTCATCAAGATCTTTTTTTATGATTATTTATGAATTATTTTCTAGTGATCTCCATATTTATTTATTTTTTTTGTCAAGTTAACACAATAACATTATTAATGTTTTATTTTTTTGTGTGTGTCAAGTTAACACAATAACATTAATAATGTTTTATTTTTTTGTGTTTCAAGTTAACACAATAACATTATTAATGTTTTATTTTTTTGTGTGCAAATAACACAATACCATTATATATATTTTTTTTTTAACCTCAAGGAGGTTGGTGTCCCTTGTTAATTTGACATTGTCTTTTAGAAATATATTTGAATAAAAACACATAGGCAAGTATTTTCAGAAAATAAAATATCCATTTATTCTAGTTAACAAAATAAAGATGAAGGCAACGCTAGAGAAACTTTTGGAATTTGTGAAGCCTTTTGGCACCAGGGCACACATCAAGTCTTTGGAAAAGAAAATTGGGATCTTGAGGAGTCCATATAATAGGGAGCACAATCTGGTCCAGGAATCCCAGAGATCAAGACCATCAGCAGATGACATATATGTCCCCAGGCTGTGGTACTACACCAGCCTGCGTCTTCTGTCAGACCAGACTGAACCCAAGTCCTCACGTTCTTCTCTTCACTGCAGCCTTCCCTCCATGCTGCCCTGCAGCCCTCCCTGCACCCTTCCCGGCAGCCTTCTCTGTGCCCTTCCCTGCAGCCTTCCCTGCAGCCTTCCTTGGAGGCTGTGGCTCTGGTGGTGGACTTGTGGCAGGAGGAGGAGGAGGAGGAGAAGGAGGAGGATGGGTGAGATCATATATTTTGCTGTTGGCAGGTAACTCGCCCTTTAGCCCCTTGTGAAGGGCATCACTAATAATTTGTTCACAAAGGAGGCGTTGGCCCCTCTCACATTCGAACAACCTGGTCGCTATATAGCATCCATAGGCCTCTTCAGCATCGAGTGGGCTCCTCAGGACCTCTGTAGCTTCTCTAATGAGGCACAGTAATGCCTCCTGTGTCACCGTCCCTTTCCTGGGCCTTAGTGTTTGCATGCGGAGGGGAGGCACCTGCGATTGGGTGAGGCTCCAACTGGGCCTGGCCACCTCCTGGCTGTCACTGGGCCCACCCACCTCCTGGCTGTCACTGGGCCCACCCACCTCCTGGCTGTCACTGGGCCCGGCCTCCTCCTGCCTGCGACTTTCCAGAACTTCCTCCTGCCTGAGCTCCTCCTGTGTATAGAAAAGGGACATAGTTTTAGTTTTTGGTTCATCAATCACACACAATTTTCAGCTCATGACTTGCAAACTCAATGTTAATACATATAAAAGAGTATCATTCTGACCCCAGCATTTTTTCAAGCTGGTGACAAACATTTTTGGCCACTACTGTCAACTGATATGTATACATCATTTTTGGATAAAATCCTTAATAGTTAATAAATTATAACATCTATTTAACATCATTACTATTAGGACATTAAATATGTCTAAAAATAATATACCTGGCTCCAGCTGGGTGCATCCGGTTCTTCCAGGATGGAAGGCCCAGGTTGTTCCTTATCAGCCTCTGCTGGGGTGGAGGGAAGGGTTATTATTTTTTTCTGTAAGACAATACACAAGACAAAAACACTAATGTTAGCCTAAACTCTCATAATCTTATCCCAATATAGGCCTCAATCTACAAGCAGTATATGCCACTAATGTTCGAAAATTTGTAAAAATTACCTTCCCTTTGGTCGCTCGCAACTTCCGTTCCTATTTCCTCGACGCACATACGGCACTTGCACGTCAGCTTTATATACAGTGCGCATGCATGAAACTCCGCCTGCGTCTCCCGCCCCTGATGTTCTTTTTCACAAATATTCCCCGCCCCTTTTCTCTACGGTGCACAGTAGGAGAAACATGGCGGAGACACAGCAGGTGTGTGTTAATTCTTCCAGTAATGAGGAAAGCCCGGAACCCGAAATGTCCGGACCGGGGAAGAAAAGATTTAAGGCCTCCAATATGGCCTTTGAAGAGATGGTGGAGATGGTGTACATCTTGCGTAAGAATGACTATGATGGGAATCATGGACCGTACACCCAGCCAAATTTGCGCAAGGCCAAAATCATGTCCAAAGCAGTGAAGAACCTGCATCAGAATTTTGGGGTATGACGCTCTAAAGACCAATAGAGGAAACGCTGGTCCGACCTTAAATTGAGGGAGCCAGATCAGTACAGAAGAATAAAGAAAGTTCTTCAAGAAAGTAAGTACTTGTGTGTTCCTATTCTGATTATTAACTTGCATGCTGCTCCGCGTGCTTTTCTTTACTGTTGTACAGTTGTAAATGGCTACTTTCATGTTCGTGTACACACGAATCGTTCGTAGGAAACAACGTTCGTAGGAAACATCGTTTGAAATATATGCAGTGTATTTCGTTGATACAGGGTTTAAACAACATTTTGGTCTTGGTAATTTGTCTTATTAAAAGAAGTTCATGACGTTGTTGTCTAGATGTCTTTGAAACTAGAATGAATAGCAAACTTCATTCAGTGGAATGTAAGGAGAGGACACTCAGCAGCTGTTTACACATCTGAACTCAGGAGCACTAGTGTGGGACACCAGAGAACATTTTTTAGGGTAACCCACACAGGGGCTCCAGGGGATACTTGGGGTATATCCATCTGTGAAACTTGGCCAAAAAAGGTAAGTTTTGCAGTTTGTTTATAAGGGAATTTTAATCATGTCTTCAACTTGGATCTCTTCCCAAACAGACAATTGTACACTACTTCTAAGCAATGTTCCATATTCCAATTTCTGGACTCAAATATCTGTGTGCTAAGTATACCTTTTGTTTAATTCTCATATTGGAGAAAAGACTCAGACAGCAGGATCCCAGGGACCCCCGACCTCGACAGCCTGAATGGCAACTAAGCCCCAGCCCCCCCGAGGATATGGGCAACACGGGCACCCCACCAGGTGAGTGTCTGACATCCCAGCTTCAGGTAATCTATGTATGCCTGCATATTTCTAAATACATGTTTTTCATGAATTTTAGGTGATGTTATGATTGTGGAAGGGGAAGCGGTGAAAACATTTCCAAGCACCCCCCTGAGGATGTGCAGGAAGGAGAGGTGGAGGAAGTAGAGGTGCAGAAAGTGGGCAAGATGTGCACCCCACCAGGTGAGTGTCTGACAACTCAGCTTCAGGTAATCTATGTATGCCTGCATATTTCTAAATACATGTTTTTTCATCAATTTTAGGTGATGTGCTGGTTGTGGAAGGGAAAGCATTTACAATGGACATCGCCCAAAGATTGATTGGCCAGATCATGGCCTGGAATGGGGATATTGATGCCATGCGCAATACCATTGACATCATGCGCAATCGGGTGGACAATATGCAGCAGGAAATTAAGAACATGATCGATGTTTTGGGGAGAATTTAATCACTTTTTCCCAAAAAAAACATTGATCATGTTCTTCATTTCCTTTTTTGCTGACCCCATTCTGGGCTTTGACTTTTAAAAAATTTTAAAAGCCAAATTTTGGAAAAAAGCCTGTTTGTAAAAAAAAAAAAATAATAAAAACAAATGCATGTTTGTAAAAAAAACAACAAAACAAAAAAAAAATGCCTGTTTGTAAAAAAAAAACAAAAAAAATGTATGCCTGTTTGTAAAAAAAATACAAAAACAAATTATGCCTGTTTGTAAAACAAAAACAAAAAAAAAGTTTTTAAAACCAAAAAAACATATTGTTAAAAAATATATATATATTTTCTAAAATTTTTTATAAACGCACATCTGAATGTGCACAGATTAAAAAGTTTGCGAATCCACAATGTGTGGCTTCTTCTTTCAATGCTCAATACCAGTTTTGTAAGTTATTTGGCGTTTACAGAGACAATGGTGCTTATTTACTAAAGGAAAATACATTTGGCACTACAAGTGCACTAGGAGAACCTAGGATACAGCCAAAAAGAAAGGCAAGCAATAAATATATTTCTAGATTTTATCTGATCATTATTTTTTATTCATAAAAATTTGACATTATCTGGCATTGCATTGGCCCCCCTATCCGTAAAAAAATTAACATATTTATCCCGAATTTCACGAGTGCTTTGGGGGGCCAAGCCAGTACGGCCAGTATCCAGGCCCATCAGAGGATTCTCTGTAAGTCCGGCCTCAGGCCCAACTGATGCAAGATAATTTCTTGAATTTTTGCGTAAAAAATTGTGCAGGATGCAGCATGCTAGGACAATGTGATTAAGTTTGTAGTCTGCCATGTGGATTGCTGTCTGAAACAGGCGGAACCGGCTGGCCATTATCCCAAAGCCATTCTCCACAACTCTTCTCGCTCTTGCCAGCCGGTAGTTAAAAACCTTCCTCTCTGGGGTGAGGGTCCTTTGGGGGAATGGCCTCATCAGGTGTTCGCCCAGACCGAAGGCTTCATCTGCAATGAAGACAAAGGGGAGTCCTTCCAAGTTATCCACATCAGGTGGCAATCCCAGGCCACCACTGTGAGACGCTGGTAGAACTCCGTCTGGGTGAAGACTCCTCCATCCGACATCCGGCCATTCTTCCCCACGTCCACATACAGAAATTCATATTGTGCTGACACCACCGCCATTAGCACAATACTATGAAACCCCTTATATTTAAAATAGTATGACCCCGAATGGGGTGGTGGCATGATGTGGACATGCTTCCCATCTATAGCCCCTCCACAGTTGGGAAAGTCCCAACAGGTGGCAAAATGGGATGCCACAGTCTGCCATTCCTATGGTGTTGAAGAAAACTGGGGAGTCAAACAAGAAAAAAAAAGTACTTTTGCACATAACATTGCAAGCACATTACACAAAAAACATTCTTGCCCAACATCAGTATAACATTTATTTTAAGTACTATTTAAAGACTGAAATTTAAGGTCCACTTATCAGATTCCTCACCCCCTCTGATGGCCCATTAAAATTTAAGGGGGGGCTTATAAATTAATTTAACCGCTTGCTGACCGCCGGCTGTCTATTGATGGCCAGGCGGCGCAGCTCTCGTTGTGGGCGGGCGTCATATGACGGCCTCGCATTCCTAGGCCACCAGGGGGCGCACGCGCGCCGCCGCCGGCGATTGCGCGCGCCCGCCGTGTCACTAGGCACCCGGTGCACGTGCCCGGCGGCCGCGATGTCCGCCGGGCACCCGCGATTCCCGGTAACACAGCAGGACCGTGGATCTGTGTGTGTAAACACACAGATCCACGGTCCTGTCAGAGGAGAGGAGACCGATGGTGTGTTCCCAGCACAGAGGAACACCGATCGGTCTCCTCTCCTAGTGATTCCCCTCCCCCTACAGTTAGAATCACTCCCTAGCAACACAGTTAACCCCTCGATCACCACCTAGTGTTAACCCCTTCCCTGCCTGTCACATTTATACAGTAATCAATGCATTTTTAAAGCACGGTTCGCTGTATAAATGTGAATGGTCCCAAATATGTGTCAAAAGTGTCCGATGTGTCCGCCGCAATATCGCAGTCACAAGAAAAATCGCAGATCGCCGCCATTACTAATAAAAAAAAATAAAAATGTTATAAATCTATCCCCTATTTTGTAGACGCTATAACTTTTGCGCAAACCAATCTATATACGCTTATTGCGATTTTTTTTACCAAAAATATGTACAAGAATACATATCGGCCTAAACTGAGAAAAAATTTGTTTTAAAGAAAAAAAAATTGGATATTTATTATCGCAAAAGATAAAAATTATTGTGTTTTTTTTAAAACTTCTCACTCTTCTTTTGTTTATAGCGCAAAAAATAAAAACCGCAGAGGTGATCAAATACCACTAAAAGAAAGCTCTATTTGTGGGGAAAAAATGATAACAATTTCATTTGGGCACAGTGTTGTATGACCACGCAATTGTCATTCAAAGTGCGACAGCGCTGAAAGCTGAAAAATGGCTTGGGCAGGAAGGGGGCAAAAATGCACTGTATTGAGGTGGTTAAGGACACACAGACTATTTTGACACATTTTAGGGGGGCTTATAAATTAATTTAAGAACACACAGACCATTTGGATACATTTTAGGGGGAGGGGGGGCTTATAAATTAATTTGAGGACACACAGACCATTTGGACACATTTTGGGGGGCTTATAAATTAATTTAAGGACACACAGACCATTTGGACACATTTTAAGGGGGTGTTTAGGCTAAAGCACTACAATGGAGCTGACAAAATACATTGTTAAGTGACTAGACTAGGTGAATATGGGCCCAGCATAGCATGCTGGGGAGGTTAGTGAAGGCAAATATGCATGAAGGACAAAAAAGGAGCATTAAAAGCTTCCAGCATGCATGAGAACAAAGAGGACATTCACAGCATATTGCCATCATGGTAATTAGGGATTGAGGAAAGAAATACAATACATTAGCAAAATTAAATACAATAAAAAGGTGATGTTAAAAGATAAATCTTACCTTAATATAGTCCTTCTGCAGGACCTGAATGATGGCAGAACAGGCCTCTGGGATAAGAGCCTGGGGAAAGATGCCTGTCGAGAACTTGAGGTCCTGCAGGCTTCTCTCAGTTGCCAAGTACCGCAACGTGGCGACTAGCCTCTGCTCTGGAATGATGGCTTTCCTCATGCAGGTATCCTGCCTGCTGATATAAGGGGTCAGCAAAGCCAACAATCATCCGTCATCCTGTGAAATTTCCTAAAATCGTCAGGATTAATCTCATGGATCTCACGAAGCAAAGGCATGTGAGAGAATTGGTCACGCTGGAGCAACCAATTCTTCGCCCATGAACTCCTCCCCACCCTATTCATGGACTGGACTTGGGTTGAAGAATGAACCCCAACACCAAGCCCACGCAAAGCACTAACTCTACGACGAGTACGTACACGCAACATGGCTTCAAAACCATCCATGACTTTACCTCATTTATCCAGATTCTGGTTATCATTATTTGTGGCTCCCCTGAGTCGCCGCGGGAGACCATTCTTGGGTGGCCACCGGGATATGGGTAAGCAGCCCTGCTCTTTTCCCCCTCTTATCCTTCTTAACCACTTCAATACAGGGCTTTTATACACCCTTCCTTCCCAGACCAAATTTTAGCTTTCAGCACTCTCACACTTTGAATGACAATTACTCAGACATGCTACACTGTACCCAAACCAAATTTTTATCATTTTTTTCTCACAAACATAGCTTTCTTTTGGTGGTATTTAATCACTGCTGGTTTTTCTATTTTTTGCAATATAAGCGAAAAAAGAGAGAAATTTTTGAAAAAAAAACACATTTTTTTAGTTTCTATTGTAAAATTTTGCAAATAAGTAATTTTTCTTCATAAATTTGGGCCAAAGTGTATACTGCTACATATCTTTAGTAAAAATAACCCAAATTAGTGTATATTATTTGGTCTCTGTGAAAGTTATAGAGTCTACTATGGTGCAAATCATTGAAAAATGATCACATCTGATCACACCTGATATACTGAAGGCCTATCTCATTTCTTGAGGCCCTAACAAGCCAGGAAAGTACAAATACCCCCCAAATTACTCATTTTTGGAAAGCAGACATTCCAAGGTATTTAGTAAGAGCTTTTTGAAGTTGTAATTTTTTCCCACAATTCTTGGAATTTTTTTTTTTTTTGCACAAAATAATAACAAGTTATTTCTCTCACACAGCACATGCATACTTGCAATGACACCCCAAAATACATTCTGCTACTTCTCCTGAGTATAGTGATACCACATGTGTGAGACTTTTACACAGCCTGGCCACATACAGAGGTCTAACATCCAACTAGCACCGTCAGGCGTTTTACGAGCATAAATTGCACATCTCATATGATGACAACATATCACACTTTTGAAGGCCCTGGAGCACCAGGTCAATGGAAACGCCCACAAAATGACCCCATTTTGGAAATCTAACACCCCAACGTATAATCTATGAGGCATAATTAGTCTTTTGAATGGTTCATTTTTTTCCCGAAGTTTTTGGAAACTGTGGAAAAAAAATGAAAATGCATTTTTTTTTACACAAAGTTGTCCATTCATAAGATATTTCCAACACATAGCATGTACATAGCAAAAATGACACCCCAAAATACATTCTGCTACTCCTCCTGAGTATGGCGATACCAAATGTGTGAGACTTTTACACAGCCTGGCCACATACAGAGGCCCAAAATTGAAGTAGCAGCTTCAGGCATTCTAGGAGCATAAATTACACATCTCATTTCTCAACCACCTATTACAATTTTGAAGGCCCTGGAGCACCAGGACAATGGAAACGCCCACAAAATGACCCCATTTTGGAAAGCTAACACCCCAACGTATAATCTATGAGGCATGATTAGTCTTTTGAATGGTTCATTTTTTTCCCGAAGTTTTTGGAAACTGTGGAAAAAAAATGAAAACGCATTTTTTTTACACAAAGTTGTCAATTCATAAGATATTTCCAACACATAGCATGTACATAGCAAAAATGACATCCTAAAATACATTCTGCTACTCCTCCTGAGTGTGGCGATACCAAATGTGTGTGACTTTTACACAGCCTGGCCACATACAGAGGCCCAACATTGAAGTAGCAGCTCCAGGCATTCTAGGAGCATAAATTACACATCTCATTTCTCAACCACCTATTACAATTTTGAAGGCCCTGGAGCACCAGGACAACGGAAACGCCCACAAAATGACCCCATTTTGGAAAGCTAACACCCCAACATATAATCTATGAGGCATAATTAGTCTTTTGAATGGTTCATTTTTTTCCCAAAGTTTTTGGAAACTGTGAAAAAAAATGAAAACGCATTTTTTTTTACACAAAGTTGTCCATTCATAAGATATTTCCAACACATAGCATGTACATAGCAAAAATGACACCCCAAAATACATTCTGCTACTCCTCCTGAGTATGGCGATACCACATGTGTGAGACTTTTACATAGTCTGGCCACATACAGAGGCCCAACAACCAAGTAGCACTGTCAGTTGTTCTAGGAGCATACATTACACACAAATTCCTGCCAACCTATCACATTGTTGAAGGCCCTTCATATTTCTAACACATAGCATGTACTGTACATACCAATTACAAACCAAAATACATTCTGCTGAGTAAAGGGTAAAGAAAAGATTACCTGCAGTTTTAGTAGTGCAGTGGTCCACAGAGAAGAGCATCGGTCCAGGCAGCAGGCAGGAACGTGGACAGCGACATCAAAACAGGCAGCAGGCAGGAATAGTCAGTACAGGCAGAGATGTCAGCACAGCCAAAGCATTAGTCCAGATAGCAGGCAGGGATGTGGTCAGCAGCAGCAAAAGGATCAAAGGATCGTCCATGCAGCAGGCAGGAATACTGTCCAAAGTTAGCACATGCAGCAGGCAGAGGTATGGTCAGCACAGCCAGAGTATTTGTCCAGGGAGCAGGCAGTACCATCAAGCTTAGGGCATCGGTCAGGAAAGAATGGGGACAGGGGTAGAGGCTTCTCCCACCCAAATCGCTTTGAAGCCTCCGGGCAACCAGACCCTGTTATGGGAACACAGAAAACCAAAAACTGGTTTTCTGAACTCCGAACACTATTCTGGAGCCCCTCACATATGTGAGACCCCTGTGTAGCAGGGTGAAAGATCAATCCAAGGGGCAGGCAAAAACATGGTCAACAGGCCGAGGTCAGTGCAGGTAAAAGGCAGAAATAGACGGTAGGCAGAGGCATAGTCGATACAGTCCAGGGTCAGTTCACGTGAAAGGCAAAAACATGGCGGAAAAACAATGCAGACGGTAGGCAGAGGCATAGTCGAGAAACAGGCCAGGGTCGGTTCACGTGGAAGGCAATAATATGGTTGGTTGAGGAAGGGAAATATTCAGGACAGAAATTAAAAACGGGGAAATGGCAGTATTAGAAATATGGACTAATAATTTTCCAGAGTGTGATATCGCCTGAAGCATTCTCCGATGCAAAGGCCAGGTTGGGAGGGACAGTCGGTACAATGGAAGCTGGTATCTTTCCTAATTCCTCTTTTGGTGCACACTCAACATTTTTTTTGGCGTCGTCTTCCGGATCCTGTTGGTGGAATATGGTCTGGGAAATGGCGCTCATGTAGGCTGCTGACAGAATCAGAGCGAATGCTTTCTGGGGGGGATACTTGCTGATAAATCAGGGCAGTGACAATGTCTTCAATAAACTTTATGAAGGTGGTGGGTGTTTCTGTGGATTTTTGGTAGATTATGAAAGAATTTAAAAGGGCCAAATGAAAAAAGTAAATTGCGACTTTTTTGTACCAGAATAAGGATTTTCTTGTTGAAAGATAGGGCTGCAACAACTGATCGTTTAAATCCACCCCCCCCCCCATGTATTTATTGTACTCAGTGATACAGGTAGGCTTGCGAACGGTACCGCGTCTTCTGTGAAGTTCCACCGAGGTGTCATCGTGGATGGTGGACATGATGTGCACGTCTTTTCTATCCCTCCACTTCACAGCCAACACTTCTTCGTTCCTCAAGCTTGTCGATTCCCCCCTTGGAATGTTTGTGGTGACAAGACACTGTGGGAAGCCCTTTCAGTTTTTTCTAGTTGTACCACAGGCCAAAGTTTGTTTGAGATATAGGTGGCGGAGAAGGGGCAAACTAGTATAATAATTGTCCATATAAATATGGTACCCCTTTTGGAGGAGTGGGAATGCCAACTCCCAAACAATTTTCCCACTTATTCCCATGTACGAGGGACACTCAGGGGGCTGGAGCTGGGAATCTTTGCCTTCGTACACGCGGAATGCGTACACATAACCGGTGGCACTTTCACAAAGCTTGTTAAGCTTCAAGCCATACCTCGCCCTCTTACTGGGGATATATTGCTTGATTCCCAGTAGGCCTGTGAAATGCACCAGGGATTCGTCCACAGATATGTTTTTTTCAGGGACATAAACTTTGGCAAACTTCTGGGAAAAAAAATGAATTAGGGGGTGAACTTTATATAGTTTGTCAAAGTTTGGATGATTTCGGGGGGGGGGGGGGCACTGTGAGTTGTCATTGGAATGCAAGAAGCGCATTATGATTTTGTATCGGGACCTGGACATGGCTCATGAAAAAACTGGCATATGGTGGATGGGTTTGGTCGACCAATACTTATGAATTTCCTTTTTTTTTGTAAGCCCCATGTTCAGGGTTAGGCCTAAAAACAATTTTAGCTCCACTACTGTTAGCGGTCTCCACTCAAAAGGGCGGGCATAGCTGGAGCTGGGGTTGGTTGCAATAAATTGTTGGGCAAACAGATTAGTTTGGTCCACGATGCCTTGAATCAATTCGTTCGGGAAAAATAAATTTAAAAAATCCATTTGTGAAAATCCTGCAGTGTTGACCTGCACACCCGGCTGTGCTGTAAAAGGGGGGATCGTGGCTGACCCTGTGGTAGAAGGCAGCCACAATGGGTTTGCCAAGGAATCTGGAAGATGGGTTTGGGCCCTACTTCTTTGGCGTCCACTTGTGCTGGGCCTTTCCTCCTGGGGTCTAGCAGCGCTTGTACTGGGCCCCTCCTCCTGGGGTCTACCGCCGCTGGCACTGCTGGTAGCTGCCTGGTGTTCAGACCATCGTCTTTTTGGACGGACTACTTCCTCCTCTGATTCGGATCCTGATGTGCTGCCTTCAGGGGGCTCATATTCCGAATCAGAACCAGAATCTGAACTGAGCGGTGAGAGCTCCCCGTTGCTCTCATCGGTCAGACTCAGTATCTGGTATGCCTCTTCTGGGGTGTACACCTTTCTGGACATAGTGGCTGACTGGCTGTATGTACTCTGGTGGCAGGTGATGAGGTAGCGGGTACTCTGGTGGCAGGTGATGAGGTGGTGGGTACTCTGGTGGCAGGTGATGAGGTGGCGGGTACTCTGGTGGCAGGTGATGAGGTGGCGGGTACTCTGGTGGCAGGTACTCTGGTGGTGAGGTGACGGGTACTTTGGTGGCAAGTACTCTGGTGGCAGGTGATGAGGTGGCGGGTACTCTGGTGGCAGGTGATGAGGTGGCGGGTACTCTGGTGGCAGGTGATGAGGTGGCGGGTACTCTGGTGGCAGGTGATGAGGTGGCGGGTACTCTGGTGGCAGGTGATGAGGTGGCGGGTACTCTGGTGGCAGGTACTCTGGTGGTGAGGTGACGGGTACTTTGGTGGCAAGTACTCTGGTGGCAGGTGATGAGGTGGCGGGTACTCTGGTGGCAGGTGATGAGGTGGCGGGTACTCTGGTGGCAGGTGATGAGGTGGCGGGTACTCCTGATGGACAGGTACTCTGAGATGACAGGTACTTTGAGATGACAGGTACTCTGAGATGACAGGTACTTTGAGGTGACAGGTACTCTGAGGTGACAGGTACTCTGAGGTGACAGGTACTTTGAGGTGACAGGTAATCTGAGATGACAGGTACTCTGAGGTGATAGGTACTCTTTTTATTTAGGAGGGGCGATCTGGGCACAGTACTACATAGGTAATAGGTAACTCACTGTTAGCTGATCTCTTCTCCTCACACTGGATCGGTGTGTGAGGAGAAGAGCCCAGCAACAGCAGTTACTCACAGTGCTGTTTACATTAGTGACCGGCTGTGATTGGACACAGCCGGTCATGTAATGAAGAGCCATGTCATTGGCTACAGTGATCGGGGCTGAGCTGTATCCAGAGGAAAAGCCTCAGCCCCGATCACCGCCCCGATCACCGCTCTGCATCCGCCGGAACCGGCACAATACACGCCGCTTCCCAATGCCGCTCTGCATTGACACATGCCGTTACCGACGCTCCGCCGCCCGCCGCCGCTTCAATACCCCCATCGGGGAATGGCTGTGTCCTGAGGGAAACAACGGTACCCCGATCGCCGCTCTGCAGGCCCCCGGGGGCCCGCAGTAGCGGCGGAAAGCCGAGGCCGTCATATGATGTCCACCCAGGATGGGAGATCCCATCTGTGGACGTCATTTGACTATGGCCGGGTATTGAAGCAGTTAATACCTTTTTCAATCATGATGCTGCATCACAAGCTTTTACTTTTTTGCCTTTCGACTATTACATTATCTGTTTGATCCCATCATAGATACCCTTCCGATGAAGCGACTATTGTCCGTGAAACTAGTCGAGGAAAAAGACATCTGTGATCTATTGTCCTACTGTGATTCTTCCCTTCGGGGGTCAATCCTTTCACTGGTGACATATCTGTACTGCTACAATGTTTTTATCTGTAAATGATGATTTGTTTTTTGGCATCAATAAATCTTTTGTATATTTTTTTTATATCTCTGTTATATTATTCAAAAATGTATTGTTTTTACTGTACCGTGATAGTCCAATTGCCCCCATGTTCTTGTGCCAGCCTAATTGGGGACTAGGCTACCAAATTTCTCTATTCAAATATTTCTGGATGATGGTACATGTCCCTATCAATCCCTACTTTATTACTCACTTCAGAGGCCTTATTTATTTTCTGTAGAGTGTTGTGGGCGAAATCCAGACTGAAGGGGATCAAGAAGGTTATTCTCAATGAGGTGGTCGCTCAGTCGGTTGTAGACTAAACATTCAAGGAGATTACCCACCCTTTTGGAACTAAGACTCTGTTGTTATAATGCTGTGGGTCTGAACATCCCATCCAACAAACAAAAATGCTATACTCCATGCATAAGGCTAGAGTGCGCATAATAATCTTTCAGAAAAGCCTATTCCAAACTGCCAATACTCCACAGTACTAACCCAGAACAAAAAACTAAGGGTGTCTCCATTGCAACCCATAGGAATCTCCCTATAACTAAATTGGACACAAAAATAAATTCACTGTGTAGGTATTTATTCCTCAAGGGCATTATATGAGGTAAAATTTTCCAAATTTCAAGATTTACAAAATTCCCTCCTTTGCTTCCTTAGAATTTCTACAACCACTTTATGGACTCCTCCACAAATAAATACCCCATGTCAAACAACAAATTGAAATCTTTCAAAAAATCTTTCATTATTAATTATATGTATAGAGCAGCCTTTTTCCATCAGGGTGCCCCAACACCATGCAGTGCCTTTGAGTTGCTTTAGGGGTGCCTTGACACAATGCCTAAAAATTGTCCAAAAACTGTATACAAGCCAGTGGAGGGATCAAGACTGCCTTTAAGTTACACAAAGTCACAGGTTTTCATTGTGCACCATTACAACCTTCTAGCTGCTGGCGTCCTATCAACCTATGATTACAGATGGGCCAAATGACCCCCTGTTCAGTTTGAAGCAGAACGTTTGAACATCACAAAAGTTAGGAACCAAAATAATGAACCCCATTGAAATGGGACCCGAACTGGAAAAATCAAAAGTGACTATTTTGAATGCTTACAGTATCTCACAAAAGTGCGTACACCCCTTACATTTTTGTAAATATTTTATTATATCTTTTCATGTGACAACACTGAAGAAATTACACTTTGCTATAATGTAAAGTAGTGAGTGTACAGCTTGTATAATAGTGTAAATTTGCTGTCCCCTCAAAATAACTCAACACACAACCATTAATGTCTAAACCGCTGGCATCAAAAGTGAGTACACCTCTAAGTGAAAATGAACAAATCGGCCCAAAGTGTTAATATTTTGTGTGGCCACCATTATTTTCCAGCACTGCCTTAACCCTCTTGGGCATGGAGTTCACCAGAGCATCACAGGTTGCCACTTGAGTCCTCTTCCACTACTCCATGACGACATCACAGGGCTGGTGGATGCGACCAGAGACCCTGCGTTCCTCCACCTTCCATTTGAGGATGCCCCACAGAAGCTCAATAGGGTTTAGGTCTGGAGACATGCTTGGCCAGTCCATCACCTTTACCCTCAGCTTCTTTAGCAAGGCAGTGGTCATCTTGGGGACGTTATCATGTTGGAATACTGCCCTGCGGTCCAGTCTTCGAAGGGAGGGGATCATGCTCAGCTTCAGTATGTCACAGTGCATGTTGGCATTCATGGTTTCCTCAGTGAATAGTAGCTCTCCAGTGCCGGCAGCACTCATGCAGCCCCAGACCATGACACTCCCCCCACCATGCTTGACTGTAGGCAAGACACACTTGTCTTTGTACTCCTCATCTGGTTGCTGCCACACAAGCTTGACACCATCTGGACCAAATAAGTTTATCTTGGTCTCATCAGACCACAGGACATGGTTCTAGTAATCCATGTCCTTAGTCTGCTTGTCTTCAGCAAACTGTTTGCGGGATTTCTTGTGCAACACCATAAAAAGAGGCTTCCTTCTGGGATGACAGCTATGCAGACAAATTTGATGTAGTGTGCGACATATGGCCTGAGCACTGACAGGCTGACCCCCCACCCCTTCAACCCGAGTCTGCAGCAATGCTGGCAGCACTCATACGTCTATTTCCCAAAGACAACCTCTACGCTGAGCACATGCACTCAACTTCTTTGGTCGACCATGGCAAGGCCTGTTCTGCATGGAACCTGTCCTGTTAAACCACTGTATGGTCTTGGCCACCATGCTGCAGCTCAGTTTCAAGGTCTTGGCAATCTTCTTATAGCCTAGGCCATCTTTATGTAGAGCAACAATTCTTTTTTTCAGATCCTCAGAGAATTCTTTGCCATGAAGTGCCATGATGCACTTCCAGTGACCAGTATTAGAGAGTGATGCCCCGTACAGACGGTCGGATTTTCCGATGGAAAATATCCGATCGGAGCGTGTTGTCAGACATTCCGACCGTGTGTGGGCTCCATCGGACATTTTCCATCGGATTTTCCGACACACAAAGTTTAAAGCAGGCTATAAAATTTTCCGACAACAAAATCAGATCGCGTCAATTTCGACCGTGTGTGGCCATTTCCGACGCACAAAGTGCCATGCATGCTCAGAAGAAATTCCGAGACGGATCAGCTCGGTCTGGTAAAATTAGCATTCGGAATGGATACAGCACTTTCGCCACGCTGCAATGTCAAAAATAGTTTAATGCAGGGCACTCTCTTCTTCTTTATAATGTGAGAAGAATGAAGTAGTTTTGATGCTCATATTCACACAGACTTCTCACAAACTTATTTCTTTATTATCTATTGGGATTCCCTCAATATATTTACATTTGTCACATCTGACCAAATATTTTTTGGGTTGTTTTTATATGTTTTTTTTTGTGGTTTGTATTTTTAAAAAGTCTGATGTTTTTTGGCGTTTTTTTTGTGTGTTTTACTCCATAATATTTTTGTGTGTGTTTTGTGTGTCAAGTTACCACAACACCATTGATATCTTGCATTATTTAATCTTAAGGAGGTTGTTTGGTGTTGGTGTCTCTTGTTAATTTCACATTGTATATTAGAAATGTACCTGCCTCCTCACAAACACACTGTCCTTTTAAAAGGAAAACACACATAGGTGAGTATAATTGTAAAAAAAATTCCTTTATTAATGGCTCAGAACCAAACAAAGAGGGAGGCAACTCTGGAGAAACAGCTGAAATGGGTGAAGCCTTTGGCCCCCAGGGCAGACATCAACTATTTTCTTGCAAAATTGGTGGCCTGAGGAGTCCATATCTAAGGGAGTGCAGTCTGGTCCAGAAGTCCCAGAGTTCCGGAAAGCAGCAGATGACATCTGTGTCCCCAGGCTGTGGTCATACAAGAGGCTGCATCTTTGGCCAGAACAGACTGAACCCAGGGTCATCACTCTCTGGTCTTCCTTCCACTCTTCCTTCCACGCTGTGGCTGTGGTGGTGGAGTTGTGGCAGCAGGAGGAGGAGGAGGAGGAGGAGGGGCCAACTCACTCAGGTGGGTATTGGGTGTTAGTTCACCACACACCCCCTTACTTAGGACTTTATAAAGAAGGTCCTCACATATCTTGCGTTGACCCTCCTGCATACCCTTCAGTTTGGTGGCAGCCATGCAGGCAAAGGCCTCTTCAGGAGTGGGTAAGGCTCTGAGGGACGCAGAAGCTTCCTGAATGAGCCTGAGTGCAGAATCCTGCATGTGAGTCGCTTTCCTCGCTCTTTTGTATGGAAGGTGGAGGGGAGGAACCTGCGATTCGGTCAGGATGCGACTGGTCCCAGGCTTCTCCTGGCTGCCACTTAGCCCCGCCTCCTCCTGGCTGCCACTAACCCCCGCCTCCTCCTGGCTGCCACATTCCACAGCCTCCTCCTGTGTGCCACATTCCAGAGCCTCGTCCTGGCTGAGGTCTTCCTGTGTATGAAAAAGGGACATAGTTTTAGTTTTTTATTCATCAATCACACACAATTTTCATCTCATGACTGTTGCAAATTGAATATTAACCACTTGCCGACCGCGTAACGACGATATAAGTCGGCAGAATGGCACGGGCAGGCAGAATCACGTACCCATACGTGATCTGCCTCCCGCGGGCGGGGGGTCCAATCGGACTCCCCCCCACCGGTGCCAGCGGCAGGCAGCATTTGTCTGGGAGCATTGAGAGGCGAGGGGGAGGCCATCTGATCATGCCCCCCCCCTCGTGATCGCTCCCAGCCAATGGGAATCCTCCCCTGCCTGTGTGTAGTACACACAGGCAGAGGATGTGATGTCATCTCTCCTCGGCTCGGCAGTTTCCGTTCCGGCGCCGAGGAGAGAAGACATGTGAGTGCACAACACACACACATACACATAGTAGAACATGCCAGGCATACATTACACCCCCGACCCCCCCCCCCCGATCGCCCCCCGATCACCCCCAATCACCCCTCCCTGTCACACTGACACCAAGCAGTATTTTTTTTTTTCTGATTACTGCATGGTGTCAGTTTGTGACAGTTAGAAGTGGTAAGACAGTTAGGGTTAGCCCCCTGTAGGTGTAGGATACCCCCCTGACCCCCCTAATAAAGTTTTAACCCCTTGATCACCCCCCGTCACCAGTGTCACTAAGCGATCTTTTTTCTGATCGCTGTATTAGTGTTGCTGGTGACGCTAGTTAGGGAGGTAAATATTTAGGTTCGCCGTCAGCGTTTTATAGCGACAGGGACCCCCATATACTACCTAATAAATGTTTTAACCCCTTGATTGCCCCCTAGTTAACCCTTTCACCACTGATCACCGTATAACCGTTACGGGTGACGCTGGTTAGTTCGTTCATTTTTTATAGTGTCAGGGCACCCGCCGTTTATTACCGAATAAAGGTTTAGCCCCCTGATCGCCCGGCGGTGATATGCGTCGCCCCAGGCAGCGTCAGATTAGCGCCAGTACCGCTAACACCCACGCATGTAGCATACGCCTCCCTTAGTGGTATAGTATCTGAACGGATCAATATCTGATCCAATCAGATCTATACTAGCGTCCCCAGCAGTTTAGGGTTCCCAAAAACGCAGTGTTAGCGGGATCAGCCCAGATACCTGCTAGCACCTGCGTTTTGCCCCTCCGCCCGGCCCAGCCCAGCCCACCCAAGTGCAGTATCGATCGATCACTGTCACTTACAAAAGACTAAACGCATAACTGCAGCGTTCGCAGAGTCAGGCCTGATCCCTGCGATCACTAACAGTTTTTTTGGTAGCATTTTGGTGAACTGGCAAGCACCAGCCCCAGGCAGCGTCAGATTAGTGCCAGTACTGCTAACACCCACGCACGCACCGTACACCTCCCTTAGTGGTATAGTATCTGAACGGATCAATATCTGATCGATCAGATCTATACTGGCGTCCCCAGCAGTTTAGGGTTCCCAAAAACGCAGTGTTAGCGGGATCAGCCCAGATACCTGCTAGCACCTGCGTTTTGCCCCTCCGCCCGGCCCAGCCCAGCCCACCCAAGTGCAGTATCGATCGATCACTGTCACTTACAAAACACTAAACGCATAACTGCAGCGTTCACAGAGTCAGGCCTGATCCCTGCGATCGCTAACAGTTTTTTTGGTAGCGTTTTGGTGAACTGGCAAGCACCTGCCCCAGGCAGCATCAGGTTAGCGCCAGTACCGCTAACACCCATGCACACACCGTACACCTCCCTTAGTGGTATAGTATCTGATCGGATCAATATCTGATCCGATCAGATCTATACTAGCATCCCCAGCAGTTTAGGGTTCCCACAAACGCAGTGTTAGTGGGATCAGCCCAGATACCTGCTAGTACCTGCGTTTTGCCCCTCCGCCCGGCCCAGCCCACCCAAGTGCAGTATCGATCGATCACTGTCACTTACAAAACACTAAACGCATAACTGCAGTGTTTGCAGAGTCAGGCCTGATCCCTGCGATCGCTAACAGTTATTTTGGTAGCGTTTTGGTGAACTGGCAAGCACCAGCGGGCTAGTACACCCCGGTTGTAGTCAAACCAGCACTGCAGTAACACTTGGTGATGTGGCGAGTCCCATAAGTGCAGTTCAAGCTGGTGAGGTGGCAAGCACAAGTAGTGTCCCACTGCCACCAAAAAGACAAACACAGGCCTGTCGTGCCCATAATGCCCTTCCTGCTGCATTTGCCAATCCTAATTGGGAACCCACCGCTTCTGCAGCGCCCATACTTCCCCCATTCACATCCCCAACCAAATGCAGTCGGCTGCATGAGAGGCATTTTCTTTATGTCCTCCCGAGTACCCCTACCCAGCGAACCCCCCCAAAAAAGATGTCGTGTCTGCAGCAAGGGCGGATATAGGCTTGACACCCGCTATTATTGTCCCCCCTGTCCTGACAATCTTGGTTTTTGCATTGGTGAATGTTTTGAACGCTACCATTCACTAGTTGAGTATTAGCGTAGGGTACAGCATTGCACAGACTAGGCACACTTTCACAGGGTCTCCCAAGATGCCATCGCATTTTGAGAGACCTGAACCTGGAACCGGTTACCGTTATAAAAGTTAGTTACAAAAAAAGTGTAAAAAAAAAACACATACAAAAATATAAAATAAAAAAAAAATAGTTGTCGTTTTATTGTTCTCTCTCTCTCTATTCTCTCTCTATTGTTCTGCTCTTTTTTACTGTATTCTATTCTGCAATGTTTTATTGTTATTATGTTTTATCATGTTTGCTTTTCAGGTATGCAATTTTTTATACTTTACCGTTTACTGTGCTTTATTGTTAACCATTTTTTTGTCTTCAGGTACGCAATTCACGACTTTGACTGGTTATACCAGAATGATGCCTGCAGGTTTAGGTATCATCTTGGTATCATTCTTTTCAGCCAGCGGTCAGCTTTCATGTAAAAGCAATCCTAGTGGCTAATTAGCCTCTAGACTGCTTTTACAAGTAGTGGGAGGGAATGCCCCCCCCACCATCTTCCGTGTTTTTCTCTGGCTCTCCTGTCTCAACAGGGAACCTGAGAATGCAGCCGGTGATTCAGCCAGCTGACCATAGAGCTGATCAGAGACCAGAGTGGCTCCAAACATCTCTATGGCCTAAGAAACCGGAAGCTACGAGCATTTTATGACTTAGATTTCGCCGGATGTAAACAGCGCCATTGGGAAATTGGGAAAGCATTTTATCACACCGATCTTGGTGTGGTCAGATGCTTTGAGGGCAGAGGAGAAATCTAGGGTCTAATAGACCCCATTTTTTTCAAAAAAGAGTACCTGTCACTACCTATTGCTATGATAGGGGATATTTACATTCCCTGAGATAACAATAAAAATGATTTAAAAAAAAAAAATGAAAGGAACAGTTTAAAAATAAGATAAAAAAGCAAAAAAATAATAAAGAAAAAAAAAAAAGCACCCCTGTCCCCCCTGCTCTCGCGCTAATGCGAACGCAAGCGTCGGTCTGGCGTCAAATGTAAACAGCAATTGCACCATGCATGTGAGGTATCACCGCAAAGGTCAGATCGAGGGCAGTCATTTTAGCAGTAGACCTCCTCTGTAAATCTAAAGTGGTAACCTGTAAAGGCTTTTAAAGGCTTTTAAAAATGTATTTAGTTTGTCGCCACTGCACGTTTGTGCGCAATTTTAAATCATGTCATGTTTGGTATCCATGTAGTCGGCCTAAGATCATCTTTTTTATTTCATCAAACATTTGGGCAATATAGTGTGTTTTAGTGCATTAAAATTTAAAAAAGTGTGTTTTTTCCCCAAAAAATGCGTTTGAAAAATCGCTGCGCAAATACTGTGTGAAAAAAAAATGAAACACCCACCATTTTAATCTGTAGGGCATTTGCTTTGAAAATATATATAATGTGTGGGGGTTAAAAGTAATTTTCTTGCAAAAATAATTATTTTTTCATGTAATCAAAAAGTGTCAGAAAGGGCTTTGTCTTCAAGTGGTTAGAAGAGTGGGTGATGTGTGACATAAGCTTCTAAATGTTGTGCATAAAATGCCAGGACAGTTCAAAACCCCCCAAATGACCCCATTTTGGAAAGTAGACACCCCAAGCTATTTGCTGAGAGTCATGTCGAGTCCATGGAATATTTTATATTGTGACACAAGTTGCGGGAAAGAGACAATTTTTTTTTTTTTTTGCACAAAGTTGTCACTAAATGATATATTGCTCAAACATGCCATGGGAATATGTGAAATTACACACCAAAATACATTCTGCTGCTTCTCCTGAGTAGGGGGATACCACATGTGTGGGACTTTTTGGGAGCCTAGCTGCGCACGGGACCCCAAAAACCAAGCACTGCCTTCAGGCTTTCTAAGGGCGTAAATTTTTGATTTCACTCTTCACTGCCTATCACAGTTTCGGAGGCCATGGAATGCCCAGGTGGCAAAAAATCCCCCCAAATGACCCCATTTTGGAAAGTAGACATCCCAAGCTATTTGCTGAGAGGTATAGTGAGTATTTTGCAGACCTCACTTTTTGTCACAAAGTTTTAAAAATTGAAAAAAGAAAAAAACATGTTTTTCTTGTCTTTCTTTATTTTCAAAAACAAATGAGAGCTGCAAAATACTCACCATGCCTCTCAGCAAATAGCTTGGGGTGTCTACTTTCCAAAATGGGGTCATTTGGGGGGGGGGGTTTGTGCCACCTGGGCATTCCATGGCCTCCGAAACTGTGATAGGCAGTGAAGAGTGAAATCAAAAATTTACACCCTTAGAAATCCTGAAGGCGGTGATTGGTTTTCGGGGCCCCGTACGTGGCTAGGCTCCCAAAAAGTCCCACACATGTGGTATCCCCGTACTCAGGAGAAGTAGCTAAATGTATTTTGGGGTGCAATTCCACATATGCCCATGGCCTGTGTGAGCAATATATCATTTAGTGACAACTTTGTGCAAAAAAAAAAAAAAAATTGTCACTTTTCCGCAACTTGTGTCAAAATATAAAACATTCCATGGACTCAACATGCCTCAAAGCAAATAGCTTGGGGTGTCTACTTTCCAAAATGGGGTCATTTGGGGGGGTTTATGCCATCTGGGCATTTTATGGCCTTCAAAACTGTGATAGGTAGTGAGGAGTAAAATCAAAAATGACGCCCTTAGAAATCCTGAAGGCAGTGATTGGTTTTCGGGGCCCCGTACGCGGCTAGGCTCCCAAAAAGTCTCACACATGTGGTATCCCCATACTCAGGAGAAGCAGCTAAATGTATTTTGGGGTGCAATTCCACATATGCCCATGGCCTGTGTGAGCAATATATCATTTAGTGACAACTTTTTGTAATTTTTTTTTTGTCATTATTCAATCACTTAGGACAAAAAAAATGAATATTCAATGGGCTCAACATGCCTCTTAGCAATTTCCTTGGGGTGTCTACTTTCCAAAATGGGGTCATTTGTGGGGGTTTTGTACTGCCCTGCCATTTTGGCACCACAAGAAACGACATAGGCAGTCATAAGTTAAAGGCTGTGTAAATTCCAGAAAATGTACCCTAGTTTGTAGGCGCTATAACTTTTGCGCAAACCAATAAATATACACTTATTGACATTTTTTTTTACCAAAGACATGTGGCCGAATACATTTTGGCCTAAATGTATGACTAAAATTGAGTTTATTGGATTTTTTTTAGAACAAAAAGTAGAAAATATCATTTTTTTTCAAAATTTTCGGTCTTTTTCCGTGTATAGCGCAAAAAATAAAAACGGCAGAGGTGATCAAATACCATCAAAAGAAAGCTCTATTTGGGGGAAGAAAAGGACACCAATTTTGTTTGGGTACAGCATTGCATGACCGCGCAATTAGCAGTTAAAGCGATGCAGTGCCAAATTGTAAAAAGTGCTCTGGTCAGGAAGGGGGTAAATCCTTCCGGGGCTGAAGTGGTTAACAAATATAACAGACTATCCTTCTGAGCCCAGCTTTTTTCAGTCTTGTCCAAAATCTTTTTGCCCACTACTGTCTATTGATATGTAAAACACTTTTTTCAATCAGCAATTAGTGATCAATAATAACATCTATTTATTGACCAGAAATCTGTAGAACAATGCTATACCTGACTCCATCTGGGCTCCTCCACTTCTTTCTGGCTGGAAGTCCCAGGTTGGACATTGGAAGCCTCAGCTGGGGTTGATGATTGGGTGGAAGGAAGAGTGGAGAGGGATTCCCTGACTTCAGTGTGGTCTGACAGAAATCGCAGTCTCTCATAGTACCACAGCCTGGGGACATAAATGTCATCTGCTCCAGCTCCGGATCTCTGGGAATCCGTGACCTTCTTGCGCTCCCTAAGATAAGTGCTCCTCAGGCCACCAATTTGGGTTTTTAAATAGGGGATGGTTGCTGTGGGGACCACCGGCTTCACCAACCCCAGCAGTTTCTCCAGCACTGCCTGCCTCTTTTGTTTATTATTGTAATATGGATGTTTCACCTGCCACAGACAGGGCAGCTCCCTGTACTTGTCTATGAACAGGGGGAGGAAGTTGTGGTCATTGAAGCCATCCATTTTATTATCTGCAAGACACAACACAAGGCAAACCCTAATGTCAGCCTAAAGTCTACTAAACTTGTGCAAATACAGGCCTCAATCTAGAAGCAGTATAGGACCAATGTAAAATCTTACCTTCGCAATCACGATCGGCGCCTCCGTTACCGCTTCCTCCGCTCACAGATCATACGTACTACGCACACGTGTTACGCTTTATAGACACTGCGCATGCGTGAAACTCCACCCACCCCGACGTTCTTTCTAGTCTATTCTCCGCCCCTTCTCGTTCGGCGCAGTGGGGGAAGAACACATGGCGGAAACACAGCTGGTGTCTGATAATTACACCAACGAGGAGGAGGAGGAGGAAAGCCCGGAGCCTGAAATGTCCCGATCCAGAAGAAGGCGATATAAGGCATCAAATATGTCCTTTGGGGAGATGTTGGAGATGGTCGACATCCTGAAGAAGGCCGACTATGATGGAAAGTATGGACCTTACCCCAACCCCAATGTCAGAAAAGCCAAGATAATGGCGAAAGTAGTCAAGAGTCTGCACCGGAATTTCGGGGTACGACGATCGAAAGATCAGCTCAGGAAGCGGTGGTCGGACCTCAAATTAAGAGAACACGAGCAGTACAGAAAGATTGGGAGAGTGCTGTAAAAAAGTAAGTAGTTGTGTTGTGTTCCTATTCTTTCTGTTTATTACATTCGTGCTGCTCCATGTGCTTTTCTTAATAACTGTTATCCAGTTTAAAATGGCAACTTTCATGTTCGTGGGCACATTATTCGTTCGTATCCAGCATAGTTCTTTTGGCCATATGCAATTGCCATCATTTTTTGGGGCCTACTTGTGTGAAAAGAATTGGGTGGTGTAGATGTGTTTGTTACTAGAATGAAATGCCAACTAGATTCTGTGTAAGGAGAGGACACTCAGCAGCAGTTTTCACATCTGGACGCTGGATCACTAGTGTGGGACACAAGAACACCCTTTTTATTAGGGGGCCCACACAGGTGCTCCAGTGTATACTATAGGGGGGTCTCCATCTGTGAAGCTCGTACAAGACAGGTAAAGTATTGAAGCTTGACAAATGACAATAAAAATGCTACATCTTGGAACTCTGCCAAAATAGACAATTGTACCCCACTTCCAAGCAATGCTTCATATTTATAGTTCTGACATTAAATATCTGTGTGCTAAGTATACCTATTTTTTTTACATAGGGGATAAAAGACTTGGAGGACACCCCTCATCTGAGGAGACCACAGACCCCCCACCTCTGGAAGAAGGTGAAATCCCCCAAAGACAAGAAGAGCAGGAGGAGGAAGACGTGGTGGAAATTGTCACCACAACAGGTGAGTGTCTGCGACCACAGGCTCAGGTAAGAGATGGATGCCGGCATATTTATAATACCTGTTTTTTTTTGGTTTCTCTCTTTTTAGGTGATAGTGATGTTGTGGATCCTGATCCTTTCACCTCTGAAATTGCCCAGATTGGGGAGATCATGGGGTGTAATGTTGCATTGGAAAACATCAATGATGTTCTTAAAAAAAATAAGAACATCATTGATGTTTTACGGCGAGTTTAAAAGCCCTCCAAATCCCTTTGTTTTTTGGTGTGCTTCAATTTTTGATTTTTTTTTTTTAAATATTAGAAAAGCCAAATTTTGAAGATGCACACAGTGTGTCAACATGTGCTATCTGCCATCACGGGAGATCAATGGACACGTTTTGGGGGTGCAACCCCTTCCTTAATAATAAAGTAGCTGTGAGGAAGGGGTTGCACCCCCAAAACACATCCCTTGATCCCCCATGATGGCAGCTAGCACATGTTGACATTCTTAAATTTGTGTGCATCTTCAAAATGTGGCTTTTCCTGGGGTGACTTCACCCCATCTGAACGCAATATCAAACTCAGTTTGTAAATACTCATGTCTGATATTGCCTTCAAGTTCTACCAAATGTGAACTTTGTAAGTTCAAGATTTGTGTCTTTCTGGTTGGTTTTAAACATGCCTGTTTTATCTTAAATGGACATTTCTAATTTTTCTAATGTGACCCCAAAAATTGTTATACAACAAACATGTTGGTTTGTTTTAAAAACCTTTTCTAAATGCACATGTGATTGTGCTGGTATTAAAAAGATTGTTAATCAAGATTGTGTGGATTATTGTCTCAAAGCTACTAAACTTTTGTTGTGCTGTAATGGGTGTTTTCTGTGACAATGGGTGTTATTTCCTAAGGGCAAATCCACTTTGCACTACAAGTGCAGTTTCAGTGCAGTTTCAAGTACACTTGTAGTGCAAAGTGTCTTTGCCTTTAGGAAATAACACCCAACAGTGCTTTGTAGAACACAGCACGCCAGGATAATGTGATTCAGTTTGTACTCCGCCATATGTATGGGTGTAAGAAATAGGCGGAACCGGCTGGCCATGATTCTAAACGTGTTCTCCACCACTCTTCTGGGTCTGGCCAGCCGGTAATTAAAAACCCTCTGGTACTTCCGGTTCCGGCGCCACATGAGGAGGAGGTGAGAAGCTCCAGCTCCCGCACAGCTCCTCACATAACCAGCATTTAAGCCAGCCACAGCACCGGGGGAAACCCCTACTGCCTCTGCTCCATCTCAGGCAGACATGGACCGCTTCGTGGAGCGATCCTACGCTCGGGCGCTGTCCTCGCCCCCCTCCACAGCTCCGCCGGCGGGAGACATAGCGGCTGACACAGCCAAGATGTCGGCCGCTCCGGTCACAGCAGAGCGGCCTCAGCAGCAGCGACAACCTCCCCCTGCCCCTGCTATGGCAGAAACTGACCCCGCATCCCCTGCCAACATTGCCCAGGCTGTAGTTCAACTACTGGGGCCATCACTAACAGCCACTGTGGACGCAGCAGTACACAGGGGGCTGGAACAGCTGCACATAGAGCTCCAGGCTCAGGCCCAGCGCATCACTCAGGTGGAAGAAAGGATTTCTATAATTGAAGATGACTGCACAGCCTCATCTGCAGCACTTGCACGTATCAATGCTTCATATAGAGACATATGGGACAAGCTGGACGATTTGGAAAATCGTTCAAGAAGGAACAACCTGCGCATCATTGGCTTGCCAGAGTCGATCCCAGCCTCCCACCTCACAAACATATGTGCGAAAACCATCCCAGAGCAACTTGGCCTCCGCATACCATGCACTGTTGAACGAGCGCACCGTATGGGTCAATATTCTTACACGCGCACTAAACCTCGGCATGTGATAGTAAAATACTTAAACTACGCCGACAAAAACGCTATAATGCAAAAATTTTGTCGCACGCGCTCACTGGTGGTAGATGGCGCGAAACTGTTGCTTTTCGCGGACTATTCCATAGAGGTAATGAAACAACGTAAGGCATTCTCCTCGGTATGTTCCACTCTACACCACACCCAAACCCGATTCTCCCTAGCCTATCCAGCTGTCCTCCGCGTTCAAACATCTGAAGGGGAGCAACTCACCTTCCACACACCTGAAGAGGCGGAAACCTACCTAACCAACAGAAGCTCCGAAATGGAACACAGCGCCGCGACAGAGGGATCTCCATCGTCATCTTCACAGCATGCATATGGACCCCCTAAACACCCCTGAAGCCCGACCAAACCTCCATATAAGCACAGCCGCTCCACCAACCAGTAAGACCGCTCTGGGAATCGTTGAAGGAATCGTCAAAGGACCCCACATCACCACCTTTTCCACATCGACATCTTCTAACGGGTAGTATCAACCCATCCTATACTTTTTCTTTTTCTTAAAATGTTTTATTCTTAAGCTGAGGATGCTATTGATGCCTCTATAAACTGCCGTACATGCTCTCTGTGGAGCACTACCCCCCCCAACCTGTAGCTGTAAAATACGCAGAAAAAAGTTATGCAGCTATATTGTTATGGTCATGGAACTCAATAACAGAGATAGTCCCCCAATACCTGGGAAACTTTCCTTTTCAGGGACACTTGCAATGTTGTAATCTCTTGTATTTTCTATTTTCCGGTTTGTTCATGCCTAATTTTAAGAGGGGGGATCTCTCCTGTGTTTAGCATACCTCACCATCGATTAATTCAAACCTGCACTACCTCCTCAGGGGATCCCCCCTAGACTACTCTCCCTTCCTATCCTGTACCCCCCCCCATCCCCCTTTCCTCTCCCCTACCATCCCTATCCCCACCCCCCATTGCTACCACCCTGCCCCTAAATGAGGAGCTGGCAATCAATGGGAGCTATGCTAACTAGATAGGTGAGACCTCATGTGGAAAAAAGAGAAGTCCACAACGCACGTTATGTATTTCCTTATGCGATATACTGCCTTATTAATGTTTATAACTTGTTGTTGCTTAGAGAAGTTTAAGTTCATGTTTGCCAGCTTAGTTCATATGTCTTCAGGGGCTCTGAGGCGCTTTGATGGCTCCCAAAAGGTGGATAGCACACCTACAAAGGGGTCCTTATACAAACCCCTCAACCAAAACGCATTTAACTATCAACTATGTCACAGTCTGCACTTGGGAGTCACCTAAAGTTTGTCTCGTGGAATGTTAAGGGGCTGCGCTCCCCAAACAAACGTATGTCTATCCTCAGACACTTGCGTCGTCTTCGGGCTGATGTGGCTCTACTTCAGGAGACGCATCTGGCTGCAGACGACCTACAGCGTCTTCGTAAACTGTGGGTGGGCTCCGTTTATGGCTCACCGGCAGTAGGCCGTAAAGCGGGTGTTGCAATCCTTCTGCACAAGAATTTACAGCACACTGTCAGAGACGTCAAGGTTGACTCGGAAGGAAGGAAACTGACTCTACATCTGACTATAGATGACAAACCTGTAGCACTTACCAACATCTATGCTCCCAATTCTCCTGACACCTCCTTCTTTCAAGACTTAGTGAAATGGGTGCTAACCACACCAGAGATGCTACACCTATTGGGTGGGGATTTTAATTCAGTCATGTCCTCCCTAGCTGATCGCACAAGTTCCCCTACACATAGATCGCACACCCGTACCCCCTCATCATCTGCATCTACTCTACTGTCACAAGCCGTCGCCTCCATGCACTTTGTGGATTTCTGGCGCTTAATGCACCCAACGGATCGGGAATACACTTTTTTTTCGCCCCCGCACAATACTTTCTCACGTATAGATTATTTTTTTGCCTCCCCGGCCCTAAGCTCCGTACTCAGCACACCAGATATACTAGACACAGTGATCTCAGACCATAGCCCAATCGTGGTTCATCTAACTCAAACAGCTCGCTCCTCTCCCTCCCCTACTTGGCGCTTCCCCTCCTATTTAGTTGGCAATGAGGATTTTCAACATACATTATATTGTGCCTGGGAGGAATACATCTCCACTAATGGAGCTCACATTACAAACCCTAACCTATTCTGGGTAGCAGGCAAGGCCTTTTTACGGGGTAAAATAATTTCATACACAACACAGTTTAAAAAAAGAGCCAAGCAACAATACAATGAGTCAAGCGAAGCCCTACGCTTGGCACATGAACAGCTCACATTAAACCGCACCACAGAGAACATACAAAAATGGAGACAGGCCAAAAGCACCTTTGACCTCTGGGCAGAACAACATGAAGCGGCCAAAACGTCATACTCTCAACTACATTTCCATAGATTTGGAAACAAGGCTGGTAGGCTCCTGGCCAAGATGTGCTCGGGCCCCAGACGTCCTACCCGTATTTCTGCTCTTAGAGCTAAGACAGGCTCTCTAGTCACCTCCCCAGCTGACATTAGCAACCTACTCGTGGAATACTACACTAATTTATACAAAGCTGACCCAACTGACTTACCTACTACTGACTTACTGCTCAACAAAATACGTCTACCCAAACTCCACCACACACAATTAGAGACGATTAATGCCCCCATTACTGTTGATGATATTCGATTTACGATCAAAGACATGGCTTCGGCCAAAGCCCCGGGACCCGACGGATACACTGCCGAATTCTATAAAATGACCAGGGAATTTATCCCGGACACCTTAAAACATGTATACGCAGCTATGTGGGACGGAGGGCCCTATCTTCCCACGGGAACACAGGCCCACATCAAACTAATCTCTAAGAAAGGGAAAGATCCCCTATTACCGGGCTCGTACTGACCGATATGATTAATCAATGTCGATGTCAAAATCCTATCCAAAATAATTGCGTCGCGACTAGCTCCCCTACTACCATCATTATTACACCCAGCCCAATCTGGCTTAGTTTCGGGCAGATCTGCCACCCTAAATATTCGCAAAGTGTTAATGGCTCTGGAATACGTCAAAACTCACCCTAACCAAGACATTGCCATCATGTCATTAGACGCGGAAAAGGCCTTTGACAACATCAGTCTCTCTTGGCTCTTCAGAGTGATGACACGATTTGGATTCTCAGGACCGATTATGCAATTTCTTTCACAAATGTACACATCCCCTACCGCACGTCTTGTCACCCCTGACTTTATCTCAGACACGATTCCATTAACAAAAGGAACGAGACAGGGCTGCCCCCTGTCTCCACTCCTGTTCAATTTAGCAATCGAACCCCTGTCCAGAATACTAAATTCAGCTGATGGAATCAGTGGCATCACTCTGGAGAACCACACTCTTCGTTCGGCGCTATTTGCAGACGACATACTATTGTTCTCCACCGACCCCATAACAGACTTTGACAGACTCAAACAATAAACTTTGACAGACTCAGTAAATGGAAACATCTATCCCCCTGGCCATAGCCAACCAACACATTACATACCTGGGCATTAAAATAGGACGTGAACCATCATCTCTGTACTCTTTAAATTACCCCCCATTGATAACCAAAATTGTGAAGGAGTTGGAGGCTTGGGGGTCCCTACCTCTCTCGCTCTTTGGGAGATGCCACCTTTTCAAAATGGTGTCTTTCGCACGCTTACTTTACCCAATGCAGACCATACCGCTTCTAATTAAGCACTCAGACATCCAAAAACTCCAGAAGGCCCTAACTGCCTTTATATGGTCTCACAAGAAACCTCGCATAGCGCTACAGAAATTATGTCTCCCGAAGGGCGAGGGCAGGGCGGGACTGCCCAATATGCGTTTTTACAACCTGGCATGCTTACTTAGACAGGGCTTAGACTGGCTAACTGGTGGGTCTAAATATTCTAACCTATCCTTAGAAGAGGCTATGGTACACCCATATGACCTCTCGGCCATCCTTCATTCTAATCCCAATACATTACCCCCCCCACCTCAAAACAAGTGTAATCATTAAGGACACGGTCATTGCATGGAGAGAAATAAGAAAATTGCTCAAAGTGCCATCCAGCATCTCCAAATACCTCAAAATACAAGGGAACCCTATGTTCCTTCCATCTATCATCCATAAAGCTTTTGGCCAATGGAAACTTAAAGGCCTCACAGATGTCTCGTCTCTTTATCTCAGCAAGCCGGGCAAATTCAAACCATTTCAAACCTTGATGAGGGAGTACTCCCTACCACCAACTCATGTCTTCTTCTATCATCAACTCGTCAGCTATCTCAAATCCTGCTCGGGACCTAGTACAAACCCACTTGAAACATCCTGCATTGACACTCTCATCAAAAGCAATAACTACTCCATCTCCAATATTTACTCCTGTCTCATACAACATCAAACACGGAAGTATGCCCTCAAACCCTTTCAAAAATGGTCACACGTATTAGATGACGAATCTCTGCCAGAAAAAATCCTTGAGGGGTACAAGACAGTCCGCAACCTTACTGCTTCTGAATCTTGGAGGGAGACACAATTCAAGATCATTCACAGAGCTTATTTCCCTTTCCGCTTCAACAAGAAAGACCCCACCCAAGCGCAATGTTCCTGGTGTAAACTATCTCGCCCCACTTTACTACACAGGCTTTGGGACTGTAACAAGATTGACGCTTACTGGACTAAAGTGATCACTTACATCAACGAAGTCCACAAAATTCAGTGCACTAAGGACCGCCTATTATGCCTGTTCAGCATACCCCCTTCACTCTCATCGCCAACGACGGTCTCACAAAATATTCCACAGTGGGCTCACCTATGTCTCCTAGTGGCCCGCAGGACTATTATGTCTCACTGGATATCAGCTACTCCTCCTACCCTAACAATGTTTAAAAAAGCCCTGGCATCACTGTTCCACCTGGAGAGACTGGACACCATCACCCTTAATCTCCGATTGACTTCCCGTTTTTTCAAAAGATGGAGGAAATACATTGAAGCCACATTCGCTTCACAGGCACTGATCGAGATAATGAACCCATTTCGCTACACGAAATGGTACTTGACAAAAGATCTCACCAACTCTCTTGGCCGACTCACAATACACCCCACCCCAGATTCCTTTACTTTTAACCCACCGTAGGATATCCACAAATCTATTGTACCCCTTGGCATCCACCCCCCCACGTTTGTTCAAATGCTGCCTCCACTCCTGAAGGTATTTAGATGTTAAGATTTCATATGTCAAGCAAAGTTACGCTCCATAGTGTTGATGAGATGGCAAACATGAACTCCCCCGTCTTCCCTTTCCCCTAATTTTCTTTTTATTTTTTTTATGTTCTCTGTTACTTCTCCCTTGTTCTAACCGATATGACAAGCTTGTGTTTCAACTATTATGAGAAGTCATTGAATGTTATAGATTGTAACGAATAATACTCTGTAGATATTGTTACACTAAGCTTTTATACTTTTGTATGCTATAAAACCCAATAAATATTTTTCAAAAAAAAAAAACCCTCTGGTCCGGGGTGAGGGTCCTCATCGGGAATGGCCGCATAAGATGGTCCCCCAGCGCAAATGCTTCATCCGCAACGAAGACGAATGGGAGTCCTTCCACATTGTCTTCTGGAGGTGGCAAGTCCAAGCTGCCATTCTGGAGACGCCTGTAAAACTCTCTCTGGGCGATGACTCCACCATCAGACATCCGGCCATTCTTCCCCACGTCCACATACAGGAACTCATAATTAGCCGACACCACCGCCAACATCACAATACTATTGAACCCCTTGTAGTTGTAATAGTACAACCCCAACTTGGGTGGTGGGACGATGTGGACGTGTTTCCCATCAATTGCCCCTCCGCAGTTAGGAAAGTCCCACCACTGGGCAAAGTGGGAGGCCACAGTCTGCCATTCCTGTGGCGTGGAAGGAAACTGTGGAGTCAAAACAAAATCAAAAATTAGTCATTTTGCACATAAACATGGAAAGCAGATTAGACACAAACATTCTTGCCCAACATCAAGCTAACATTTTTATGAGGGAATTTTTTAAGACCAAAGTATAAGGTACACCTATCAGATCCCCCCCCCCCCTCTCCTGGGCCATTTCTAACATTATAGGGGGGGACTCTGGGACAGGTAACCCTCTCCACTTCATTGAGATGTGAATGCCTAAATAAATGCCTAAATAATGGGTATTACTTTGAACAGCCCCTCCTTAGTTACACTATTGGCAGCCCACTGGACAGGTAGGAAGTGTCATAATACAAAGATATAAATACACATTGTACACATTTGAGCACATTTGGATATTCTGCTATTACCTATCAAGATAATAATAGTATACAAAAACTTGAAACTGTACCATTTGAAAGTATACAGGCAAGCCCTTGCACTACATGCTTTGGGGAATTCATCCATAAATCTGACCACTAAAGAGATGGGTATAGTGTGTATGGGTTCAAGTAAGCAGATAGATGATTGAGGATAGATAGAGAATTTTTATCAGCTGACTTAGTAGTTGGGGGGAGGGAGGGTTCCAAATGATTTGGGGACACCCAAAAAAAGGCTCTGGCACTCTGCCTGAATTTAAAGCACAGATCACATTTCTAAACATTTTAGGGGGTGTTTGTGGTAAAGCCCTACTATGGAGCTGATAAAATACATTGTTAAGTGACTGCATGAGGTGAGTATAGGGGCAGGAGAGCATGCTGGGGAGGTAAGTGAAGGCAAATATGTATGAAGGACAAAAAATAATTACATAAAAATCCAGCATGCATGAGAACAAAGGGGACATTCACAGCATATTACAATCATGGTAATTAGGGAATGAGGAAAGAAATACAATACATTAGCAAACATTAAATACAATAAAATGTGATATTAAAGGATAAAAATCTTACCTTCATATACTCCTTCTGCAGGACCTGGATGATGGCAAAACAGGTCTCTGGGATAATGATCCCCAGAGCCTGGGGGGAGATGCCTGTCGAGAACTTCAAGTCCTGTAGGCTTCTACCCGTCGCCAAGTACCGCAGGGTGGCGACGAGCCTCAGCTCTGGAGTGATGGCTTGTCTCATGCAAGTATCCTGCCTGCTGATATAGGGGGTCAGCAAAGCCAACAAACGGTGAAATACGGGGTCCGTCATCCTGAGAAAGTTCCTGAAATCATCAGGATTATTCTCACGGATCTCACGGAGCAAAGGCATATGACAGAACTGGTCACGCTGGAGCAATCAATTCTTGGTCCATGAACTCCTCCCCACCCTGTTCATGGACTGGACTTGTGTCAAGGTCAGGACCCCAACACCAAGCCCCCGCACAGCACGAACTCTACGAGGAGTACGTATACCCAACATGGCTAGAAAACGGTCGGCTGCTCAGAACAAAGTAACAGAACGCACTGAAGAACAGCAAGGCCTGTGAAGAGCGACCTGAAAAACAGCAACGAGCGGACAAGAACGCAATGAATAATCATATACGAACTCACTGCACGCACTGAAGAGCAGATACAAACCCACAAGCACAAACTGATCAGCAGAAAATGATCTGAAAAACCACGAGTCTGAAAAAACGTGAATCGTCTCTCACCAAACTTTTACTAACACAAGATTAGCAAAAGGAGCCCAAAGGGTGCCACGCTTGGTTCTGAAATGGCCTTTTATAGTCTCGTCGTACGTGGTGTACATGACCGCGTTCTTGGCGATCGGAATTTCCGACAACTTTGTGCGACCGTGTGTACGCAAAACAAGTTTAAGCCAACATCCGTCGGAAAAAATCCTAGGATTTTGTTGTCGGAATGTCCGATCAATGTCCGACCGTGTGTACGGGGCATGAGAGTGATAGCACCAAATTTAACACACCTGCTCCTCATTCACACCTGAGACCTTGTAACACTAACGAGTCACATGACACCGGGGAGGGAAAATGGCTAATATGGCCCAATTTGAACATTTTCACTTAGGGGTGTACTCACTTTTGTTTCCAGTGGTTTAGACATGAATGCTGTTAAGGATGGGCAAATGGTTCAGCCTGAGCATGCATTCAGGCCAAACATTGTCTGCTCAGAAGTTCTCTGAACAACCAAATTATAGGATCGTTCGACCGTTTGTTCAGCCCACCGAATGACCACAATGCACTGTGCATTGAAAGCCCTGATTGGCTGAAGCAGTGAAAGCTTCATCCAATCAGGGCACAGAGCACTGTCAGAGCCATGATTGGATGTTGTCATGATGACTGTATCCGATCATGGTTCATTGCTCTTAATCCCGCCCCACACTATAAAAGTATTCTTTCTATAGAGGCTATTTGTAGTGTGATAGTGGCTTGGAGAGAGATAGAACAGGGCTTTGTTCAGTGCTATTAGACAGTTAGTGTGCTATAGTGTACTATTCTGATTCTATTGTCAGTAGAATATCAGTTTAGTGTGGATCTAGGGATAGTTCAATGTGAGTGTAGTGCAACCATTCATCTTTACATTAGTGTGAATGTAGGGATAGTTCAGTCAATGTGAGTGTAGTGCGACCACCATTCATCTTTAGATTAGTGTCAATGTAGGGATAGTTCAGTCACTGTGAGTGTAGTGTGACCATTCAGCTTTACATTAGTATCAATGTAGGGATAGTTCCTGTCATTATAAGTGTAGTGTGACCACCATTCATCTTTACATATTGTAAATGTAGGGATAGTTCAGTCAGTGTAAGTGTAGTGACCGTTTAGCACAGTTTTTTTCTGTGCGTTACTGCAAGTTTAACGCTATATAGTTCTGTGCATTACTGCAAGCTTAACGCCATATATTTCATTGCATTACTGCAAGTTTAATGCAATATATTTCTGTACATTGCTGCAAGTTTAACGCCATATAGTTCTGTGCGTTACTGCAAGTTGAATGCTGTATATTTCATTGCGTTACTGCAAGTTTAACACCAAATATTTCATTGCATTTCTGCAAGTTTAACACCATATAGTTCTGTGCATTACTGCAAGTTTAACACTGTATATTTCATTGTGTTACTGCAAGTTTAATGCCATATATTTCATTGCATTACTGCAAGTTTATAGCCATATAGTTCTGTGCATTACTGCAAGTTTAACGCTTTATAGTTCTGTGCGTTACTGCAAGTTTAACGCTGTATATTTCATTGCGTTACTGCAAGTTTAACACCATGCAGTGCCTTGCAAAAGCATTCACCCCTTTGGCATTTTCCGTGTTTTTTTGCCTCACAACCTGGAATTAACATAGATTGTTTGAGGATTTGCATCATTTAATTTACAGAACATGCCCACAACTTTGACAATTTTTTTTTATACTGTGAAGCAAACAACAAATAGGACAAAATAACAGAAAAAGTGCATAACTATTCACCCCCCTAAAGTCAATACGTTGTAGAGCCAACTTTTGCGGCTATCACAGCTCTAAGTCGCTTTGTATAAGTCTCTATGAGCTTGCCACATCTTACTACTGGGATTTTTGGCCATTCCTCCTTGCAAAACTGCTCCATCTCCTTCAGGTTGGATGGTTTGCGCTTGTGAACAGCAATCTTTAAGTCTGACCACATATTTTCTTTTGGATTGAGGTCTGGGCTTTGACTATGCCATTCCAACACATTTACATTTTTCCCCTTAAACCACTTAAGTGTTGATTTAGCAGTGTGTTTGGGGTCATTGTCCTGCTGGAAGGTGAACCTCTGTCTTAGCCTCAAATCACACACAGAGTGGTACAGGTTTTGCTCAACAATATCCCTGCATTTAGCACCATCCATCTTTCCCTCAACTCTGACCAGTTTCCCAATCCCAACTTCTGAAAAATATTCCCACAGCATGATGCTGCCACCACCATGTTTCAATTTGGGGATGATGTTCTTTGGGTGATGTGATGTGTTGGGTTTGCACCAGACATAGCGTTTTCTTTGATGTCCAAAAAGTTAAATTTTAGTCTCATCAGATCAGAGCACCTTCCTCCATACATTTTGGGAGTTTCCCACATGCCTTATCGCAAACTCAAAATGTGCCATTTTGTTTTTTGCTGAAAGTAATGGCTTTCTTCTGGCCATTCTGCCATAAAGCCCAACTCTATGGAGCATACGGCTTATTATCATCCAATGTACAGATTATTATTATTACTATACAGGATTTATATAGCACTGACAGTTTGCGCAGCACTTTACAACATTAGGACTAACAGTACAATTACAATACAATTCAACACAGGGGGAATCAGAGGGCACTGCTCGTTAGAGCTTACAATCTAGGAGGGAGGGTCAAGTTATACAAAAGGGTAATAGCTGTGAGGGATGAGCTATTGGAGAAAATAATGCAGTTGTTAGATGGAGGCAGGATAGGCTTCTCTGAAGAGGAAAGTTTTCAGGGATTGCCTAAAAGTGGATAAATTTGGAGACAGTCTGACAGAGTGGGGTAGGGGATTCCAGGGGATGGGCGAGGCTTGGGAGAAGTCCTGGAGGCGGATATGGGAAGAGGTGATGAGGGAGCTAGAGAGCAGGTGGTCTTGGGAGGAACGAAGAGGGAGATTAGGCTGGTATTTTGAGACTAGGCTAGTGATGTAGCTGGGGGCAGAGTTGTGGAAGGCTTTGTAATTTATTGTTAGTATTTTGAATTTAATTTGTTGGGTGAGTGGCAGCCAATGGAGGGATTTGCAGAGAGGGGTAGCAGACACTGAGTGGTTTGTAAGGTGGATGAGTCTGGCAGCAGCATTCATGATGGACTGAAGGGAGATAGTATATTTGAAGGTAAGCCAATGAGGAGGGAGTTGAAGTAGTCAAGGCGAGAGATAACCAGGGAGTGAATCAGGAGCTTTGTGGTTTCATTGGTTAGAAAGGGACATGGTTTAGAGATGTTGCGGAGGTTGAGGTGGCAAGCTTTGGAAAGTGATTGGATGTGTAGCCAAAAGGAGAGTTCAGAGTCCCGGATAACACCTAGCACGCTAACATGTGGGGATGGTTAGATGGTTGTGCCATTGCTCTTGACAGATAAGTCAGGGGAAGAGGCACGTGGAGAGTCCAAAAGGCCAAAAGGAGAGTTCAGAGTCCCGGATAACACCTAGCACGCTGACATGTGGGGATGGGTAGATGGTTGTGCCATTGCTCTTGACAGATTAGTCAGGGGAAGAGGCACGTGGGGGAGGAAATATTATAAGCTTGGTTTTGGACAAGTTGAGTTTGAGGAAGTGGTGCGACATCCATACAGATATGTCTGTTAGTAAGTTAGTGATGCGTGAAGAGACTGATGGAGTGAGTTGAGGGTTGGAGAGATAGATTTGGGTGTCGTCAGCGTAGAAATAATATTGAAAGCCATGAGAGGCTATCAGTTGACCCAGGGAAGAGGTGTAGATTGAAAATAAAAGAGGTCCAAGAACAGAACCTTGGGGGACCCCAACGGAGAAGGGAAGGATAGTGGAGGAAGTAGAATTGTAAGTGACACTGAAGGTGCAATGGTATAGGTAGGATGAGAGCCACTGAAGAGCACAGTCACGGAGACCAAGTGGGAGTAAAGTTTTTTGAGGAGGCGGGGGTGGTCAACCGTGTCAAAGGCAGCTGAAAGGTCCAGAAGTAAGAGTACAGAATAGTGTCCGTTGATTTTTGCAGTTAGTAGGTCATTTGTGAGTTTTAAAAGACCAACTTCTGTGGAGTGTTGAGGGCAAAATCCAGTTTGAAGGGGATCAAGGTTATTCTTAATGAGGTGGTCACTCAGTTGGTTGTAAACCAGGCGTTCAAGGAGTTTAGAGGAAAAGGGGAGCGAGGAGATAGGGCATAGGTTGTTAAGATTGGTAGGGTCCAAGAACGGCTTTTTAAGTATGGGGGTGACCAATGCATGTTTTAGAGCATTGGGGAAGATGCCAGAGATGAAGGAGAGATTGAATATATGGGTCAGAGAGTGTAGGATAGGGTCAGAGGGCGACCGTAGTATTTGAGAGGGAATAGGGTCCAGGGGACAGGTGGTTAGGTGGGCGTTATAAAGGAGTTTAGCAACTTTGTCTGTAGTAGCAGCATTGAATAAGGGGAGTGTCAATTGTACCTGTTGACATGGGGTCTTAACCGGGGGAGATAGGTATAGAGTAGAGATTTCATCACAGATTGTATCAATCTTGTTTTTGAAGTGATTAACAATCTCCTGGGCAGTGAGTGAGTCAGTGGGTGGAGGCGGTGGAGGACGAAGTAGAGTGTTGAAGGTAGAGAAGAGTTTACGGGGACTGCATGAGAAAGTGTTAATAAGAGTTGTAAAATAGGTCTGCTTGGCAGTGTGGAGGAAAGAATAGTATTTTCGGAGGGCAGATTTGTATTGGTTGAAGTCTTTGAGAGACTTATGCCCTGTACACACGATCGGACATTGATCGGACATTCCGACAACAAAATCAATCGGATTTTTTCTGACAGATGTTAGCTCAAAATTGTCTTGCATACACACGGTCGCACAAAGTTGTCGTAATTACCAAAAGTCAAAAACGTGGTGACGTACAACAAGTAAGAAGGGACTATAAAAGGGCAGTTCAATACCAAGCGCACCACCCTTTGGGCTCCTTTTGCTAATCTCGTGTTAGTAAAAGTTTGGTGAGACGATTCGCGCTTTTCAGACTCGTGGTTTTCAGATCATTTTTCTGCTGTTCAGTTTGTGCTTGTGGGGTTGTATCTGGTCTTAAGTGCGTGCAGTGAGTTCGTATTTGATTATTCAGTGCGTTCTTGTGCGCTAATTGCTGATTTTCAGGTCGCTCTTCACAGGCCTTGCTGTTCTTCAGTGCGTTCTGTTACTTTGTTCTGACCAGCCGACCGTTTTGAAGCCATGTTGCGTGTACGTACTCATCGTAGAGTTTGTGCTGTGCGTGGGCTTGGTGTTGGGGTTCTTACTTTGACACAAGCCCAGTCCATGAACATGGCGAAGAGGTGTTCATGGACCAAGAATTGGTTGCTCCAGCGTGACCAATTCTGTCACGTCTTTGCTCCGTGAGATCCGTGAGAATAATCCTGATGATTTCAGGAACCTTCTCCGGATGACGGTCCCCCATTTTTCACCGTTTGTTGGCTTTGCTGACCCCTTATATCAGCAGGCAGGATACCTGCATGCGGCAAGCCATCACTCCAGGCCAGAGGCTAGTCGCCACGCTGCGGTACTTGGCGACGGGGAGAAGCCTGCAGGACCTCAAGTTCTCGACAGGCATCTCCCCCTAGACTCTGGGGATCATTATCCCAGAGACCTGTTCTGCCATCATCCAGGTCCTGCAGAAGGACTATATTAAGGTAAGATTTCTCCTCTAACATCACATTCTATGTATTTAATGTTTGCTAATATATTGTATTTCTTTCATTATTCCCTAATTACAAGGACTGTAATATGCTGTGGATGTCCCCTTTGTTCTCATGCGTGTTGGAAGTTTTTAAAGTTTGTTTTTTGTCCTTCATGCATATTTACCTTCACTTACCTCCCCAGCATGCTATGATGGGCCCATATTCACCTCGCCTAGTCACTTAACAATGTATTTTGTCAGCTCCATAGTAGTGCTTTACCCTAAACACCCCCTAAAATGTGTACAAATGTAATTTGTGTCCTTAAATTCATGCAGAGTGCCAGAGGTTTTTTTTTGGGGTCCCAAAAACATTTGGAACCCCTCCCCCCCAACCGCTAACTCAGCTGATACCAATCCTCTATCTGCTGACTTTGCAAACCCATACACACTATACCTACCTCTTTTGTGGTCATATTTATAGATGAATTCCCCAAAGCATGTAGTGTAAGGGCCTGCCTGAATACTTTCAAATGGTACTGTTTAAAGTTTTTGTATCCTATTATTATTATGGCAGTGGGCTGCCAATACTGTAAGTAAGGAGGGGCTGGCCAAAGTAACACACATTATTTATGCATTCATCTCTCAATGAAGTGGAGAGGGTTACCTGTTCAAAACATCTCCCCCCCTAAAATATTTACAATGGACCAACAGAGGGGGCAAGGAATCTGATAGGTGGACCTTATACTTTTGTCTTTAAATACTCCCTAAAATAAATGTTATAGTGATTTTGGCCAAGAATGTTTGTGTCTAATCTGCTTACAATGTTTATGTGCAAAATTACAATTATTTTTTTGTCTTGTTTGACTGAACAGTTTCCTTCTACGCCACAGGAATGGCAGACTGTGGCCTGCCACTTTGCCCAGCGGTGGGACTTTCCTAACTGTGGAGGGGCAATTGATGGGAAACACGTCCACATCGTCCCACCACCCAAGTTGGGGTCGTACTATTACAACTACAAGGGGTTCAATAGTATTGTGATGTTGGCGTGGTGTTGGCGGTGGTGTTGGCTACTTACGAGTTCCTCTATGTGGACGTGGGGAAGAATGGCCGGATGTCGGATGGTGGAGTCATCGCCCAGACCGAGTTCTACAGGTATCTCCAGAATGGCAGTTTGGGCTTGCCACCTCCTGAAGACAATGCGGAAGGACTCCCATTCGTCTTCGTTACAGATGAAGCGTTTGCACTGGGGGACCATCTTATGCCATTCCCTATGAGGACCCTCACCCCAGACCAGAGGGTTTTTAATTACCGGCTGGCCAGAGCGAGAAGAGTGGTGGAGAACACGTTTGGAATAATGGACAGCCGGTTCCGCCTCTTTCTTACACCCATACACATGGCGGAATATAAACTCAATCACATCATCCTGTCTTGCTGTGTTCTCCACAATTTTTTAAGGAGAAATTCTGTGAACTATGCTGCCTCAACTGGGCCTGAGGCCGGAATTCTGAATGAACCAACCCTGACGGCGCTGGAAACTGGCCGTCCTGGCTTGCCCCCCCAGATTGCCCGCGAGGTCCGTTTAAGATACCTTGAATACTTTGCGGGTAGGGGGGCCATCAATATGCCAGACAATGTCTGAGACATTTTTTAAATAAAAAATATATTTGAAACTGAACAAATATTTGCTTTGATTTACTGCTTGGCTTTCTTTTAGCTGTCGCCTCGGTTATCTTTTAATGGTATTTTTTTTTTGGCCTTTTTCTTCAACAGTGCAAACAAAATTTCTTTGAGACATGAGGTGACAATCTCTTCTTCAGCTAACTATTATTACTATGTTGTGGGTCTGCTACACACACACACACCTTGTTTTTGTTGTTAATGTATTTAATGCATTACTGATAAAAATATTCATCATTTTCAGCACCATGACCGAAATTTGGGGAGTCATGAAAATGGCATGATTGTGTAAAATTATAAAGTACTGTTGGGTGTTATTTACTAAAGGAAAATCCACTTTGCACTACAAGTGCACTTGAGACTGCACTGAAACTGCACTTGTAGTGCAAAGTGGATTTGCCTTTAGTAAAAAAACAAAAAAAAAAGAAGGTAAACAAATATCTGCGCTAACTAAAAAGAATATTGTAAGCAGCCAACATAGTTTGTTGATATCATCAAACACAAATATAAAAAATCAAAATGCAGCGCTTAAATAAAACAAAATTAGCAAGTAAATATGATAGTCCATAAAAAAACAATGAAGAGTAGAGATGACGTAAAGCCTCCACCAAACTTCAGCATGCAAATGAAAAGCACACCACACCCACATACTGTCAATCTGCTTACCAGAAAAATATGAAAACAAGCGATGTAATCATATGATGCAAAGGTTCAACAGTAAATCCGAATGGCACTACTCCCCATACACATCCTGGAAAGAACTACTGTAACTACCGGAGGGATCTCCGAGGCGGGGCAGTAATCTCTCTTCCAACCCCACAGATCAGGAACAGCAGAAGGCAGTAGAGGTGGCTCCACCTTCACTTCTGAGCTCACTTGGTGGCCACGGCAGCAGTAGGGAGAGCACACTCACTGAGATCACTGCAGAGTGCTGGAGGAGGGACGGTGGATCCTACTGAGATGCTGAGGGTGGAGTGCTGTCACTAGAGCCTGGCGGGCTCCAAAGGTACCGGAACTGTTCTGCAACAGAAGGAAGTTGGATAGGAGGAGCGGCTTCGCTGAGAAGTTTATCCCTTCTCACTTGTACCGTGATGGTCTGCTTGCACCTTACCTTGGAGAGCTTGGAGTTGGGGTCCTTGCTCCCAAAATTTCTGTTCCTCTTTACTACTATCACATTTTTCATGCGTGCTATATTTTTTATTTTATTTTTCACCATATTTTTTTGTCTGTGAAAAGTTGTGACCTAGTTGTGTCACTTTTCTTTGTTTTTCTTTGCTAATTCTAGCGCCCCCTACATACATACATATAAGTTGACCAATTTTTTTGCTCAACTTGGGGAGCAGCTCACTATGTAATAATTTATGTATATATTTTTTTCACTTATATTCCACTTGGCGCAGAGTTTTTCTTTTTTTAATTTGTGATACACTGTATATTTTTTGTCAGAGCCTCATATTTCACATTTTATAAAAAATAAGTAATATTTTGCATTTATGTGCAATAAAATTAACCACTTCAGCCGCGGAAGGATTTACCCCCTTCCTGACCAGAGCACTTTTTACAATCTGGCACTGCGTCACTTTAACTGCTAATTGCGCGGTCATGCAATGCTGTACGCAAACGAAATTGGCGTCCTTTTCTTCCCACAAATAGAGCTTTCTTTTGATGGTATTTGATCACCTCTGCAGTTTTTTTTTTTTGCGCTATAAACGGAAAAAGACCGAAAATTTTGAAAAAAAATGATATTTTCTACTTTTTGTTATAAAAAAAATCCAATAAACTCAATTTTAGTCATACATTTAGGCCAAAATGTATTCGGCCACATGTTTTTGGTAAAAAAAATGTCAATAAGCGTATATTTATTGGTTTGCGCAAAAGTTATAGCGTCTACAAACTAGGGTACATTTTCACAGCTTTTAGTTTATGACTGCCTATGTCATTTTTTGAGGTGCTAAAATGGCAGGGCAGTACAACCCCCCCCAAATCACCCCATTTTGGAAAGTAGACACCCCAAGGAAATTGCTGAGAGGCATGTTGAGCCCATTGAATATTTTTTTTTTTTGTCCCAAGTGATTGAATAATGACAAAAAAAAAAAAATTACAAAAAGTTGTCACTAAATGATATATTGCTCACACAGGCCATGGGCATATGTGGAATTGCACCCCAAAATACATTCAGCTGCTTCTCCTGAGTACGGGAATACCACATGTGTGGGACTTTTTGGGAGCCTAGCCGCGTACGGGGCCCCGGAAACCAATCACTGCCTTCAGGATTTGTAAGGGCGTAAATTTTTGATTTCACTCCTCACTACCTATCACAGTTTTGAAGGCCAGAAAATGCTCAGATGGCACTAAGCCCCCCCAAATGACCCCATTTTGGAAAGTAGACACCCCAAGATATTTGCTGAGAGGCATGTTGAGTCCATGGAATATTTTATATTTTGACACAAGTTGCGGGAAAGTGACATTTTTTTTTTTTTGCACAAAGTTGTCACTAAATGATATATTGCTCACACAGGCCATGGGCATATGTGGAATTGCACCCCAAAATACATTTAGCTGCTTCTCCTGAGTATGGGGATTCCACATGTGTGGGACTTTTTGGGAGCCTAGCCGGCCCCCGGAAACCAAGCACCGCCTTCAGGATTTCTAAGGGCGTACATTTTTTATTTCACTCCTCACTACCTATCACAGTTTTGAAGGCCATAAAATGCCCAGATGGCACAACCCCCCCCAAATGACCCCATTTTGGAAAGTAGACACCCCAAGCTATTTGCTGAGAGGCATGTTGAGTCCATGGAATATTTTATATTTTGACACAAGTTGCGGGAAAGTGACAATTTTTTTTTTGTTTGCACAAAGTTGTCACTAAATGATATATTGCTCAAACATGCCATGGGCATATGTGGAATTACACCCCAAAATACATTCTGCTGCTTCTCCTGAGTACGGGGATACCACATGTGTGGGACTTTTTGGGAGCCTAGCCATGTACGGGGCCCCGAAACCAAGCACTGCCTTCAGGAATTCTAAGGGCGTAAATTTTTGATTTCACTCCTCACTACCTATCACAGTTTTGAAGGCCATAAAATGCCAAGATAGCACAAACCCCCAAATGACCCCATTTTGGAAAGTAGACACCCCAAGCTATTTGCTGAGAGGCATGGTGAGTATTTTGCAGCTCTCATTTGTTTTTGAAAATGAAGAAAGACAAGAAAAATTTTTTTTTTCTTTTTTCAATTTTCAAAACTTTGTGACAAAAAGTGAGGTCTGCAAAATACTCACTATACCTCTCAGCAAATAGCTTGGGGTGTCTACTTTCCAAAATAGGGTCATTTGGGGGGGGTGCCACCTGGGCATTCCATGGCCTCCAAACTGTGATAGGCAGTGAAGAGTGAAATCAAAAATTTACGCCCTTAGAAAACCTGAAGGCGGTGCTTGGTTTTCGGGGTCCCGTACGCGGCTAGGCTCCCAAAAAGGCTCACACATGTGGTATCCCCGTACTCAGGAGAAGCAACAGAATGTATTTTGAGGTGTAATTGCACATATTCCCATGGCATGTTTGAGCAATATATCATTTAGTGACAACTTTGTTCAAAAAAAAAATGTGTCTTTTTCCCGCACCTTGTGTCACAATATAAAATATTCCATGGACTCGACATGCCTCTCAGCAAATAGCTTGGGGTATCTACTTTCCAAAATGGGGTCATTTGGGGGGGTATTGAACTGTCCTGGCATTTTATGCACAACATTTAGAAGCTTATGTCACACATCACCCACTCTTCTAACCACTTGAAGGCAAAGCCCTTTCTGACACTTTTTGTTTACATGAAAAAATATATTTTTTTTGCAAGAAAATTACTATGAACCCCCAAACATTATATATTTTTTTAAAGCAAATGCCCTACAGATTAAAATGGTGGGTGTTTCATTTTTTTTTCACACAGTATTTGCGCAGCGATTTTTCAAAGGCATTTTTTTGGGAAAAAACATACTTTTTTAAATTTTAATGCACTAAAACACACTATATTGCCCAAATGTTTGATGAAATAAAAAAGATGATCTTGGGCCAAGTACATGGATACCAAACATGACATGCTTTAAAATTGCGCACAAACGTGCAGTGGCGACAAACTAAATACATTTTTAAAAGCCTTTAAAAGCCTTTACAGGTTACCACTTTAGATTTACAGAGGTGGTCTACTGCCCTCGATCTCACCTTCACGGTGATACCTCACATGCATGGTGCAATTGCTGTTTACATTTGATGCCAGAACGACGCTTGTGTTCGCCTTTGCGTGAGAGCAGGGGGGGACAGGGGTGCTTTTTTTTTATTATTATTTTTTTGTTTTTTTATCTTATTTATAAACTGTTCCATTCATTTTTTTATTTTTTTAATAATTTTTATTGTTATCTCAGGGAATGTAAATATCCCCTATGATAGCAATAGGTAGTGACAGGTACTCTTTTTTGAAAAAATTGGGGTCTATTAGAACCTAGATCTCTCCTCTGCCCTCAAAGCATCTGATCACACCAAGATCGGTGTGATAAAATGCTTTCCCAATTTCCCAATGGCGCTGTTTACATCCGGCGAAAACCTACATCATGAAATGCTCATAGCTTCTGGTTTCCTAGGCCATAGAGATGACTGGAGCCATTCTGGTCTCAGATCAGCTCTATGGTCAGGTTCCCTGTTGGGACAGGAGAGCCAGAGAAAAACATGGAAGACGGTGGGGGGCATTCCCTCCCACTGCTTGTAAAAGCAGTCTAGAGGCTAATTAGCCGCTAGGATTGTTTTTACATGAAAGCCGACCGCTGGCTGAAAAGAATGATACCAAGATGATACCTAAACCTGCAGGCATCATTCTGGTATAACCACTCAAATCCAGCAACATACCAGTACGTTGCTGGTCCTTGTTGGGCATATATTGTAAACTTTTTTTTCATGCAGCCTGTGGGCTGAACGAAAAAAAGATATTGATCGGTGGGTATGCCCACCATTAGAATACCTCCCTTCATCCACCCACTTCTAATGATGGGCATACATGCACCATTTATATATGCCGAAGCATGGGGGCATCCTCCCGCAAAAGGCAGGAGAAAATCGCTCCTCCACCCACTGCTGCCCCCACGCTTCGGCATATATGCTGAAGTATGTAACTGTGGTGGTGAAATCACCTCCGACAGCGCTGAAGTCACAGCTTTATGTATCTTGGGAGCAAACGCTGTTGCTGTCAAGATAAATAAATCCGCTCTGCAGCTGAATGTCGTACCTGTTAAGCAAATGATGGTTACAATGAAACAAAGTAACATTGCAGTATAACAGTAAGACTTACCATACCTGCAAAGCAAATACAAAAAAAATAGTAAAAAATAAAACATTTAAACGCAACCTGTGCCTAAAATATATATATGCCGAAGCATGGGGGCATCCTCCCGCAAAAGGCCGGAGCAAATCGCTCCTCCACCCACTGCTGCCCCCACGCTTCGGCATATATGCTGAAGTATGTAACTGTTGTGGTGAAATCACCTCCAACAGCGCTGGAGTCACGGCTTTATGTATCGTGGGAGCAAATGCTGTTGCTGTCAAGATAAATAAATCTGCTCTGCAGCTGAATGGCGTACCTGAAAACAAAAAAATGGTTACCAAACATGATAAAAACATAACAACAGTAAAACATTGCAGAATAGAATACAGTAAAAAAGAGCAGAACAATAGAGAGAAAATAGAGAGAGAGAACAACAAAACGACAACTATTTTTGGTTTTTATTATTTTATATTTTTTCGTGGTTTTTTTTTTTTTTTACTTTTTTTTTGTTTTTTTGTTTTTTTACTTTTTTTTGTAACTTTAACTTTTGTAACTGGTACCAGGTTTGGGTCTCTCAAAATGCGATGGCATCTTGGGAGACCCTGTGAAAGTGTGTCCTAGTCTGTGCAGTGCTGTACCCTACGCTAATACTCAACTAGTGTATGGTAGCCTTCAAAACATTCACCAATGCAAAGACCAGGATTGTCAAGACAGAAGGGACAATAATATCGGGTGTCACGCCTAAATCCGCGCTTGCTGCAGACACAACATCTTTTTTGGGGGGCTCGTTGGGTAGGGGTACTCGGGAGGACATAAAGAAAATGCCTCTCATGCAGCCGGCTTACTGCATTTGGTTGGGGATGGTGGGGTGGAGCACCGTCTGGAAACAGAAGGGCTCAGACGATCTCTTCCTGGAATTTAAGGAAGGATCCAGTCCATCCTGAAGCTCTGTATAGCACATAAGCGTTCAGCAAAGCCAATTGAAATAAATAAACAGACACTTTTTTGTACCAGCGTCTGGCCTTACGGGCAACTAGGTACGGCGCCAACAACTGGTCGTTGAGTTCCACCTCTCCCATATTTTGGTTATATTCGTGGACACAGAGGGGTTTCTCCACAACACCAGTCGCCGCAGGAATTTGAACCGTCGTGTCTGCATGAAGGGAGGTAAGAACGAAAACATTCTTATTGTTCCTCCACTTCATAGCGAGCAAATTATTACACTGCAAGCAGGCTCTCTCCCCCAGCCTAAGACGGGAATCTACAAGCCGCTGGGGAAAGCCCTGGCGATTAGGTCACATGGTGCCACATGCTCCAATCTGATGATCAAAAAGGTGACTAAAAAATGGCACGCTCGTGTAATAATTGTCCACGTTCAAGTTGTACCCCTTTCTGAATAAGGGTGGCACCAAGTCCCACACAATCTTGCCAGCACTTCCTATGTAGTCAGGGCAGTTTGTCGGCTCTACATGACTATCTTTGCCCTCGTAAACCATAAAACTACATGTATAGCCTGTGGCCCTGTCACAGAGCTTATACATCTTGACCCCGTATCTGGCACGCTTGCTGGGAAGGTACTGTTTGAATGACAAGCGGCCAGAAAATGTAATCAGGGACTCATCAACGCAGACAACTTGATGGGGAGTAAACAAGTCTGCAAAACGTTGGTTGAAGTGGTTTACGAGGGGCCGAATTTTGTAGAGCCGATCGTATTCAGGGTCTCCACGAGGACGACAGAGTTCATTGTCATTGAAGTGCATAAACCGCAAAATCTGCTCGTATCGTGCCCTGGTCATGTAGGCAGAGAACACGGGCATATGGTAAATTGGGTCAGTGGACCAATATGACCGCAACTCACTCTTTTTATTTATGCCCATGTTGAGGGAAAGGCCCAGAAAGAGCCTAAATTCAGGGACCGTAATTGGTCTCCAATCTCTGGCAAGGGAGGACACGGGAATAGTAGTGATGTGTTGACCAGCGTATAAATTGCTTTGGTCCACAATAGATCTATAGAGATCTTCGGTGAAAAACAGCGAATAAAAATCCAGTGGCGTAAAATCAACTGTTTCCACCTGAATTCCGGGTTGGCCAGTGAATGGGGGAAGTACGGGTGCTGCAGAAGTGGTGGGTACCCAATTCGGATTGGCAAATGCAGCAGGAAGGGCACTATGGGCACGACGGGCCTGTGTTCGTCTTCTTGGTGGCAGCGGGACACTACTTGTGCTTGCCACCTCGCCAGCTTGAACTGCACTTATGGGACTTGCCACGTCAAGTGTTACTGCAGTGATGGATGTACGACCAGGGTGTACTAGGCCGCTGGTGCTTGCCAGTTCACCAGAAGGAATAGCGGCACTAGTACTTCTCTGCTCCATACGAGAGCCCTGCGGTTCTTGCACTTCAAGGACAGAAAAAGAAGATTGGGGTCTGGTACGCCTGACCTTGGCAGGGACCACAACTCCATCGTCAGAGCTATCTGTCATGGAGCTGCTGTCATCTACAGGATCGTATTCTGAGCCTGAATCTGACAGATGAGTGACTTCCTCTTCACTATCTGTCATGCTCAGAAACGTGTAGGCCTCTTCACTAGTGTACCTTCGATTTGCCATTTTGGTCTCTAAATTTAGGGGTACACTAGTGAGACTCACAGGCAAAAAAGCTCCTGACTGTTAGCGACTGATTCAAAACACTACCAAAAAACTGTTAGCGATCACAGGGATCAGGCCTGACTCTGCGAACGCTGCAGTTATGTGTGCTTAGTGTTTTGTAAGTGTCAGTGATCTATCGATACTGCACTTGGGTGGGGTGGGCTGGGCTGGGCCGAGGGGCAAAACACAGGTGCTAGCAGGTATCTGGGCTGATCCCGCTAACACTGCATTTTTGGGAACCCTAAACTGCTGGGGACGCTAGTATAGATCTGATCGGATCAGATATCGATCCGTTCAGATACTATAGCACTAAGGGAGGTGTATGCTGCGTGCCTGGGTGTTAGCGGTACTGGCGCTAACCTGACGCTGCCTGGGGCGACGCAGACCTTATCTGACCCTAAAAACGTAACTTATATCAGGGGGTTAAACCTTTATAAGGTAATAAACAGCGGGTGCCCTAAAACTATGATAAACTATAAAAAACAAACGAACTAACCAGCGTCACCCGTAACACTTATACGGTGATCGCTGGTGAAAGGGTTAACTAGGGGGCAATCAAGGGGTTAAAACCTTTAGTAGGTAGTATATGGGGGTCCCTGTCGCTATAAAACATTGACGGCGAACCTATATACTTACCTCCCTAACTAGCGTCACCTGTGTCACTAATACAGCGATCAGAAAAATGATCGCTTAGTGACACTGGTGATTGGGGGTGATCAAGGGGTTAACCTTTATTAGGGGGGTTAGGGGGGTACCCTAGACCTAAAGGGGGGTACCCCAGACCTAAAGGAGGCTAACCCTAACTGCCCTAACACTTATAACTGTCACAAACTGACACCAATGCAAAAAAAACTGCTATTGGTGTCAATGTGACAAGGGGTACTGGGGGGGTGATCGGGGGGTGATCAGGGGTGATCGGGGGTGACTGGGGGGTGAAAAGTGTGCCTGCGTGTTCTACTGTTAGTGTAGTGTTGTGCAAACTCACGTACAAGGTATGTGATTTTGCCTGCCCGTGCCATCCTGCCGCAGTATATCTGCGTGAGGCGGTCGGCAAGTGGTTAACTCATGTGTCTTTTTTTTTACAGAAAATATGCATTTCATAAACCATTGTATTAATATTATGTGACATTAAAAATTGGAACTACCAACATTCTCCAAGGACTCTGCTTTCGGAAAAAATGTAATGTTTGGGTATTTTCAACCAGTCTTCAGGCCTAAAATGTGAATTCTAACGTGCATGTAAAAATTGCAAAAAATCATCTCTGCCAGTGCAAGACCAGAACAATGATTTGAGGGGTTAGGTGTTAAGGGTTTCATTTGTGGTTATTGTAATTTTATGGTTAGGGTTAATTGGGGGTTAAGTGTTTAGGAACAAGTTTAGTGTTAATTGTTGGAGGAACATTGTATTTAGGGATTGTTTTAATAGTTACTTTGAACAATATGTTTTTGGGTAGAGGATCTTCAGATTGGACTAACTGTCTGTTTTAAAAAAAAAAATCATGGTCCCATCTAGCCTTTTGTGGCTATGGCAGCTGATCTGATTAGTGTGATGCCCTTAACCCCTTGCCGACTAGCGCACGACAATATACTGGGCAAATTGGTATACAGGAACATCCCCTTTAGGTCGCGGCATAGTGGGCTTGAGCGCGCCGCCAGCGGGGTGTGCGCGAGCCCAACGCATACTCTGTGAGTGTGCCCGCTATCGTGTCAGGGAGATGTAAACAAGGTATTTCCCTGTTCTGCCTAGCAACATGACAGAGATCTACTGCTCCCTGTCATCGGGAGCAGTGATCTCTGTCATGTTCTAGTAAGACAATCCCCCTACAATTAGAATCACTCCCTAGGACACACTTAACCCCTTGATTGCCCCCTAGTGTTTAACCCCTTCCCTGCCAGTATCATTTACACAGTAATCAGTGCATTTTTTTAGCACTGATCGCTGTATAAATGACAATGGTCCCAAAATAGTGTCAAAAGTGTCCGATGTGTCCGTCATAATGTCACAGTCATGATAAAAATCGCAGATCGCTGCCATTACTAATGAAAAAAAATGAATAAAAAAAATGCCATAAATCTATCACCTATTTTGCAATAGCTATAACTTTTGTCCAAAACAATCAATATACGTGTATTGCGATTTTTTTTTTACCAAAAATATGTAGAAGAATACATATCGGCCTAAACTGAGAAAGAAATTTGTTTTTTTAGATATTTTTGGGGATATTTATTATAGCAAAAAGTAAAAAATATTCCATTTTTTTTTTAAATTGTCGCTCTTTTTTTGTTTATAGTGCAAAAAATTAAAACCGCAGAGCTGATCAAATACCACCAAAAGAAAGCTCTATTTGTGGGAAAAAAAAGGACGTCAATTTTATTTGGGTGCAATATCGCACGACCGCACAATTGTCAGTTAAAGCAATGCAGTGCCATATAGCAAAACCTCATCCCCAGTGCACCCCTAGTTATACCCCTTTCAGAGGCCTCCCTGTTGGGCCCTCCTGACATCCTGTTCTGGGTAGTAGCCTCCCCCCTTGTATGAATTACACAAGACAATAACTCACCTTCCTCCTTGCTCCTTAAGGTTCAGCTACACCTTGGATTTTGCACATGGGGTGGGTGGTGGACAGTGGGAGGGAGCTGTTTGTTGGAGCTCGGACATGCATAGATCAGGGGCGCCCACTCAGGTTCCTATACCCATGGTGTCATTCTCTGTCTAGTGCAATGGACACCTGACATGGGCCATTGCTGTGGTCCTCTGTTGAAGCCCACCCCTACTTACTTACATACCAGCCCTCTATGCTGCGGTGGGAGACAATATAAATTTGGGGGATCCCTCTGCAAACTGACTTAATATGTGTCAGGCCAGACAGGGTTCAAAAATGCCACATTCACTGGAGATCCAGAAATAACGGACTGCAATAATGAGGAGAAGAACACCTGCCTGCTGAGACAGAGACATTCAGGCCATTAGGTCCTGTGAGTTTATAGGCATATATGAAAATGTCACCCAGGCACAATATCGTTTTTGCCATGCAATTTTTAGACTATATTTGAACTGCGGTATTTTGGGGAGGAGGTCTGGCCGCCATGGGGAAATGGGATTGCGGGGTCTGTCAGTCCATCCTAGCCAAGACCTTTGGGCTCTGGTTGCCCTCTGTACAGAACAGATACCTCCCTCCTATCTATCTGACAGCTTGAGAAGCCCAAAAGAAGACATTTAATGTGCTCTATAGCTCCCTCAGCAGTCTGCCTTATGGGCTCTTGGGTCTTCCCCCGCGGCGTGCCAAACAGATGGGAAAGTAGATTAGGAATATGTCAACTCTACAACATATAGTTGGAGGATAGGAATGGTAACAAATACTTACTGCAGTTTAGGTCAGGTGGGTTCAGGGGAGGACAAGAGTTATACCCATGTTGAGCTCAGGTAGGTCCGTTTGAGGCTTTCAGTTAATATATACAGGTTTTAAGTTTTAGCACTGGGGCTAGATTGGATTACACAAGTGACATATATATGATGTTATTTGCTTGCTTGACCACGTATTTGATGTGTTTTGTATTTTGACATGTTACATGCCTAAGCTATACCTTAGGGTTGGTGGGCTAGGTGGATCAGGGTTGGCTCCCCTGGTCATAGTCTAACCTCATCCCCACTAGGCCGAAACACCTTCCCAGTGATAACTAGAGTGTGTTTCCTTGCAAGAAATTGCATACAATTGTCTATTGACTATAAATATTAGCAGGGACAATCTGTAGTGTTGATTGTCCACTTTATTCCTTCTTGAGCTCTTCCTGCTTATCTCTGTCTATTTTTCCCCCCAACTTTAATCTTCAGCCTTTACTCTCCCACACCAAGTCCCCCCCCCCAATATATCCACCTTTTTTTGATGTTAACACGAGCGTGATGGACCAAATTATAATTTTTTCGCTGAACGCTAAGGGGTTAAATGTACCTGAGAAACGTTGTATGCTCTTGAATGATCTCAAAAGAGCTAGAGCAGACATTGCGTTCATTTAGAAAACCCACTTCAAAACGGGAGCACTGACATGCTTGAACAACCAGTACTTTCCACTCACTTATCATGCCAAGAACCCTTCGGCCAAATCCAAACTAGTCTCTATACTCCTTGCAGGGAAAATACCCTGGACTTGCCGGGGCACTAGAGTCGACACGGAAGGGAGGTATGTGTTCATTAAAGGGCTTATAGGTGAAGTGTTGGTGACATTAGCTACAATCTACGCTCCAAATGATAGACAAGATATCTTTATACACAAAACACTGACTGATCTGATGGACTTCGCTGAAGGACAGCTGATCCTGGGCAGTGATTTTAATACCCCCTTGAATCCAGCGGTGGACACATCCTCCGGTACCTCTTCCCTGCGTACCAGTTTACATAAACGCATCACTCGAGTTCTCCACGAGGCCAGACTGATAGACTGAGTTCTCCATGAGGCCAGACTGATTCTCCATGAGGCCAGACTGATAGAGGCCCACACAAAACATACTCGCGCATTGACTTTTTCTTGTTACCACATGGCCAACTAGAGGCAGCGGGTGCAGCTACTATAGGTAACATAACCTGGTCAGACCACGCACCCATTACTTTGCGATACTCCCTCTCTTAGACCGCGACGACTAAAGCGAAATTCTGGTGACTGAACGAAAGTTTACTACAGAATCCCACAGTACTGTCTGACGTCACAAAAGAACTTAACCAATACTTCCTTTCCAACGATGTCGACTATTGCGACCCCGGGATACTTTGGGAAGCCCACAAGTCTGTGATTAGAGGGGTTTTGATTAAGCACGGGGCGCATATTAAAAGGGAATGGGAGAAACAACTATTGTTGCTCTTACAGAAGACCCATGACTTGGAAAAGGCACATATGAGAAACCTGACATCACCGCTAGAAGCAGAACTATTAACTTTACGTAGGCAGACAGTAGATCTCTTACAATATCAGACAAAAGCAGCACTACAATAATGTAGGAAACTCACATATGAGTCGGGAAATAAGTGCGGGAAACTTCCTGCTAGAGCAGTTAGACCAGTGTTTCTCAACTCCGGTCCTCAAGGCGCCCCAACAGGTCATGTTTTCAGGATTTCCCTCAGATGAAACAGCTGTGGTAATTACTAAGGCAGGAACTGATCAAATCACCTGTGCAAACGAATGGAAAGCCTGAAAACATGACCTGTTGGGGCGCCTTGAAAACTGGAGTTGAGAAACACTGAGTTAGACAACAGAGACTTTGTGCATATATCCCCCAAATCATCTCCTCTTCAGGACAGAAGAAAGTCTTACCCACTCAAATTGCCAATGAATTTAGAACCTTCTACTCCTCCTTGTACAACCTCCTGAAACCGCATACTAATGACATTACAGTAGGGGACTATCTTACTCTGTCTAATATTCCCAAACTCTCAGAAGAAAATGCAGCTGCTTTGGAAGAAACCATCACATTGATAGAACTGCAGTGCGCTGTTAAAAGTATGAAACCGGGTAAAGCGCCTGGGCCGGATGGGCTTACCCTCCAATACTACCAAACCCTCCTACCGGTATTAGGCCTATACATGCTAGAACTTTTTAACAACCTCACAGAAGGGGGTCGTCTTCAGAGGGACACCTTAAGTGCTCACATTTCCCTCATACCCAAAGAGGGAAAAGATCCATCTGCCTCTGGCAGCTACAGGCCTATATCTCTTTTAAATATAGATTTTAAACTCCTCACTAAAATACTAGCCAACAGATTATCCCAACATATGACAGACCTGATACACCTTGACCAGGTAGGTTTTGTCGCCCTCACAGAGGCTAGGAACAATACCACCAAGGTACTTAACCTGATACATAGAGCCTCTGTGATTAAGACACCATGCATTTTTCTCAGCACAGATGCTGAGAAAGCCTTTGACTGGGTGAGTTGGGAATTTATGACTTCAGTTCTTAAACACATCGGACTAGGCAGACACATGCTACACTGGATCTCAAATATTTATTTCATACCGACAGCCAAGGTCAAAGCTAATGCAGTCCTGTCTGACCCTTTCACCATCTCTAATGGTACCACGCAGGGTTGCCCATTATCAGCCCTTCTCTTTGCCCTAGTACTAGAGCCTTCGGAATCCGGATATTTCAGGAATTGCTATAGATAAAACGCAGTATAAGATTTCTGCATATGCAGATGATCTCTTGTTTTCCCTGACTAACACGGTCATATCCCTTCCAAACCCAATTAAAGAATTCCAGAGGTATGGGAACATATCTAATCTAAAAATTAACTTTGACAAATCTACAGCGATGGCTCATTAACATGACGACAGAGAAATTGACCCCCTGAAAACTAAATTTAACTTTAAATGGTCCGACAGCCACTTTACCTTCTTAGGAACCAATATACAGTACCTAGAGATCTGAAACGCACATTTGAATTGAATTTCCCACCAATGCTATCCAAAGCAAAAGGGCTGCTCGAAGAATGGGGCAAGGGCCTCTACTCCTGGTTCGGGAGATGCAATCTCCTCAAAATGTGCATTCTCCCGAAATTTCTATATTTGTTCCAAGCACTGCCAATTAAGATACCTTCCGTATATTTCAGACAAATACATTCAATGTTTATGAAATTTGTATGGTCACAAACGAAACCTTGACTACAACGACGTTACCTGACTCATCTGAAACAATATGGAAGTCTTGCCCTCCCTGACGCAAAACACTATTACCAAGCAGTATATTTAGGGAGGATCATTGACTGGAACAGACATGAACAAACCAAATTATGGGTTCAAGCAGAACGCACCCAGGTAAGTGTCCCACTAAAGGGGGCAATCTGGTGCTATGATCGACTCCCCCCAGACATGACCTCACACCCTATTATAGGCGCCTATATGTGGGCTCAATAGTAATAAGGACCACTTCCCTGACCTCAAGACAGTCTCCTCTGTTCCACATTCTAGGCAACCCGGCGTTCACACCGGGACTAGACCACTCAGAGTATGAAACGCTATGGACGGCGGGTAAAGATTGCGCACTACACTATGTAGATGGAGACCACTGGACCTCGATTCAATCACTGACGAGTGATAGTGGAGGTTTTCAGTTATCATTCTGGAAAGCGATCCGTTTGCACCATTTCATTCACTCACTATCAAACCCTACACACTTTAAACGCGACCTGACAACCCTAGAAGACTATTGTAGGAATGAAAGTACATTACCCCAGGTACTTTCCAAAACATATTCTCTGCTCAACACACCAGCGGAACAACCAGATCTGCTGTTTCTGCAGAAATGGGAAAATGACCTACAATGTAATTTCACAGCTATACAAAAATAAAACATACCGTATATACTCGAGTATAAGTCGTTCCGAGTATAAGTCGAGGCCCTAATTTACCACAAAAAAATGGGAAAAACTTATTGACCCGAGTATAAGACGAGGGTGAGAAATGCACAGCTACTGTAAGTGGAAAAGAGGGTCAACAATGCCCATTTGCAGCATCACTGTGCCCATTTGCATGCCTCTTTGTGCCCATTTGCAGCCATAGGTCCCCTGAACTTCAAACTCGGTAGTTAAGGGTTCCTAGATGCCCCCTAGCTGCAGCCAAAATTTGGGGTCTCTGAACCCAAAGGGTCCCGAAATGACATTGCTGCAGATGGACACAGTTGACCGAATTTGGGGCCCTGTATCTTGGGGCCACTTAGTGCTAAGACCCCCAAATTTGGTGTGCAAACCCAGTGGAACTAGCCCCATAAAATTTCCAAAGCTGGGGTTACTAGCACTAAGTGGCCCCGAGATACAGGGCCCCAAAAATCAGTTCAGAAAATGTCAAGCACTTTTCTGCAGCAGAAAATGACATTTTCCGAACCGAGTTTGGGACCCTGTATCTCGGGGCCACTTAGGGCTAGGAACCCCATATTTGGATATGTTATGGTACCAGGTCTACTGGGTTTTCACACCAAATTTGGAGTTCCTAGCACCACGTGGCCCACCACCACAGTCCCGACATGGTCGTTCCATATCTACTGGGTTTGCAGACCAAATTTGGGGTCCCTAGCTCTAAGTGGCCCTGAGATATGGGGCCCCAAAGTCGGTTCAGAAAATGTCAAGCACTTTTTTGCAGCAGAGAATGACATTTTCTGAACCGATTTTGGGGCCCCGTAGCCCCAGGTCTACTGGGTTTTCACACCAAATTTGGAGTTCCTAGCACCACGTGGCCCTGAGATACGGGGCCCCAAAGTCGGTTCGGAAAATGAAATTTTTTGCTGCAGAAAAGCTTGACTCAAGTATAAGTCGAGGGGGGCACTTTTAGCACAAAAAAATGTGCTGAAAAATTCGACTTATACTCGAGTATATACGGTACTTCAATTCTCCCTGAAGTCATCCATCTGCACAAAAATTCAGGAGACAAATTATAAGATTCTAACTAGGTGGTATTATACACCTCAATTGCTACATAAATTCTTCCCTAACATATCTGATAGGTGCTGGAGGTGCCATACAGACAAAGGAACACTTTTCCATATCTTTTGGACCTGCCCACTACTACAAAATTTTTGGACGACAATTGAGAAAATCATTCAGAAATTCACAAACCACATGGCTCTGCACACCACCACAGTCCCGACATGGTCGTACAAGAAATCAGTGGTCAGACATTTGCTCAATGCGACAAAGTCTTGTATTCCAGCTATGTGGAAACAAAATGTACCCCCCTCAGTGGGGCTGTGACTGCGCAGAGTAGAGGACATTAAAAAATTGGAAGATTTAGTACTTACTGCCCAGCACAAACAAGACACACACTCCAAAACCTGGTTATCCTGGAATATGTTCATTTTGTCTGAGGAAGGACAAACCTTACTGAATTCTTGAGAGCCGCACTGACGCAAATCAATTGCGGGACGAAGCCCCTGTCATGTCCATCGCGCTTGTGTTGAATAAATACCCCCCATTCTCCCTATACTTTCTATCCATTTCATTTTCCCATTTCTTCAAATAATAGTTTAATGCTCAGTTAATAAGAGGCCGTCCATCCCCTCCAGATATATTCGGGTTATGGAGTAGCGGATAGCCCAATTATGTACACCCATTAATTATTGTAGCAATACTACGTAAATCTATATAGGTGGCTAGGACTGGTTTGCGGGCCAAATGGTATGATTTTATGTGGTATGTTATCTTTCCTGAAGACAGAACGCGAGCCTCTTATTGAAGACTTATATATCTGTTATATCTTTTATAGCAGTGTTTCTCAACTCCAGTCCTCAAGGCGCCCCAACAGGTCATGTTTTCAGGATTGCCCTCAGATGAAGCGACTGTGGTAATTACTAAGGCAGTGAAACAGATCAAATCACCTGTGCAAAATAATGGAAATCCTGAAAACATGACCTGTTGGGGTGCCTTGAGGACTGGAGTTGAGAAACACTGTGTTAGAGTGTTGCATTTGACCACTGTTGTAATATACCTTCACGGTATTCTTTTTCTTCAAAATCCTCAATAAAACTTATATTTGAAAAAAAAAAAAGGGTTCAGAGGGAGAAATCCCTGGAAATTTTCTGAAATAACTCCTGACTTAGGCTCATCATTAGAGGAGGAACAAACATTGAACGATGTACTATATGAAGTTAATGCCTGCAAAGGTTCATTGAGCAGCTTGTGTGTTAAAGGGTATTAAGGAAGAATTACTCTTACTCTGAGACATGAATTACAAAATACGTGGAGAGGACAACTACCTTGGAGAAGAGGCTAAGCCAGGTTGAGGACAACATATACCCGTTAAAGCAGGAGATTAAAATAATGAAAGAGCAAATGGGCCTGCATATATCAAAGATGGATGTAATGGAAAATAGGCTGCGCAGGAACAATGTGAGGGTGGTGTGTCTCCCAGAGCAGAGTGAGGGCCCCCACCCCACAGAGTTCCTGGAGAAATGGCTTGTGGAAACTTTTGGGAAAGACACTTTTTCACAACTTTTTCTGATAGAAAAGAGCTCATAGAGTTCCCTCTAGAGCCCTGCCACCAGGTGGTTACCCTAGGCCTCTACTTATGAAACTGCTTAATTATAATGATAAAGTGATCCTGTTGCAAAAAGTCAGAGAGATGGTTAACATGGGGAGTCAGGATTTCCTTATATTCAGATTTCTCACCGGACTTACAGAAGCATAGAGCAGAATTCAGCCTACAAAAGTACAAAATCATGTATAAAAATAAAGCTTGGCGCGCTACGCAAAATAATATGAAAAAGTGAAAATCTCCTGTAAAATCCTGCCTATGGGCTGAATAGAAAGTGAATAAAATTAAAAAATCATATACATAAGTAAAAATAAAAGTATGTGAATTCCATATAGTATAAAATTCTTCAAGTGGCTAAGTAACGTCCTTTTGAAGGTAACACTCAAATGGTCAGAGGCTTCTTTAAAAGCAAGTCCTTCAGTTATGTCAGAGCGATGTTATCCTCTTCACACATCAAGCAAAAGTGAAAAGTGGCTGCTTACTAGATACGTACAGTGGCTTGCGAAAGTATTCGGCCCCCTTGAACTTTTCAAACTTTTGCCACATTTCAGGCTTCAAACATAAAGATATAAAATTTTAATTTTTTGTGAAGAATCACCAACAAGTGGGACACAATTGTGAAGTGGAACGAAATCTATTGGATATTTTAAACTTTTTTAGCAATTAAAAAACTGAAAAGTGGTGCGTGCAAAATTATTTGGCCCCTTTACTTTCAGTGCAGAAAACTCACTCCAGAAGTTCAGCGAGGATCTCTGAATGATCCAATGTTGTCCTACATGACTGATGGTGATAAATAGAATCCACCTGTGTGTAATCAAGTCTCTGTATAAATGCACCTGCTCTGTGATAGTCTCAGGGTTCTGTTGAAAGCGCAGAGAGCATCATGAAGACCAAGGAACACACCAGGCAGGTCCGTAATACTGTTGTGGAGAAGTTTAAAGCCGGATTTGGATACAAAAAGATTTCCCAAGCTTTAAACATCCCAAGGAGCACTGTGCAAGCGATCATTTTGAAATGGAAGGAGTATCAGACCACTGCAAATCTACCAAGACCTGGCTGTCCCTCTAAACTTTCAGCTTAGACAAGGAGAAGACTGATCAGAGATGCAGCCAAGAGGCCCATGATCACTCTGGATGAACTGCAGAGAACTACAGCTGAGGTGGGAGAGTCTGTCTATAGGACAACAATCAGTCGTACACTGCACAAATCTGGCCTTTATGGAAGAGTGGCAAGAAGAAAGCCATTTCTCAAAGATATCCATAAAAAGTCTTGTCTAAAGTTTGCCACAAGCCACCTGGGAGACACACCAAACATGTAGAAGAAGGTGCTCTGGTCCGATGAAACCAAAATCGAATTTTTTGGCCACAATACAAAACAATGCAAAACGATATGTTTGGCGTAAAAGCAACACAGCTCATCACACTCAACACACCATCCCCATTGTCAAACATGGTGGTGGCAGCATCATGGTTTGGGCCTGCTTTTCTTCAGCAGGGACAGGGAAGATGGTTAAAATTGAGGGGAAGATGGATGCAGCCAAATACAGGACCATTCTGGATGAAAACCTGTTGGAGTCTGCAAAAGACCTGAAACTGGGACGGAGATTTATCTTCCAACAAGACAATGATCCCAAACATACAGCAAAATCTACAAAGGAATGGTTCACAAATAAACGTATCCAGGTGTTAGAATGGCCAAGTCAAAGTCCAGACCTGAATCCAATCGAGAATCTGTGGAGAGAGCTGAAAACTGCTGTTCACAAACGCTCTCCATCTAACCTCACTGAGCTCGAGCTGTTTTGCAAGGAAGAATGGGCAAGAATTTCAGTCTCTCGATGTGCAAAACTGATAGAGACATACCCCAAGCGACTTGCAGCTGTAATCGCAGCAAAAGGTGGCTCTACAAAGTATTAACGCAAGGGGGCCGAATAATTTTGCACGCCCCACTTTTCATTTTTTTATTAGTTAAAAAAGTTTCAAAAATCCAAAAGATTTCGTTCCACTTCACAATTGTGTCCCACTTGTTGGTGATTCTTCACAAAAAATAAAAAAATTATATCTTTATGTTTGAAGCCTGAAATGTGGCAAAAGGTTGAAAAGTTAAAGGGGGCCGAATACTTTCGCAAGCCACTGTAGGACCCCTATTACAGAGATCTTTAGGGCTCAGGACTATTGACACATCAGTCAGGAACAGCTGATTCAGAACTTCTCTCCCAGTCAATGCCTCTTACGGAGAAACGCAGAGTCAGGTGGAGCTTGAGGACCTGACATCACCACGTGTCAGCTGATCGGTCTCCGCTGCAGGTGTTTTTCCGTTTGCTACAGCTTTTGCTCCGCTTTTTATGATGTCAGTTGTCCACTGAATGGAAATAAAAGGATTTTAACCTGCTGCACTATGAAGCACCTTCTTTCCTCTCTCTAATGCTTCATCATATGCCTCAAGTGGTCGCTTCTGGATAACGAACATAAGAAGAATATTGCTGATTGCCATACAGCGTTCTGAACAGTCTTAGGAGGGGGACGTCCCATGGAAGTTCTAAATCAGCTGTTCCTGACTGATGGGTCAATAGTCCTGAGCCCTAAAGATCTCTGTAATAGGGGACCTACGTATCTGGTAAGCAGCCACTTTTCACTTTTGCTTGATGTGTGAAGAGGATAACATCGCTCTGAAATAATTGAAGGACTTGCTTTTAAAGAAGCCTCAGACCATTTGAGTGCTACCTTCAAAAGGACGTTACTTAGCCACTTGAAGAATTTTATACTATATGGAATTCACATACTTTAATTTTTACTTATGTATATGATTTTTTAATTTTATTCACTTTCTATTCAGCCCATAGGCAGGATTTTACAGGAGATTTTCACAGTTTCATATTATTTTGGGTAGCGCACCTAGATTTATTTTTATCCTGTTTAAAATTTTATGTTCAAGGTTTTTTTAGGTTGCAGCACCCTTAGTCACTTTTTTTGGCACTTTACTTATTGATAGGGGTTAGCGCGGATTGTCCACGTTATATACAAAATCATGTATGCCTTGCTGTATCCAGTACGTTCATGTGTAACGGCTTTAGGGGGAACCCCTTTTTTGATTCCCCAGCTGGAGTGGCACAATGGCTAGAAGATAACAAGAAGAACTTATAGTCCTATAGACTGTAGCTGACATAGTATACAGTTAAATTGGAAAACAATCATTTGTTTTTGACTGTATGTTTTATTTATAGTTAAAGGTATTTTGAATAGGGGATGGAGTGGGGGGTTGCAGTTGGGTGGAAGATAATAATGTATGCATGGATGATTTTGGTTAAAAATGTATTTTTGATAAATTTGGTGTGGGTGGGAGGGGGCAGAATGTGAGGAAAAGCAACACATTCAAATTATATGCACTTGAGGAGGGGTATGAGAGGATGGGTTGGTTTGGGGAATACGAAAAGGTCACAAGTAAAGCCCCTAGGGCAAGCCTAGCTAGGCGCAGGGAAGATGGGGGAGGGGGGGTAGAGGGGGTGGCTAGGGGTGAAAAGTAAGGTGGGAGGGAGGTATGAGGAAGGGATAATGGATAATAGCATAATAAAGTCACAAAGGTGGAAAGGAATGATAATAAAAGAAAATACACAAGAACGCCAATCACGATTAATAAGAAATAATGGAGAAAGTAAATTTAATCGATAGGTGCTTCCTGATGTTTTTTTTTCTTCTTTTTTTTTTGAAGGGCACAATAACAAAATGGAATGCCTTTGCAGGGCAGTCACAATTATTAAGTAACGATATAGAAAATAATTCTCTCTTTTGTTTTTGTTTTTTTTGGTTTCTTTGGAATTTCTTTTTTGCTTTTTTTTTTTCTTTTATATTCTTTGATGCAGTCAAGAACATTTACTATAGGTTCCTGGAATGTTCAGGGCATGGGAGACCCAACTAAGAAAGCCATAGTTTTTTTTTATATTGGAGACACATGGAGTGTGACTGTTCTGCCTTCAGGAGACGGGGATCTCATACACATGATGTGGAGATGTCCAAAACTGTTTCGGTATTGGGCAGAGATAATTAATATCATAAATACAGCATTTGGGACCATATTAGAATTAGAAGCTATAGTGTGTGTGTTGGGACATATGGACAAATGAAGAGAGTCAGCAAGTACTATAACGGTGGTTCTGAGGTGTTTATACAAAGCAAGAAAACTGATTGCACAAAATTGGCAATCATTGAGACCTCTGTCTGCTGAAGAGTGGGTTAAGGTCATAAATACGACAGTGTAGAAGGAAAAAGTGACATATACTAGACGCGACAACTTTAATACGTTTGTAAAGATGTGGAAGCCCTGGTTGCGAAAGATGGACTACCCCCCTTGAAAGACTGGGAAGGGAGCTATCTGTCTATCTTTCCATTGTATCTCTATGTCATGTTCTGCTTTTCTTCCATGGAAAAGTAGATACAAATAATATAAAATCTGGTTATTTTTTTATTTTTGTGTTTAACCGATTGCCGAACAACGCATGCTGATTTACAGGTATGTCCCCTTTAAGAAGCGGTGCTGCGCGCACGAGCAGCCGGCGGTACGCACCTGCAGCCAGTGGTGCGCACCCGCAGCGGTCTCCATGACCGTGAGCGCGGGTCTCGCGGACTCGATGTCTGCCGGGTGCCTGGGATCGTGTCAAGGAGAGGTAGAACGCGGAGATGCTTTTGTAAACAAAGCATTTCCCGTTCTACCTAGTGACAGGACAAAGATTACTGCTCTCTGTCATCGAGAGCAGTGATCACTGTCATGTGAGGTGTAGCCCCTCCCCCCACAGTTAGAATCACTCCTTAGGACACACTTAACCCCTTCTCCACCCCCCAGTGGTTAACCCCTTCACTGCCAGTGTCATTTACACAGTAATCAATGCATTTTTATAGCACTGATCGCTGTATAAATGACAATGGTCCCAAAATAGTGTCAAAAGTGTCCGATCTGTCCGCCATAATGTTGCAGTCCTGATAAAAATCGCAGATTGCCGCCATTACTAATAAAAAAATAATAATAATAAAAATGATATAAATCTATCCCCTATTTTGTAGACACTATACATTTTGCGCAAACCAATCAATATACGCTTATTGCAATTTTTTTTTTACCAAAAATATGTAGAAGAATACATATCGGCCTAAACTGAGGAAAAAAGTTTTTTTTATATATATATTTTTGGGGGATATTTGTTATAGCGAAAAGTAAAAAATATTGCTTTTTTTCAAAATTGTCGCTCTTTTTTTTTATAGCTCAAAAAATAAAGACCGCAGAGGCGATCAAATCCACCAAAAGAAAGTTCTATTTGTGGGAAAAGAAGGACACATGGCCATGCAATTGTCAGTTAAAGCAACGCAGTGCCGAATCGCAAAAAGTGCTCTGGTCAGGAAGGGGGTAAAATTTACCGGGGCTGAAGCAGTTAAATGTGAAGATATTAAAGCTGAAAAAAATTTTTTTGGTGCATTACAAATATTGTATCTGGAGATTTCTGTGTATCTTTAACCAGTTGACCTCCAGAAGGTTGTACCCCCCTCCATAACCAGGCCATTTTAAGGTATTCAGCACTGTCCTATTTTAACTGGCAATCATGCAACACTGTATGCAAATTCAATGTATATAATTTTTGCCACACAAATAGAACTTTCTTTTGGTGATATTTTTTATTACCATTGGGTTTTTTATTTTTTGCTATATAAATGAAAAAAGATTGAACATTTTGAAAAAAATAGTATTTTCTGCTACATGTCTTTAGTAAAAGAAAAATTACATTAATATTAATTGGTTTGTGTGAAAGTTATAGCGTGTACAAACTTTGGCATATATTTGAAAATGGATTAATCCTGTTGTACTGACAGTCCATCTTATTTCTTGAGGTTCTTAAAATGCCAGGACAGTACAAATACCCCCAAATGACCCCTTTTTGAAAAGTAGGAAGTCTGAAGTAACTAGTAAGAGGCATGGCAAATTGTTTGAAGTTTTATTTTTATTTTATTTTTTGGGGAAAATTAGGAAATTAAAAAATAATGTGTTTTTTTCTCAATTTTTTTACATACTATCACCAGTGCAGAACAGCATCACCATATGACTGGTGTGGCAGTGATTAGGGATACTGACTGGTGATAGTATGTAAAATAAATATTATATACATTTTGTTGCTCATTTTCATTAAACATGTTTTAACTTATTTCCTTTTTTTGTTACTTTTTAAAAAAATGTTTACACTTTGATTGCTATTACTTTTTATTAGTGATGGTCACTGTAACAGCAATGTTTTAACTGTCATGAATGGGTTAAATTCATAACAGCTGTGATTACTATTGTGTGCTGTGATTGGCCCACAGCTATCACATGGTACAGGTTGTTGTGATTGACCATGTGATAGCTGTGGGACAATCACACCATCACAATACTAAGTACAGCTTAAACTCATTCAAAACAGTTAAGTTTACATTGTAATCATGTGATCGCATAGTGATCATGTGATACTATGGCCACCACAATCCGCTATGCGCACCAATCAGCTGGTAATGTACGCAATCCAGCCTGCTGTGCCACCCACCTACGGTAAATGTACTATGGGAGGGCAGGAATTGGTTAAGGCAACAACATAAGATGCTAAAAAGCAGAGTATACTTCAGACAACCATAAATTACAACTTTCAATTTGGTGGTTGAATGTTATCTTCTACCACATTTCTAGAGAAAAATGTGCTATGCTTTATACATGCACCTTTTAGTTTACCTAGATTTTAATTTAAAAAAATATGCTGAAAAATAGTTTATACTTTAATAAACTTCTGACTTATTTGGTCAAAATAACATTGCTAGATATTTTGGAATGGAAAATGTACTTCAATTGACAAAGATTTGAGACAGAAAGAGCTTGCTGTGTCTCTGTTTATCTTGTTTTATCTGTGTACTCAGTGTGTCAAAACATATGCCAGAGAAGCACATGTCACTAAGGCCATCTATAATTAAAATCAGGTCCCAATTAAAACATTTTTACAACAACCTCCATTAAGCTTTGTCACACCACAAAAAAGAACATGAGCCTCGGTGTAAAGAAAAGTTAAACAACTGTCAGTTGAAAGCAGATGAGTTTTTTTATTAAGTACCTGTTTTATTAATGCATGAAGAGGGCTCATGCAGAGCATGAATGTTACTGGCATTGCTGTACACATCCTACGGCTGGCTGGAAAATGTTACCAAGCAACCTAGCATAAAGCTGTCTTTTGTTGTAGTTAGCTACAGTTTTTGGTCCAAAAAAAATCAGATACAAGGAACATGCCTTTGTAAATGATCTAAAGAAAAGAATAATCACCTAATACAATTTTACCACATTTTGAACTACAGGTGAAAGAATATAACTGCATGATTAGGTAGTGTTTCAGAACTAGATTATGATCAATAACAATTACAAGTTAAAAATCTTAAGATGTAAAAAAAGTGTATATATATATATATATATCATCATCATGATCATTATCGTAGTTGTCAGGGGCATATCAGTGGCCGTCGGGCAAATATGCGTGCACACAGGTGCACAAGAAGCTCTTCCAGGACAATTCTGCTTAACTCCCCACCAGGGGGTGCCGGAGCGCTCCCGCGTGTGCCCGTACGCGCGTTCCTGTTTTCCGCCTGATTTGTACTTACCTGTGACCCGGCTACGTCTGACCATTCTCCAGTCTCCAATCCGACCCGGCTTGCCTGACCTTGTTTATCTGATTACCTGTTGCCGAACTTCTGCCTGCCTGACTATTCCTGGATCACCCCTTTGCCATACCTGCCTGATCTCCTGCTGAACGGACTGTCTGACTTGCTTCTGCCTGTGTCCTGGGACGCTGCTTCCAGCCTGCCTGTCAAGCACCCTGCCGCTGCCTTCTCAGCTACCTGCCTGTCTACCGGCCTACATCCGCCTACCTGCATCCGCAGCTCAGCCATCCCTGAGGGGCATCCTTCCAGACCATCATCTGCTTCTGCTGGAACCACATCAGGCCCTCCTACCCACTGTGCTCAAGAGACCACTGTTCCCACTTCCAGTGGCTCCTGAACCAGCGCTTAAGAGAGGTCTCCTTCTACCAGTCAGGCTCAACTACCAGGTACCTTACAGTAGTTACTTAATTCCCTGATATCACAGACTCTGCTACCTCCTGTAAGTATGCATTTGTTCCCATGAAATATCTCCATGGCCTCCATTGGTTCCGTATTAATTCCTCTGTATTATGGAGGGTGGCAGTAAATTCCTTCATACGGAGTATACACTGAACTTTAGAATACCACAGGATCCTCGTTGGCGGCTGAGATTGCCGCCAAAGTGCGGGAATGCATGCCCATGCTGCATTAAGAAGTTGTATTGTCAAGGTCTTTTTATATTTCCAAATGGGTCTCTCTGTCACATGTAAAAGGCATGCAGCCGGATTGGCTTTCAGATACACAGTTGTCAAGCTTCTAATTGTAGTTGTTACCTCCTCCCAGAATGGCCTCAGTAACGGACAGGTCCAGAAAATATGCATAATCGTGCCAATATCTGCTTTGCACCTCCTTCACCTATCCAAAGTGGCTCCATCCATCTTGTGAAGTATATAGGGGACTCTATACCATCGGGACACAATTTTGTATCCAATTTCTTGGTATTGATTTGCAATAGAGGACTTATGTGTCAAAGTCAACATTTTATCTACTTGCTGTGGTGAAAACTGAATCCCTAAATCCCTTTCCCATTGAGAAGCAAATGATGGGGCTGGCTCTTCAGTCTGGTTAGTCAGGTAACTATATATCATAGAGAGAGTATGTCTTACGGGTTCCCCCATTTTGCATAGCAATTCAAAGGGGGTAGGGTCTCTAGGGACATATGATGCCTTCTGAAAGGACTATAAGAAGTGTCACAGTTGATAAGAGCTGAAACTATCTAACGGTGGATCTATGAGACTAGAAATGGTCGCTAGTGAGGGGAGCTCCCCGTTAGGCCAGACATCTATTAGGCGGTATCTCCCTGATAGTGTTAGTTGTCTAATCTTCTTACTTGTGAGATCCGGTATGAAATCCGGATTACCTATCACCGGTGTCATGGTAGAGGGTAGCGGCGCAAGGCCCGTACTGCGAAACCTTAATCTAGCCACCCTAAGGGTGGCACTTACCAAGGGATGGTTCCCTATGTCTTCTGGAAGAGAGCAGGTGAGCCATGGGGAGGTAAACAGCGGAATAGAAACATCCTCAATCTCCATCCTCACCCATTGTTTGAATTCTTTATTACAGTGTCAGTCTACAATCTTTCGAAAGGTGTACTGCTCTGTAATATTGGAGGAGATCGGGTAGGCCAATACCCCCCCCTTCTCTTTGGGTCTAGACAACATTTGCATTTTGGTCCTCGGTGACTTATGTGACCAAATAAACTCTCTAATTATCATCCAGAGCTGTTTAAAGTATGTTGAAGGTACTCTAATCGGTATGGTTTGGAGTATATATAATATCCTCGGTAAAAACGTCATCTTCAGGGCATTACAATTCCCAAACCAGGTCAAGGTCAAAGTGTGCCATTTACGAAGGTCAGCTTTCAGTCTCTGGAGCAAAGGTTCATAATTAGCAGCGTACAAATGCGCCAAGTCCGATGTAATATCAATACCCAGATATCTTATTGATTTATCCGCCCAATGGAACGCAAAGGACGTACGCATACTACAAGCCTCCAAATCTAGGATCGTAATATTAAGCACAGCGGACTTGGGGCAGTTGACCTTAAAGTTTGACAATTCTCCATATCTCCCAACCGCTGCCAAAATATTGGGGAGCGATACTCGTGGGTTAGAGACAAAGGAGATCAAGTCATCGGCATAGGCCATTATTTTGTGGTGTCCTGAAGGTTTCCGCACCCCTGTAATATTTGGGTCTTCTCTTATATGGCACAAAAATGGCTCTAAAGTCAATATGAAAATAAGGGGGGACGGGGGCAACCCTGTCTCATCCCATTCGCTATCATAAAAAACTCTGAGCACCATTCATTCACCCGAATCGCCGCCATTGGTTTAGAATAAAGGGATGAAATCCAATTAAACATATTAGGGCCAAGTCTCGCCTCGGTACAAAACCTACTTGGTCTAAATGTATTAATTTTGGAATATGCAGTATGAGTCGATTAGAGAGTATTTTGGCAAAGAGTTTTAAGTCTATGTTGAGAAGTGCGATCGGGCGATAGTTCCCACATTGGGATAGATCTTTCCCTTCTTTAGGTATCAGGGATATATAAGCCCTCAACGAGTCTATTGGCATGGAACTATCTCCTTTCAGCTCATTGTAGGCCGCTAAGAAATGTGGAGTCAGGGAAGTCACAAAAAATTGGTAGTAAGTCAGTGTGAAGCCATCAGGCCCCGGGGCCTTCCGTGGTTTTGTTTGGGCCAAGGCCTCATGAAATTCTTCAGCTGTAATCTCAGATTCCAAAGAGTCCCTTACTTCATCCGATAATATGGGCATGCCTGAGGCCCTGATGTATTCAATATCTGACTTTGTCTTGTCCGTCATGGCCTCAGTAGAGTCCTTAGGGTGTAGATTATACAATTGTCGGTAGTACTTAAAAAATTCATCTGCTATACTCTTGGAGGTGTGTACTTTAATCCCCTGGCTAGTTGTAATGTACGGGACAAAGGTGCGCTTTCTCGGGCCACGTAAGGCTCTAGCTAACATCGAGCCCGGTTTATTTGAGAATTCAAATAACGAGCGTCTTGCCCATGCCAGCTTTTGAGCCATCTTTTGAAAAAGCAAGTCTTTCAACTCTCCTCTGACCTTCCGAAGGGCCTTAAGGTGGTCTTCTGCTAAGGAACGTTTGTGTAATAATTCAAGAGAACGCACCTTACAAATCAGCAGATCAATCTGCTTAGTTCTTTCCCTTTTCTTTAAGGCCCCGATCCTAAACTCTCCCCTTAACACACATTTATGCGCTTCCCACACAATCATTGGGCTCATCAATGGATCAACATTTTCTAAGAAGTAGTTTTTGAGGGTCCTTCCCACCTCACTGCGTACTTCAGGAATTTGCAACAGAGATTAGTTCAATTTCCACGTCAGAGGAGAGCTATGTTCCGTGTCTAAGCTTAAAGTCATATGAATGGGTGCATGGTCAGAGAGGGATATATAGTCAATCTGGGAGGAGAATACAAGAGGTAGATCTTTATGCTGAATCATAAAGCAGTCAATCCTGGAGTATGTCTGATGTACATGTGAGAAGTAGGTGTAATCCCTATCATCAGGATGCATAATTCTCCATGGGTCGACCAAACACATGTTCAACAGCTCTATTTTAAGTTTTTTAAGGTAGGAAAAAGAGAGATGTGATGCCCCTCTCGAAACATCGAATAAGGGCTCTTGTGCAAAATTGAAATCCCCCCTAGCAAAAAAACACCCTCCCGGAATTCTAATATGGTAGGTACTAAAGACCTTTAAAAGGCCAGATGATCTGAATTCGGGAAATACACATTCACCAGGGTCACAATAATATTTCCAATTTTCCTTTTCAAAAGCAGATATCGACCTAGCGGATCTACTCGTTCCTCCACAAAGGTCCATGGGACCAACTTGGCAATTAAAATACTTATTCCTTTAGATTTTGACAAGGGAGAGGGTACGTGATATACCGTGGGAAAGTCGCGATTATACAGCCTTGGAATCACTTGCTGCTTAAAGTGTGTCTCCTGCAAGAACACTACCTCGCTATGCGACTTTCTAAGATCATAAAGAAGTCTGGAACATTTCTCTGGTGTAGCAGGGCCACGAACATTGAAAGAAGTAAATTTGACCCCATGTAAAATGGAGTGAGATTCAGTCCCCCCCCACACGGGTCATAATGCCTAACGGAAAAAAAAAAAAAAAAAACAAGGGGAAGGAGGAAATAAATAAATAAATAAATAAAATAGACTCAGAAAAAAGAGAGAGATTAAGAAAGGAATAATAAAAAAGTAGAAACAACCACCAAAAAAAAAAAAGGGAAAAAAAAGAAAAAAAAAATATTTAAAGAAGAAAAGAATATCCAAAAATTGTTAAGTACCGTAGTTAATAAAAGGACCCACTTTATTGGGAAAGAATTCTAAAAAGAATAACAGCAAAAATTGCTAATACGCTCTCCAGTCCTACACTGGAAAAATGAGTGCTAACCTACAAGGGGGTATAGTCAGAGAAAACCGGGAGGGTGCTCCCCTCCTCCCCCGGACCCCCACCACTCTAATTATTTTACACATTGAGTTCGCAATTCTACTTATTTTAAACAATACATAATATTATCAAGAAACATACAGTTGTACAAAACCATACACATATAGCGCAAGTTTTATCACCTACTCCTACCTAAATTCGGGAAGGAAGAAAAATTACCTTTTTGCTAAATTAAAAAATGTGTAACTAAAGACCAAACACACCCCTTGCACCCTGAGAAATATGTGATAATAAGAGGCATGACGTAAAAGGTCATACAATAAATATTAGTAAAAAAAAAACCCACAACAAAAGAAAAGCCCCCCAACACCCCCAAACCTCTCTTAATAGTGACAAAATAGATGATAATCGTGAGAAAGGAAACCCCCCCCAGTTGATATATATACTCCGATTAATACACCCAAGCTTGAATTTCTCGGTATAGTGGGCTGACACTGTTCCCAAAAATAAAATACACAAAATTAGTGTCATATTCCAATATAAAGTGTCTCTATTTAGTGTCAGACAATACTAATTACACCTACCCTTCCCCTATTCAACAATAGTGATCACAGGTGTCTTGTGTTAAAGCTAAAGAAAAAAAAAAGAAAAAAAAAAAAAAAACACACAACCCCCCCAAATTCTTATTAAGTCACAACACCCTATTTCCAGTGGTATGGTTCCCCCGCCCCACCTTCCCTTCACCCCACCTCCCGTGTCCCACCAAATTCATATATTTAAGGATACCGATGTACCCCTAGTGCCCCCAAAAATACAAAAAAAAAACAAAAAAAGGGGGAAAAGTTTTTAACCTATTTATATATATCCCCCCTCTCCTATTCCATCAATACATGGGTTCTCTCTCGTTACATATTTAAAAGGACACACTTTATACAAAATGCACTTCATGATATGTTCCAACCAACAGCCTAATCATGGTGAACTCCCATCCCTACTCTAAAGCCAAGGGGAGTCTCATGTGTTCGTTTGATTTGGGTTCGTTCCGGTTTCCTTCCTTCCATATGCACTTATTGCTAATTGTTTATATAATACAGGTACATGAGAATGAAACTTTCTGTCCATAGGTCCCATACCTCAGTAAGAACCCCAGTCCAGGAATATCAAAAAACTACCAGTATTTCTGAAGTCCCGTGATTAAGGAGTTTTTTACAAAAAAATAAAATATGAGACACAAAAAAAAAGGGAAGGGGGAGGGGGGGCCGGGCAACAAGGGGGGGAGACACTACCATAAGGTGCATCATAAAATCTGTTGTTACCCGTTAATGTAACCGTTCCGCAACTGATGATATTCATCTTGAGTATAGTGAAAGTTTGACAATTTCTTAGACATTAATCATAACTCACGTGACCCGATGCCTAAGATCTCCCTCTGGGTCTTTGTACTTGAACAGGCTGGTTGTTCTGAATAGGGGCCTGGCCCGACCAGCCCGTCGATCTAGGGATATTTTGAAGCCAATTGCGCACTTGTATTGGTTCTGCTCCCAAAAAAGTGTAGAAGGCTGTAAAGGTCCGCCGGGGAACGTAGAATAAAAGACGCCTGCGCTTTCCAGAATGTGACAGTTAGTGGGTAACCCCATCTGTAAGTACAATCATGGCGCTTTGCTAGATCCAATATTGGTCGTAGTATGGCTCGCCTTTGCAAAGTGGCTCTTGAAATGTCTGGGAGGATCTTCACCGATCTTCCCTCAATCTCTGCATCTCCATCTTCCCATGCTTTATGGAGATTAATCTCCTTATGTTGGTAGCGATGTAACCTGCAGAAGACATCTCGAGGCCTGTCCAGGTCAGAAGACCTGGGTCCAGGGATTCTATGCACCCTATCCGGTTCCAGGGAGGGCGGTGGGGTCTTCAGTACCTTATGAAAGAGAGCTATTACTGTTGCTTCCAATCCCTCTGGTCCTATAGTCTCTGGGATACCCCGCAGGCACAAATTATTGCGACGACTACGGTCTTCCAATTCCTCCAAATGGAGTTGCATATTGTTAGCTGTAGCCTCCTGTGACGACTGAGAGAGTTCTAAGGCTAACACTCTGGTTTCCAGGGAAGAAACAGAGACCTCCCCAGCTTCCACCCGCCCGGTAAGGGATTGTATCTCTGCTCTTACCTCCTGGATGTCCCTACTGTGAGCTTCCTCTATGTGGGTAATCAGGGCTTCTATGTCCGCACTCGTAGGGAGGGCTTGCAGCAGAGACCTAAGTTCTTCGTCCAGTCTGCTCTGTTGTCGTGCAGGACTCACTACATCTGCCTGGGAGGCTTCCGCCATCCCCGGGAGTGAAGCAGAAGCTTGAGAGGGGGCGCATAGCCCTGGTGCTGCTGAAACAACTCCGTCGGCCGATAACAGTTACTCGTGGAGCCACCATTGTGTCTTCCAGCGTCGGATGCTGTGGTTCACGGAGGAACCTTCGGATTCCGCTCTGTGGCGTCTCAGGTCTGCTCCCCCTGGTGGCTGATCTTGTTCTATACTTTCTGTGTATTGTCCTACCGTCTTCCCAGCACTTGTCTTCACACTCCCCCCATCATACATTTATCGTTTAGGACATTTGTCTATTTTTGGATTTTATCACTTATATATTGTCACTTTTAGCACATAGCACTTTATCTACGGTTTTGTAATTTTTCATTTGATATATCTTTGGACTTTATCACGTTTTAGTGTCACTTTAAGCACTTAGCACTTTACTTTTGTTTTTTCATTTTCTATTGATATATTGTCATTATATTGTACCTGATTATTACCTTCAGCGCAGCACCATCATTTTATATACTTTTTTCTTGTGGCTACGGATTGACCATTTCGGTGTTTGCAGCAAATTTCTTTCTCTAGTAGCTCGGGAATATCTATATCTTGTTTATGACTTAACAATAAACACTTACGGTAAATTCTAACCTTTAATTGACCATCTAAAATGAGCTCCTTTAACCTATGCATTATGACTAGCTGAATGAAAGAAAAGGACTTGATCCCCTATTCACACGCTCAATATGGATGGGGGGAATTTCTTCTGCTGAGTTATTGCATTCTGACAGAATACACCGATCAGCATCGCCTGCTGGTGGCACTGATTGAAAAAATTTTCCAACAGGCTGCTTGTACACAAGTCAATTGATACCAGCTGAATTTTGATCCATGTATGGAGCATTTTCTTTATAAAAGATAAGCAGTCTTTTTATCACTTTTTATACAGTATATCTATCACAGCAAGGTCTTTACCATAGATTTTAGGCATTATCGAATAGAGTTATAATTTACAGTAAACTAAAATAGAGGAATAAACAAAAAGGTTAATCCATATAAGTACATAGTTCAGGTAAAAGGTGGGAGAATGCAGTTTTTTTAAAACCATGTTCACTAAAATGTAGGTAATCAATCAATCTGTCACTTTTTCTAATTTGTTGTGTAAATAACTATGGAAGTATGGACTTACAAAAAATATTTTTCCTAGAAAGATGTGTAAAACTAAAGTAGAAAAAAAGGGTAGCAGAATAAGTAATTTTTTTTGCAGTAGTCGATGACACAAGAAAAAAGTTTTATAGCCTTCTAACAAAATCAGTCCAATAAACGAATAGCCCTTCACAAAGTCATATGTGTACAAATAAGTGGCTTTTAGATCCCAATGGATTAGTGAGAAGTTTTACATAATCATTGCTGCATGGGAGACCTTACACATTAATGTTACTAGAACTGGGTGCCCCATTTGTTGTCTCACTCAATAAGCACTTAAAATAGTCACTGCACAACTAACACAGATAATGGAAATAAAGTATATGACATTCTCTGTGCAAGCTAATAAAAAGAAGCATTGTGCAATTTACACATTTTCAAGTGATGTTATTGATTCTTCGTTGACTTTTTGTTTAGTGGATCCAAGAGGCAATGACCTGACCAAAGGAATTTGTTCATACTTTCAAACAAGTGCAGCAAACTGAGAGGAGAATACACAACACTTATACTTGATAATGTTTTTTTAAGGTTCTGAACCATTAATCATCTGTGAAAATAAAGGGTGTGAAAATCTGCAAAACATGCATGAAAATTGCAAGGTGTACCAAAATGTCTTTGGATAACCTTGAGGTAAAGGTTGGAGATCTGGATGAAAATGTGAGATTTTGTTACTTAAGGACACAGAGCTAGAAAGAATCCTCCAGTGAACACATAGAAGAAATTATTTGTGGAATTATGTTCCCCAAAGTCAATTCATTTGCACCTGACCAGCCCTCTAAAATCTATACCTCAGGTGAGCCATCCAGCAGGCATAATATACTAGATTAATTATATATACAGCAAACATGATAAGGTTCACTTTCATAAAAGCAATCTGTTACTAATTTGGAAATGCGCTGCCTTCAAGAATGAGCAGAAACCATAAGTGGGTATATGTATAAGACCCCTGCATTGCAAAATGCCACTTACATTCACTTTGATTTCTTTTATCCAACTGTCTCTAACAGTCCAGTGTAACATAACATCACAGATGGGGATGGAACAATCTATTCTGGTCTATATTCCAATTATTAGGGATGAGCTTTGGGTTCAATTTGAACATGAATTTGGTATGTTCAAAGCCTGTTCACAGTTAGGTGAACCGCCTGCAAAACTGGCACAAACTGGATAGTTCATACAACGTCACACAACGTCACCCAGCATCTCCAGCTGCTTTGTTTCCAAACACTGTCAAAAGCGTTCAGCATAGCAGCAAGGCAACATTGTTAGGAACTGGGTCATCGTGACTGATGAGAATTTACATTGCTGGATGACATTATTAACCACTTGAGCTCTAGAAGGTTTTGCCCCCTTCATGACCAGGCCATTTGTTGCTATTCAGCACAGTGCTACTTTAACCAGCAATTGCTATGTCATGCAATACATAGTTACATAGTTAGTCAGGTTAAAAAAAATGCAAGTCCATCCAGTTCAACCCAAAAAAAACATACAATCCCACATACTGTGCACAATCCTTTACCCACAGTTGATCCAAAGGAAGGCAAAAAACCCCAGCAAAGTAGGTACACAAATTAATTTTATATAATCTTTTTTACACAAATAGAGCTTTCCTTTGATGTATTTGATCATCAATGGGTTTTTTATTTTTTTGCTATGTAAATGAAAAAATGATCGGCAATTTTGAAAAAAAAAGATCAATATTGTCTACGTACTATTATAAAACACATACAACAAAATCTAATTTCTTCATATATTTAGGCCAACATGTATTTTGCTACAAGTTTTTGGTAAAAAAAAAACAAAACCAATAAGTGTGTATTAATTGGTTTGTGTGAAAGTTATAGCATCTACAATCTATGATTGATATATATATATTTGAACATTGATAAATCCTGTTGTACTGATGACCTATTTAATTTTTTTAAGTCCTTAAAATGCCAGGACAGTACAAATCCCCCCCCCCATTACATCTTTTTGGAAAGTAGACAGTCTTGGATATTTAGTAAGAGGCATTTCAAGTTATTTGAAGTTGCCATTTTTCATCAGTTTTTTGGGGAAAATTAAGATATTAAATACAATTTTTTTTTCATTTGTTTAACATATTTTTACAAGTGCAGTACAGTGTCATAATTTGACTGGCATGACAGTGATCAGGGATACTGACTGGTGACAGTATGAAAAAAAAAACAAAAATGTATTCAAGTTTTTTTTAAAGATTTTTAACTTTTTGTTTTCTTTTTTCTAAACATTTTCTCCTTTTTTAACATTTTTTACATTCTTTCATCAGAGTAATTCAGTGTTACCATAGTGACAATGTACTACTATAAGGGGGGGGGGGGGTAATCAGGGATTTTTTATTTTTATACTTTGATTGCTGTTACAGTGATCATCATGTTTTGAACTGTCATGAATGAGTTACATTCAAAACAGCTGTGATTACTATTGTGTGCTGTGATTGGCACACAGCTATTACATGGTACAGGGTGCTCTGCTTGGCCCGGGTACCATGTAATAGCCATGGGCTGTGGGTCAAGGGGATAGGATGTGGAAATAAGGACCTTATTCCTTCAACATGGGTACAAGTAGGCTTTGCTGCCCCCCATGTCAGATCATCAGACCAATGTTGAAAGCATATTCCCTGGTATAATACAGGAAGGGATCCATACACTTGCTTCTCTCCCTTTCCTAAGCACCAAGGCTGCTTGCCTGAATAAAGGTCTGGTATGAGAACCCTACAACTTTGTGCTTTGGTAAATGTCCTCCATGAGAGTGCCCCGCTTCCCATACATTTTTTTAACAATAACTTGCAAATCATACTCCAAAGAGACAGAAAAAATAATTAGATTCAGCCACCACAGACTTCAATAGGATTCAGCTCTAAGTTCAGGGTTTGCAGACTTTCTGCTGTGTTCGCTGATCCTCCTGGGAACTAAACTTTGCTCAGTTTGCCCATCCCTACCAATTAATGTTGCATGCTGGCACTACAAGTTCTTTCAGTAATACAGCCACCACCTCCCTTTTACATGAATATGGTTTCTGGATGTAAGCCTCAGGGCTATCTCTGCTAGGGATGTAGTATGAACTTTAAAAAGATAATAGAAACTCTTGTTCTGGGCTGTTTATACCTTCAGAAGGTCTTCACATTTTAGTAAATTCAGAGTAAAATAAATATGTTTTTCACTTTTTTTTTATATATTTCTAGAATAAAAGCTAACATTTTATTTTAGTATGTGAAGGAATCAATGTTTTAGGAAATACAACATTTCTAAAAATGTTATTATCATATTATAATGATCTACGGCTCATGAAGTATAGTCAAAAAAAGGACCATAACTGTGCAAGTGTCTGTAAAGATTCACATCAGTTTGCTATGCTTATTATGACCCTAATAGAAAAAGAATGTCATGTTGATTGCATGTTATGGCAGTTCTAATTCAGAATTTTCCTTTCTCTAGTGCCAACAGCTCCATGGTCATCATTGTCATTGATCACCATTTTTTCCGCATTTTTGATACTTCTTCTGGCCCAGCATCTTCTCTTCATTATCCCAGACCCTTGCTCTATTAAGCTCTATAAGATGCAGAGAATTAAACCAAAGTTTAATATACATACTTAGCACTGGCATGTGCTAAGTATGTACACAGGGAAAAATGTAATAGGAGAAAGGGGAAGGGGTTTTTTTCTTGCAGGGGAAAAAAGGTGTATTTTATCAGAAAATTCCACCTCCTAGAATTTTAATTTAAACTTTAGCACTGCTTTAATAATGATATAAAAAATCATATAGAAACCATATGACTTTCTTTAAAGTGGTTTCTTACATGTAGAAAAGTGGTAACAAATTATATATAAAAAACTCACGTCACTAAATTACTTTTAAAATACACACAGCTACCGATGAACAATAATTAAACAAATCAGAATGTCAAATACAGCTCTCTGCCCTTGCAGATCAATATACAAAGCTAAAATTTAGCTTTCTTAATAAAATGATCAGAGTTATTGTGTATATTTCCATAAGTTACTGCTGGTTTTTAGTTGAGTCAATTGAGTATGAGAAACAAATTGAGTAATTTTAATTAACTAAGTTCTAAAATAAATGGGTTTTAGGTTATCAATATTATATAATTGTATGCATTTGATCTATTCTGCAAATGCTGATAAAACAAAATTATTTTTTACAAATGTTGAGCAAAGTTTGAGGTTATACATTTCACAATGTGTATTACTATATATTTTGTTAGTGATTATCATGTCTCTTAGCAGCTATTATTTCTTGTTGTTTGTAATATGGCTTGTCCACTTGTAAGAAAGCCAAGAACAGATGATCAAAAATCTGGACCTCCACACGGGATTCTTCAGACAATGATAATCTTACTTGTTAATTTTACTTTAGACTCATTTAAAAGATAGATGTTGTTATTGAGCCTAATAAATTGAACTGGCTAGAACCCAAAATGCTGAAGGTAGTTTAATTGGTGATAACAGCTTTAGTATGTTTCCCTTTCTTCTGGTTTTTAAACTACTTATTAAATAATTCTGTGTGTGCAATATGGACAACAAGAAGGATTTACAGAAAAACCTCCAAAGACAAATTTTGCATATAATTTAAAATTGAGCTGCTCCTACATTATAATGTAATAACATGAGCCATTAGTCCATTATTTTTTTCTTTATAAAAAGATACAATGATATACAATTCTAAAAGTTTTGTTTGAACTCATTAAAATTATTGAAGGTTATATTGTCTGTTTACTTTATTTTAAATTGTTGTTTATTTCTGTTTTCTTGAATTATTAGAAATGTGCCACGTTGTACTCAAAGGATTTTGTGGATCACATGAACACAGCTGAAAAGTTGATATTGCCTAACTTATTTGCAATGGAGTTTTGCAGTGTGCATGCACACTCACAGATCTTTCCCATAACACTTGTTAGTATTGCAGAAATATTGTCAGGAAATGAATACAGCTAATGCTACTTCCCCTGCAGCTAATGCTTGTGCACATGTACTAGCACACAGGGGTGTTGGGGCTAGTATGCAGCGTGCACTGACATGAAGGCGCACATTCACTCACATTGGCGCTAAGCTGCCTGTTTAAAGGAGATCCTTTAAATAATTGCTAGATGTTCTTCAGATTCCCCATGATCCTTGTTCCTGTGTTCTTGATTTCTGATCCAGCTTGTTTTGTGATCTTGCTCCATGGATTCTGGAAACTGACCTAAGCTTGCCTCTGAATATTCTCTGCCTGTTTCCCTGGTACTGACCTTGGCCTGCTACAGGACCTTGCTCCTCCTGCTTTCCAGTTTCCTGGTATTGACATCAGCCTGCTTTCTGACCATGCTGCTGGCTCACTGTGTATGACTCTAGCTCACCTTGACTATGTCTCTAACCATGGCAATCACCTTCTACCAAGCTATGGACACCCGTGCTTCTTTGTGCCTTGTACCTCTGTCACCACATTCAAGGGTGCTTGGACCAGAGTCACAAGGGAAGCCCTCTCATCAACTCAGCCTCCAACCAAGATAAGTGACAAATATGTTAAGTGAGAGCAGGGATTGTGGTGGGCCCTGATTGACTTGTGGGTCAGCTAAGAAACAAAGACATTCAGAAGTGCACTGTGAAAGGGAGAGCAGTCAATGGATGATTCAACTGGGAGGCTCCTGTCAGTTGAAGTGAAGTTAGAAAGGAAGATAAATTGTTGTAGGACAGATAATATGAAAGAGGATGAAATAAAGCCAGAGAAGAGAAAAGAGTGGAAAGTCAGTAAATAGTGGGTGTAAGATAATGCCAAACTAGAGTTCTCAGCTATACAAGGGTGTCACTACCTCTCTGGAAGTTATCTTCTATTTTTACTTTTGCTATCCTGTTCTTCCTCCTCTCCTCCTCTAGGGATGTCAGTACACAACCCCCCTTTTTACATCCCGCTCCCCCTAGTACGTCTTCATGTCTTCATCTTTCTCCCCCTTTCAAACACTATCTATTATACTTGTTACCGTTCTCCGTATTTATACAGCTTTTGGTTTGCTCCATATGCAATAACCTGCATCAGCTTCTCCAGTTTATGTCTGGACTGCAAGACTTTTAATTTCTAGTAAGCTGACTTGTACTCCTCAGCTTCCTCCCTTATTTTGCCTTCTGATTCATATTCTCTCAGGATCCAACTGATTATCTATTAGACGCCTAGCGTAGTTTGCTGATGTATCAATAATTCCTACTGGCATTTTTTCTAAATCTTTGTAACTGTGCTTTCCAAACCTTCTTTGTACCAATATCTCTGCTGGTTGTTGCCTGTTTATATATTATATGTTCAAAAATAATAAACAAATTTGACAAGAAGATATCCCAAAGAAAAAAAAAACAAACCTATCTTGCAAAGTGCCAAGGCAAAGAATGTGCCTATGCTAATGCTGGCTTGAACATAAATGCCATATTGTTTAAAGTCAGGGAATAAGAGCAGGGCTTATATAATTTTCAGGGGCAGCAACACCTGGAAGAAGCAATTAATAAAACCATGGCTATTTTTTAGAACAGTGGTCTCCCGGGGGCCAGGTGGACCTTTGCTTGCCTTTATCTGGCCCTTGGGGTACAATTTCTCCCACTGACACCAACAGTGAGACTCGTTTCTTCTTTCTTCCACTGGCACCAATGACAGGGCACTATTCCTCCTCCTACTGATACCAACAATGGGGCACTACTTCTCCCACTGACACCAAGGATAGGGCACTATTTCTTCCCCTGATACCAACAATGGGACACTATTCATCCCACTAATACCAATAATGGAGCACTATTCCTCCCACTGATACCAGCAATGGGGCACTTTTCCTCCCACTGATACCAATAATGGGACACTATTCCTTACACTGATACCAATGATGGAGCATTGTTTACTAACATTGATTTCTACTCCCACTGGCCACAGTCTGGCCCCCTTAAAGTCTGAAGGACAGTAAACTGGCCCTTTGTTTAGAAAGTTTGGAGACTCTTGTTTTAGAGGAAAGAAACATTTATAGGAAACAAAATGAATACTGCCTCTTACAGGCTATCCAACACTAGCAGGAAACAAATGACTATATACTGCTGGAAATGCAGATACATCCAATCATTTTCAATAGCAAATAGACATGCAGGAAGGGGGAACTTTGGCAGAGACTCTTTACCTGTCCTGGTCTAAGTCTTCCTGAAAGAATCATTTGACATCAGACTGCTGAGATTGACATTATAACATGAAGAAAAGAGTCAAAGATGTCATCTTTGACATAAGAAAAAATGTTTTGTTTTTTACAATAAAGGAAAGGGTATGTAGTGCAAGAATGCATGAAGCATGGAACACACATTAGTCTTTCTTTTGTATCCTGCCCCCAGCATACACACCTCCCTTATCATTATACCTGACCAGAGCACTTTTTACAATTTTTTTTCACATAGCGATTTTTCAAATGCAAATTTTTGGGAAGAAAAACACTTTTTTTGAATTTTAATGCACTAAAACACACTATATTGCCCAAATGTTTGGTAAAATATAAAATATGATCGTATGCTGAGTACATAGATACCAAACACGACATGCTTTAACATTGCGCACAACTGTGCAGTGGCTACAGACTACATACATTTTTAAAAGCCTTTAAAAGCCTTTACAGGTTACCACTTTGGATTTACAGAGGAGGTCTACTGCTAGAATTACTGCCCTTGATCTGACATTCATGGTGATACCTCACTTGCATGGTGCAATTGCTGTTTACATATGACACGAGACTGACGCTTGCTTTCGCCTTTGCGCTCCAGCACGGGGGGACAGGGGTGCTTTTTTTTTAATTATTTATTTTGCCTTTTTATTTTATTTTTACACTGTTCCTTTCATTTTTATTTTTTTTTAAATCATTTTTATTGTTATCACAGGGAATGGAAATATCCCCTATGATAGCAATAGGTAGTGACAGGTATTCTTTTTTTAAAAAATTGAGGTGTATTAGACTCTAGATCTCTCCTCTGACCTCAAAGCATCTGACCACACCAAGATCAGTGTGATAAAATGCTTTCCCAATGGCGCTGTTTATATCCGGCAAAACAGAAGTCATGAAATGCTCGTAGCTTCTGGTTTCTTAGGCCATAGAGATGATTGGAGCCATTCTGGTCTTCGATCAGCTCTATGGTCAGCTGGAGGAACCACCGGCTGCTTTCTCAGGTTCCCCAGTGGGACAGGAGAGCCCGAGAAAACCATGGAAGATGGTGGGGAGCGTTCACTCCCACTGCTTATAAAACCAGTCTAGCGGCTAATTAGCCACTAGGATTGCTTTTACATGAAAGCTGACCACCGGATGAAAAGAATGATACCAAGATGATACCTAAACCTGCAGGCATCACTCTGGTATAATCACTCAAAGTCCAGCAACACACCAGTACGTTGCTGGTCCTTGTTGGGCATATATTGTAATGTTCTTTTTTTTCATGCAGCCTGTGAGCTGAATGAAAAAAGAGATTCATCAGTGGGTATGCCCACCATTAGAATACCTCCCTGCATCCACCCACTTCTAATGATGGGCATACATGCACCATTTATTTTTTAAACTGTGGTGGTTAAATCACCTCTAAAGTGCTGGAGTCGCTGATTTACGTATCCTGAGAGCAATCGTTGTTGCTTTTATGATAAATAAATCAGCGCTGCAGCTGAATGGCGTACCTGAAAAGCAAACAATGGTTAACAATAAAACACAGTAAAAAGTAAGGTATAAAATAATTACATACCTGAAAAAATAACATGATAAAACATAGTAACAATAAAAACATTGCAGTTATAAAATACAGTAAAACAGAGCAGAACAATAGAGAGAACACGAGAGAGAATAGAGAAAGAAGAACAATAAAACGACAACTATTTTTGGCTTTTTTATTTTATATTTTTTTTATTTTTTTAACTTTTTTTTACACTTTTATTTGTAACTGTAACTGTAATGGTTCCAGGTCTGGGTCTCTCGAAAAGCGATGGCATCTTTGGAGACCCTGTGAAATTGTGTCCTATGACTGTGCAGTGCTGTACCCTACGCCAATACTCCACTAGTGTGTGGTAGCGTTCGAAACATTCACTGATGCAAAGACCAGGTTGGGCAGGACAGGAGGGGCAATAATAGTGGGTGTCATGCCTATATCCATGTTTTCTACAGACACAACATCTTCTTTGGGTGATTGTTGGGTAGGAGTACCAGCGAGGACATATGGAAAATGCCTCTCATGCAGCCAGCTCACTGCATTTGCATTGGCAAGTTGGTCCACAGCACCGTCTGTCAAGAGAAGGGCTGTGATGATCTCTTCCTGGAATTTAAGGAAGGATCCAGCTCGTAAGCGTTCAGCAGAGCCAATTGGATTAAGTATACAGACACTTTTTTGTACCAGCGTTTGGCCTTACGGGCAATTAAGTACGGAGCCATCAACTGGTCATTGAGGTCCACTCCCCCCATATTAAGGTTGTATTCATGGACACAGAGGGGTTTCTCCCCAACACCAGTCACCATTGGAATTTGGACTGTCCTATCTGCATTATGGGAGGACAGAACGAAAACATTCTGATTATTTCTCCACTTCACTGCAAGCAAATTATTACTTCTCAAGTAGGCTCTCTCCCCCAGTCTAAGTTGGGACTCTACAAGCCACTGGGGTAAGCCTCGGTGATTAGATCGCATGGTGCCACATGCGCCAATTCCACGATCAAACAAGTGACTAAAAAGTGGCACACTTGTGTAATAATTGTCCAGGTGCAAGTGATACCCCTTTCAGAATAAGTCCCAAACAATCTTGCCAGTGCTCCTTATGTAGTCTGTGCAGTTCTCGGGCTCCACTTGACTATCTTTTCCCTTGTAAACCATAAAACCATAGGTGTGCGTACAGGGTGTGCCAGTTGTGTCTGGGCACACCCTAATCACCCCGTGTGGTGCAGATTTCCCCTGTTAAGACCCCTAATATTTCACCAAAGACCCCTAAAGGCTCCAAAAATGTTTTAAGATAAGGTAAAAAATTGTAAAAAATAAAAACTACTGCAAGCAGTCTCTTCCCTACTGACACCGTCAGTATATATACACATTCAAATGTGTTTGAGTTTTGGGGGTGCACACCCTAATGCAATAGGCTGCGCACACCTATGCATAAAACTATATGTATAGCCTGTTGCCCTGTCACAGAGCTTATACATCTTGACCCCATTTCTGGCATGCTTGCTGAGAAGATACTGTTTAAAAGACAAGCGGCCAGAAAACTTAATCAGGGACTCATCAACACAGACAACTTGAGCAAGAAGGGCACTATGGGCTCGACAGGCCTGTCTTTGTCTTCTTGGTGGCACTAGGCCTGGCTCTTTGCTCCATACGAGAGCCCTGCTGTTCTTGCACCTCAACAACAGAAGAAGAATGGAGTCAGGTACGCCTGACCTTAGCAGGGACCACTGCTCTGTCATCAGAGCTATCTGTCAGGGTGCCACTGCTGTCTACTGGTTCATATTCTGAGCCTGAATCTGACAGATAGGTGACTTCCTCTTCACTGTCATGCTCAGAAACGTGTAGGCCTCTTCATTAGTGTACCTCAGATCGGACATTTTTCTAAATTTACTGGTACAACTAGTGCGACTCACAGGCAAAAAGAGCACCTGATTGTCAGAGCCCACTTCAATCGCTACCAAAAAACTGTTAGCATTCGCAGGGATCAGCGAGTGCTGCAGTTATGTGTGTTTTGTAAGTGACAGTGATCGATTGATACTGCACTTGGGTGGGCTGGGCTGGGCTGAGCGGAGGGGCTAAACGCAGGTGCTAGCAGGTATCTGGGCAGATCCTGCTAACACTGCATTTTTGGGAACCCTAAACTACTGGGGATGCTAATATAGATCTGTTCAGATCAAAGATATTGTTTCGTTCAGACACTATACTACTAAGGGAGGTGTATGGTGCGTGCATGGATGTTAGCGCTACTGGCACTAATCTGACGCTGCCTGGGGCTGACGCTGATCCTAACTGACGTAAAAACCTAACTTATGTCACCCACCCGGTGATTAGGGGATTAAACCTTTATTAGGTAATATTCAAGGGGTTCCCTGACGCTATAAAATATGAACTAACTAACCAAAGTCACCCGTGACACTAATATGGTAAACACTGGTGACAGGTGGTGATCAAGGGGTTAAACCATTATTGGGGGGTTAGGGGGCTACCCTAAAGCTACCTGGGCCTACTGCTAACCGCCCTAACACTCATTAGTGTCACAAATGACACCAGTACTGTGATCAGTGAAAATCTAAAAACTGCACTTGGTGACAGGGAGTGAAGGGGTTAACTGGGTGGTGATCGGGGGGGTGAAAAGTGTGCCTATGTGTACTGGTGTTAGTGTAGTGTTGGTGCAACTCACAGTTAGATGTCCTCTCTCTGGAACCGAAAAGAGTTCCACGAGGGGAGATGACATCACTTCCCCTGCCTGTGTTTACACTTACAGGCAAAGGAAGCATTTCATTCATCAGAACCGATCAGCAGGTCCAGCCCAAAAATCATTGGCCTGGACCTGAAGACTGATCAGTTCGTTAACGAATCCGATTGTCGCTGGCGCGAGGGGGGCACCGTATATCAGCATGAGCCGGTCAGGAACTGGTTAAAGATCAACAAGAATAATACCCACAAACATGTGAATAGAAAAACTCATCAAGCTTCTCACCTATAGCCCAGTGGTCCTAGACTTGGCACACTCCAGAGTGCAGGGGGACCTCACCAGAATCCTTTATGGTTAACACGCAGGTTTCGAAGGTAACCCCTTCTTTACTTCTTCATCAGAGCCAAAACAATGTTTTAAAGAATGTGAAAATTCAATCCTTTTATAATTGTAGCTCTGATAGAGTGATAAATGTTGCCAGCTGCTCGTGTCCTCTATTATATTTAGGCAAAGTCACTCACCAGTTTATACAATGGGTCTTGGAACATGTGAATGGTGTGACGTTGAAAAAAGAAAGACCTATAGCAAGGCACATCTGTTTAAGACATAAATGGGGACCTGATTGTCTTAAATTATGGGTAGTGCAGGATATGAAGTTTGGTCCAAAAAAGGGCGACCTAGATAAGAAATTATGGAGGCAAGGTGGATTTTTTAGTTAGGCTTGATAGTACCCTATGGCTTGAATACAGGGTTTACATTTTTACCATTTGTGCATCATTAAGATCATTTTTAGGGGGGCGTGGCCGGACGTGATACAGGGAGGATGTGTGTATGCTGAGCTCCGTCCAGGCATCTCCCATCCATTGCCATCCCTGCTTTATTTCCCTTGGGAAAAAGCCCATCCATTGCTGGGAATGTCCCCAACCCTCTCCGCTGCAAATCCGGCTGGATCTTTCTTCAAATCAGGCAAATCTGAGCTTCCTTAGGCCTCCTGCCTGCCCTGGACTGTCAGCTACCGCCGCCATATTGAGGCCTGCGGCCTGTCCGGAGCCTGACGCTCGCCTACGCCGCGGACCGGGGGACGAACGGATCCTTCCCTGGGAACCTCCCGACCGGGACATCCGAGCTACCACTGAGAGTAGGCAGACACCCACAGCGTGAGGGAGAGCTGAGCGGGATCCTCTCCTTCCATCCCGGATCCCCCCGCGGCCTGCCGCCACTCCCGGGCTTCTCCACCGGCCATCCTGGACTCTGTGAGTACGAGGGCTGTCGCCCGAGCCTTCTTCTCTGCTGTACCTGACCCCAGAGTCCCTGTATCTTAGACCCAAGAGACCCGGTCCGGGCCTTCAGGACAGACCGCAGCTTCGGCCTAGTCCTGGAAGTCGGCGGCCATCTTGGTACTCCAAGTACCCCCACAACCTATTCCCTGCAGTTTAACCAACTACAGATCGCTTCCAGACACCAAATTCTTTCATATACCTGCAAATCTTACAGCTGCCACCTCAGCACTCCCTGATCCTTAATGTGACCACCCCCAGACTGGCGTGCAGGGAAGCAGACATGTAAGAGGAGTCCTTTGATCCCCGTCTCTTTAAGAGATGCTCCTACAAAGCTAACAGTTCCCTATTAATCGCAGGAGCGATATCATAACAAGACATCAGACCCTTCCTAACACTGCATGGGGAAGATTGGCTTCCAGAAGGCAATATATAGAGGTTTTATCCCACCGCCAAAGTCGCAGACCCCTAATACCATGGAGCGATTCTTATATAAACAAAGATCCCCGATCCCCAGTGAACAACCGAGATCCTCGGACACTGCTGACCCACATACTCTGCCGGAAGGCATGACCCAAGATGATAACAGGGCTCAATCCTCCCAACACTCTCTTCCACCCGATCACCCCGTGGATGTAGTGACAGTAGCTGTCCTAGACACAAAGTTGAACTTATTACTACACGAATTAACCCGCAGCATTGCTAAAGAAGTGAGCAAAATAGCACATGAGTTACGGGGTGAAATCGACCAACTAGGTGAACGCACCAACACATTGGAGAACAAATTCGATGAACTGACCCAATATGTACATGTTCTTGAAGAGGACAACTCCAACCTGAAACATACAGTCTCCCTACTTCAACTTCAACAGGAAGACCTGGAAAACTGTGACAGACGCCAGAATCTGAGGATTAGGGGAATCCCTGAGACGGTGAACGACAAGGAACTACGTCCCTACCTTTTAGGCCTATTCGTCACTTTAGCCCCACACATTCCGGACATAGACTGGCGTATGGACAGGGCGCATAGATCTCTGGCCCCAAAGCCTCCTCCTACTGCCAACCCCAGAGATATTATTGTCCGCTTCCACTTCTACGAAAGCAAAGAAGCCCTCACACTTGCAACGCGGAACAAGTCACGTATTGACTATAAACAACACAAAATCCAGATATTCAACGATCTCTCCCCAATCACTTTGGCCAAAAGGCGCAGTTTCCGTCCTGTTACTACCCATCTACAAAACCATCAAGTTCCATACCGCTGGGGATTCCCCTTCCGCCTAACCATTTCCAAAGATGGTGTTCAACATTCCCTGAGAGACCTTTACGAAAGTGAAGCCTTTATCCGCAATCTAGGTCTTCCCCCCTGCCCGAGGAAGATTCTATACCCCAAGCTTCGAACCCCAAACCACTTACCACACCAGCCAAAATTTGGACCCCAGTTCAACGAAGATCCCAGAAGAACTTCTCTACCCCACAACGAGCCAATCGTCACAGATATCCAACCTGATGTGACTTATTATTTTTTATTTTTTATTTTCTCAATTTTTCTGCCCATTTTTCCATGACCAGATAATATTTACCATGGTTATCCTAGTGACCTCACAGTGATCGGGTCACTTTGTTGAGAGGTCACACCTCTTACCGATGTCTTTGTTAGATGCCTTCTTGGGGGGGGGTTTCCCCCCCTTTAACTTTTCTTTTTTTTTTTCTTTTCTTATATATACTTCTCTGACATATAACAGCTTGTCTTAAGATTTATCTACCTGTTCATAATTACATGCCAAATACCTATGCTCCTCCTGTCTGTTTGTTCTTTTTTTTTTTTTTGGTTTTACAAAAAACAGAGACGAGGATCTCCCCACCTCCCCTCCTCCTCCATTAAACCCTGCAGGCTAACATGCCCCCCCTCATGACCCAAGCCTTATGCCTGGGCAGCCTGAAATTTTTTCTCAGGCTTTTCAAAAATTATTTTTTCTTTTTTCTTTTTTTAACATTTTTTTTCTTATGCAATTTAGTTCCTAATTTTTTTACCTCCTTTGGAGTTTTCATATGCAGGTCTTTTTTCTTTTTTTCTCTTTTTGACCTATATATGTTTTTTCAGTGTTGTACTTACATCAATATAACAATTGTAAGCAATGTTTGTTTTCAAATGTTCCTTTTTAAGGATGCTCATTTATATGCTCTCAGTCTTTATACTGCATTAGCACTTTTTTGTTTAACCAAATATGGCCCTCAAAGTTTACTCTTGTAATGTTAAAGGATTAAATTCCATAGGCAAAAGGTGGCAGGCCTTAAAAGAATTTAAATCATCCAAAGCAGAGGTAATTATGGTTCAGGAAACCCATTTTAAGCCCAGTGGCTCCTTTAAGTTTGCTTCTAGACACTTCCCCGTAGCATATACTGCCTCTGATCCCTCTGGAAAAGCGGGAGTGGCAATTCTTATTAAACACACAAGCCCAATAAAAATACTCTCCTCCTACCTAGATCCTCACGGTAGGTTCATATTCCTGAAGTGTAGTCACTTATCTACCTCTTTTTCCTTGATTAACATTTATGCACCAAATGTAGGACAAATCGGTTTCCTTGAAAACGTTTTTGAGAAACTACAACCCTTCTCCCAGCCTTTCATGATCATGGGAGGCGACTTCAATGTGTGCATGTCCCCGACCAGGGACAGGAAAACTCTATTCCAAACCACCCCACAATCTTCCTCTAAGAAACAATCAACATCCTTTTGCAAACTAATTAGATCCCATAATCTATTTGATTCTTGGAGGATAAAACACCCGACCCAAAAACACTATACATTTTATTCTCATCCCCACAAGTCTTATTGTAGACTAGATTACTTCCTTATTACAGGCCCTCTATTGCCCTATGTAGTATCTTCTGAAATAAATCCTATTACCTGGTCGGATCATGCACCCATTGAACTCAATGTATTATTGACGAAGTCTTTTACTAAAACTTGCCACTGGCGCCTCAATGAATCCTTGCTTAAAAACCCTTTATCTCAAACCCAACTACAGCAGAAACTAACTGAGTTTTTCCAGCTTAATGATGGTTCTGTCCCGGAGATTTCCACCCTGTGGGAGGCCCATAAAGCCTTTTTTAGGGGTGAATGCATAGCTATAGGCTCACGCCTAAAGAAAGATTCTGTACAACTCAAAAAGGATCTTATCACCCAACTACAGACAGCGGAAAGAACGCTGTTGGCCTCACCCACGGTGGAAAAACTGAGAAATGTCATCTGAATCCGAGACCGGATTAAGTCTTTCGATATGAATCAAATTTCTAAATCCATGTTGTGGGCTAAGCAAAAATTTTACGATTATGCAAACAAACCACATAGGATGCTAGTGAACAAATTAAAACCACGGCCCTTTCTATCTATACCCGGCCACCTGATACAATCTGACAGCACCCCCACATACTGTCCGAAAGCTATGTAAAAGGTCTTTGGAGATTTTTATAAGCGGCTTTATAACTGTTTAGGTCCTGATTCACATCCTCAATTCTCACAATCAGAGTTTGATAAATTTATAAATTCCCTCCCGCTACCAAGGATCTCTGCTGACCATCTATCCTCCCTTAACTCTCCGATTACTGGGGAGGAAATAGGAGAGGTGATTAAAAATCTTCCAACCCACAAATCTCCGGGCCCTGACGGTCTCCCTTACATCTATTATAAAACCTTCACACATATTTTAACCCCCTATCTACAATCCCTATTCTCCACCTTTTTTAAGGGATCCATCCCGCATTCACAATTCTTACATGCCAATATAACGGTAATCCCTAAGCCAGGTAAGGATCCTGCATTACCCGACAACTACCGCCCAATTGCTTTATTAAACTCAGATTAAAAGATTTTCACTAAGATATTAGACAATAGATTATCCCCACTTTTAACGCTCCTGATCCACAGAGACCAGGTAGGATTTATACCCTCGAGACATGCTGGAGATAATACAAGAAGAACCATAGATCTGATAGACCTAATAAACAGAACTAAACGTCCCATCTCAGTCTTGAGCTTAGATGCTCAAAAAGCTTTCGACCGTTTAAGTTGGCCCTTCATGTTCGCAGTCTTAACCCGATTTGGATTCTCAGGCCCCTTTATAAGAGCTCTACATACCCTATACTCCCTCCCTACGTCTCAAGTCCAGCTGTCCTCCTATATTTCGCAACGATTTACTCTCAGTAATGGTACGAGACAAGGCTGCCCTTTGTCACCCCTATTATTTATATTAAGTCTAGAACCTTTAGCAGCAGCTATTAGATCCCATCCTAATATTAGAGGAATCCCACTACGACATCAGGACTACAAACTCTCTCTTTTTGCAGACGACATTCTGCTCACCATCACACACCCCGAGATTTCATTACCCTCCTTACACGAAACCCTCTCCACATTCGGATCCTTATCAGGATTTTGTATTAATCAGACTAAAACAGAAGCTCTCCCCATCAATATACCCTCAGATACACTCAGCTCCTTACAAAACAGATTTAAATACAGATGGTGCCAGACTTCACTAAAATATTTAGGAATTCATCTTACCCCTTCATACCACTCTCTTTATCAATCCAATTTCCCTCCTATGTTCGCAGAAATTGCTAAACTCCTACAACATTGGTCTTCCATCCCAATTTCCCTCCTTGGTAGGATTAACGTTCTTAAAATGTCGGTTTTGCCCAAATTATTGTACCTTTTTGAAACACTTCCGGTCCCAGTCCCTATGTCGCAGTTGAAAAATCTCCAGAGAAAGTGCCTTAACTTTGTTTGGAACAATGCATCCCATAGAATTGCTCAATCGGTAGTCCTTTCTCCTAGAGCTAAAGGTGGATTAGCCTCCCCCGATTTTATTAAATATTACTATGCCTCTCATCTTAGAGTATTGACAACATGGACCTCAAGGAAGGCCGCAAATAGATGGGCCGAAATTGAAATGGGGATTACTGCCCCTGTACATCCATGCTATCTATTATGGCCTTCCTCTAAGAAATTCATACCCCAACTAAGGTCTCTGTGTCTCTCCCCAATGCTTTTTACGCTATCAATCTGGAAAAGGTGTAGAGACAAATTTCACCTCTCCTTACCTTGCTCACCTCTCCAGAATTTCCTTTTTAACCCAGAAATTCCGGACGGATTATCATATCTGGACACACGCGAGGATGTTTCAGCTGCGACATTTAGTTCACCCAGTAACACATAAGCTTTTACCTTTTTCAGTCCTTAAAGAAAAACACACCCTACCGAAATCTACAGAATACTTCTACTTACAAATTAAACATTTTTTCCAATCCTGCTTCCCCTCCTTATCTTTAGAAAATCCCACTCCTTTTGAATTATTGTGTACAATTGGCCCATACGAACCAAACTTAATCTCATCCATATATAAAATACTCCAGACAACACCCCCTTTAAATGACTCCATACATAGATACATGACAAAATGGTCCAAAATGCTAAACAGATCAATTTCATTAATAGATTGGGGTAAAATCTGGGAGTCGGCTTTTAAAGTTTCCAGATCTGTGGCACAAAAGGAGACCGCTATTAAGATAATATTTCTTTGGTACAAAACTCCTGAGTTGCTACATGCCCAAAATGCATCTCTTTCTAGTTTGTGCTGGAGATGTGGACGGTCCGTAGGTACGCACCTTCACATTTTCTGGGACTGTCATGTCTTAGGTACGTATTGGATTGAGATACAAAATCTATTGCAGTCACTTTTCGCCACATCTATTTCCATTAAAACCCATACATTTCCTGTTAGGTCTACCTTTTCCGGGTATTCCTAAACCACTACAGAGATTAGGGTCTTTTGTACTTTTGGCAGTAAAAAGAGCCATCCCTAGACTTTGGCTCTCTACCAACGCTCCCACTTTACACCACGTCCTCTCCATTATTACAGATATGCGTAAAATGGAACATTTAACAGCAAAAATTGAAGGTAAAGCTCCCCAATTTGAAAAAATTTGGAAACCTTGGGATGATTCAAAATTTTCAAAATTTTCTTCTGAACCTTCCATTTCTGCTCCTTTTTGATTCCAACTTACACGTCCTCTTGAGCATCCTTGTGTTTTGAATATGTAATTGAGACAGAAGCATAGATACTGTATGGAATTATTTCTCTCTTAATATATGACCCAATTCGGGAAGAAGCTGATTTCTATCTATACAGATATCCTCACCATGCTTCTATACAATGTTTGCACTAATTTTATTTTGATTGTTTATATGTAAATTGTCATGACTTTTCCTTATACTTTTTGTTATGATGATTTATATTTGTTGAAAAATTATTGAAAAATAAAAAATTTACAAAAAAAAAGATCATTTTTATATCTGTGAGTCCATTCATCATATTATTGTTACTGGACAAGGTTTCCTCATATTTATATATATTTTTTTATGTTATTCAAAATAATATATAAATGTAGTATAATTTGAGATTCACATGTTGCGGGTAAAGACCCCTCAAAGATTTGTGCAGAAGAAATTACTATTCTAGGATGATTGTTAAGTCTTACACATTATGTGTCTATTGAGAAACAAATAGCGTAATAGACAAAATAGGCGCTATTGGAGAGTCAGCTCAAGTCGTGTAGGTGTGCGGTGGCGTCGTGATGCAAACAGCATTTCTCGGACAAAGCCACTTCTTAAGGACTTTGGGAGCTATTTTATTAGACTTGACCATCACTGATAAACTCACTTGAAAACAGAAACAAAATAAATCTTCAAATATACAGTGCATAATATGCACAAAAAGAAAGAAAAAAGAAAATTATAACCAGACACAAAAAAGAAGAAAATGGTAGACTTAAATTAACCAATGCAATGTAAATATGTGTATAAATGTGAAAACGGAGTTAAATGTAACCATTACCTATCAGGATATAAATGATTTAAACTAATAAATAGACATGTGCACACTGAAATATTTCGTTTCGGAATTTCGTTTTCGTCTGAAAAATAAATGTATTTAGTTACTCCCGAAATTCGTTTTTATTTATTTCGTTTTTCGTTAAAAATTGCATTCGTCCGAAAATCCAAATTAAGGTCGAATCTGTCATTGAAGGCTTATGGTGTCTGTCGAATGTTCAAAGAAGATTCGACGGAGCAGCTAAATTGTACGACGCCATATAGTTTACCTGCTCCGTCGAATCTTCTTAGAACTTTCAACAGACACCACAAGCCAAAGTACGTGTGTACTTAGTTCTAGCTATTTTACTGCTCCTCCTCTTTGGTTACAGTCAGCCAATAACATTCATCATCATCATTATTTTTATCTATCTTTTCTCCCCTACGTCGAATCTTTTCTCCCCTACGTCGAATCTTTCCTCCCCTACGTCGAATCTGTTCTCTCCTACGTCGAATCTTTCCTCCCCTACGTCGAATCTTTCCTCCCCTACGTTGAATATTTCCTCCCCTACGTCGAATCTTTCCTCCCCTACGTCGAATCTTTCCTCACCTACGTCGAATCTTTTCTCTCTATGTAGAATAATCTTGGACTAATAGAGTTAAGGTTAGGCACATTCGACCACAGGTTTGATGGACACAGATTGTTATTGTCATCATCATGTCGAATCTCCTATCTATATCGAACTGTTGTAGCAACGAAAACGAAAATAAAGCATTTGTTTATGTCGGATCTTTCGTTTTTCGGACTCTGCACTTTCGTTATCGTTTGTTAAAACAATAACAAAAATACCTGAAATTCGGACGAAAATGCATTTGGATGAAAACGAATGCACATGTCTACTAATAAAGAGAGTAAAACTTGCCATGGGAGGAAGAAGCGTGAATACAACTTAGCCACCTCAATATCAGACACTTTCACCCCTTCCTGCCCAGACCATTTTTAAGTTTTCAGCTTAGTCACACTTTGAATGACAATTGCTCAGCCATGCAACACTGTACCCAAATGAACTTTTTATGATTAATTTTGAGAGGGCTAGAACTTTCTTTTGATGGTATTTAATCAGCACTGGGTTTTTTTTTTTGCTATATAAATGAAAACATTTTGAAATAAAACACGATTTTCTTAGTGTCTGTTATACAATTTTGCAAATATATAATCTTTCTTCATAAATTTAGGCCACAATGTATTTTGCTACATTTCTTTGGTAAAAATAACCCAAATCAGTGTATGTTATTTAGGCTGTGTGAAGGTTATAGTGTCTACAAACTATTGTATATACTGTATATTACAGTATATTGGAAGATTGATCAATAGTGATGTACTGACTGCCTATCTCATTTCTTTAGGCTCCAAAATTTCAGTACAGCATAAATAACACCACAAATGACACCTTTTTGGAAAGTAGACAGTTCAAGGTATTTAGTAAGAGGCATTATGAGTTATTTGAAGTTGTATTTTTTGTCATAATTTTTGGGGAAAGGAAGAAATCTTATATTTTTTTTTCACAAAGTTGTCATTTTAATAAGTTATGTCTTACCCACAGCTTATACATACTTAGAATTACACCCCAAAACACATTCTTCAATGCCTTCTGAATATGGGGATACCACAAGTGTGAGACTTTTTTACAGCCCAAATACAGAGGGGGCCAAAAATCAAGGAGCACCTTCTGGCTTACAAGGAGCATAAATTATGCATCTAATTTACTGACTACCTTTTCATTTTTGGATCTCACGGAGCACCAGGACAGTGGGAACACCCACAAAATTACCCCATTTTGGAAAGCAAACACTCCAAGGTATTTTCTAAAGGGCCTAATGAATGTTCTGAAAATATTTCTATTTACCACAACTTTTGTAAAATGCAGGAAAGAAAATTATTATTTTTTTGCACAAAGTTGGAAATTGGCCCAAAATTCAAGGAGCACCTTTAAGCTTTCTATAGGCATAAAATATGCATCTAATTTTCTGACTACCTATCACATTTTTGGAGGCCCTGAAGCACCAGGGCAGTGAAAATACCCATACAACTACCACATTTTGAAATGCAAAAACCCCAAGGTATTTTTACAAGGCATGGTGAGTCTTTTGAAGACTTTATTTTTTTGCTACAAGTTTTTAGAAAATGTGGAATGAAAATGAATTTGTTGACACAAAGTTGTCAGTTTAATTAGATATTTCTTACATACAGCATGGACATACTTAGAATTACAACCCAAAACACATTCTGCTACTCCTTCTGAGTGTGGCAATACCACATGTGTGAGACTTTTTCAGTGCCTGGACTGATTATGTACTAAACATTGTATCTTGTGTATCACACAAATCAACCAATTGTATCAAAACCAATGTACTGTAATGGTCAAGAAAGGAAAAACAAAAGAGTTTCTGTGGTTCCAGGAATGCAGTTGTCCACAGGGGATGGTGGGGACTGGGGTCATGCAGGAAATCGTCTGTTGGATGTGCAGATGGGTAAGCTCAGGTGCAGGCAGAGAAATGGTCAGCATACAGGCAAACGATTGGTCCAGGCAATAGGCAGAAACATGATCAATAAACAGGCAAATCAGGAAGACTGATTCTAGCTACAATGGTCTGGCAAATAATGTGACATACAAAGCGCACAAAGTCACTGGGAAAGATTGTCCAATAATTCTAAATATGGATGTGCTACACTAGCTAATCCCACGTGGGCTATTTGGGTTAGCTCCAACTACTGTAAAATTTTTGTCATTGGAAATGATAATGTCACATCAGATATTTTGCCATATCAGTAATTTATTTATTTAATTTATTTCAGGTACTTATATAGCATTGTCAATTAACGCAGCACTTTACATATACATTGTACATTCACATCAGTGATTATTTTTCACAACCAATTTGTGTTTTTGGACATTTTTTTTTACAGATACATGGCACAGCCATGGGGGAAAATTATGCCCTTCTTATGCCAATCTAATAATAGGGTAATGGGAGGAATTTTCAATATGGATCAACAACCCGTTCATGAGATATATCGTGCACTGTGCAGTTTTGTCTCCTTTGTAATACATTTAACTGCGTAGGATTATGTTTCACCTATGTAGTTGACCCCTTTGAATTTATGTTCTTGGACCTTGAACTTACCCATTAAACTAAGAATGATTGTAAACCCACCATTCTTCATGGTGCAATAATATACCAATGGGATAATTTAATAGGCTCAAGAGGACTTGTACCAAAGGGGGGGATTATAAAGAACAAAGTGTAATCCTGAATGACAAATTTAGGAAGAAGGGATATTCTGAGAACATAGTCAGACATGCATATGATAGATATTTGTGTGACCAAACTAACATTGGTGAAAAACAGGCATGCAATAGCAATAACAATAATGTGAGATTGATCACGAGTTAAAATGGTAAGTAACTACCATATTATCACCAAAATTAACAGGAGATATTGGCATATTTTACTTTTTGACCCAAAATTAGGCACTATCCTCCTTCGGGCCCCGGAGATCATCTTTAGAAAGCTTAAAGACATAATTGCAGCTAGTGGATTAGAAAGTATCAATGAGATAGGTCAATGGACATTCAAACTTATTTTGATAATAGGACAGGAATCTTCCAATGTAAGAAATGAGGATGACTAACATATCAGTTTATAACCCATGGGCAATCCTCATTTAATCACACTCCAGGGAATGAGTACAACATAAGACAATTTATTACATGCTCCACTGAATGTGTTGTGTATGGCCTGAGGTGTTTTTGCAACCTCTTATATATGGGGCATACCAAACGGATCCTACGGAAGAGAATTGGGGAGCACTGTAGACTTTTAGAGGATGGCTCGGACAAACACAGTGTTCCACGCCACTTTCTACAATCCCATAAGAAAAACACAGGGGCTTTAAAAGTCTTTGTTATAGAACATACATTTTGGTCATCCATATCCTTGCAAGAAGATCTGAACAAATTCACGGGGTGGGCAACTAAATTGCAAATGAGGTTTAATGTGGAAAAATGTAAAATAATGCATTTGGGTGGCAAAAATATAAATGCAATCTACTCACTGGGGGGAGAACCTCTGGGGGAATCAAGGATGGAAAAGGACCTGGGGGTCCTAGTAGATGATAGGTTCAGAAATGGCATGCAATGCCAAGCTGCTGCTAACAAAGCAAACCAAATATTGGCATGCATTAAAAAGGGGATTAACTCAAGAGATAAAGCGATAATTCTCCCACTCTACAAGACTCTGGTCCGGCCTCACCTGGACTATGCTGTCCAGTTCTGGGCACCAGTCCTCAGGAAGGATGTACTGGAAATGGAGCGAGTAAAGGGCAACAAAGCTAATAAAGGGACTGGAGGATATTAGAGGGTTCTTTACTGTAAGAGCGGCAGGGATGTGGTTTCAGCGGGGCACATCGATAGTTTCAAAAAACTATTAGATAAGCACCTGAATGACCACAACATACAGGGATATACAATTTAATACTGACATATAATCACACAAATAGGTTGGACTTGTGTCTTTTTGCAACCTCACCTACTATGTAACTATGTAACTATATTGACATGATAGATGCTGCAGTTGCTGTTGCTGCAGGTTTGTCGGCTGCACATCCATGATGCAAATCTCCCGTTCCACCACATCCCAAAGTGATCTATTGGATTGAGATCTGGTGACTGTGGAGGCCATTGGAGTACAATGAACTCATTGAGTTAAAGAAACCAGTTTGTGATGATTTGAGCTTTGTGACATGATGAATTATCCTGTTGGAAGCAGCCATCAGAAGATAGGTACACTGTAATCATAAAAGGATGGACATGGTCAGCAACAATACTCAGGTAGGCCATGGCATTTAAACAATGCAATGCTCAATGATATTAAGTGTGCCAAAAAAATATCCCCCACACCATTACATCACCACCACCAGCTGGAACCGTTGCTACAAGGCAGGAGGGAACCATACTTTCATGTTGTTTATGCTAAATTCTGACCCTACCATCTGAATGTTGCAGCTGAAATAGAGACTTATCAGACCAGACAATGTTTTTCCAATCTTCTATTGTCCAATTTTGGTGAGACCGTGCGAATTACAGCCTCCATTTTCTGTTCTTAGCTGACAGGAGTGGCACCTGGTGTGGTGTTCTGCTGCTGTAACCCATCTGCTTCAAGGTTTGAAGTGTTGTGCATTCAGAGATGGTATTCTGCATACCTTGGTTGTAACAAATAGTTATTTGGGTTACTGTTGCCTTTCTATCATCTCTGCCCATTCTCCTCTGACCTCTGGCATCAAGAAGACATTTTCCTCCACACTTATATGACATCCTTCAGAAGTCCATATATGTAAAAAGGAATGTCCATCTATTTAATCCTTCTTAAACCATCCACTGTGTGTTCAGTAGTGTATCTTCACCTCCAAACATGCTCTCTTTCATGTAGACAATTGTGCCATGGACTTCTGTGTTCTTCACCACACATAGACATACACTGGCACACACCAGATTTTAGGACCCAATATTTTGTGGGTCAGCTTGCATTTAACAGTACAATCACTTGCTCTGGACCTCCTATTCTTCTCTCTCTCTATGTCTATGTGTGGTGAAGATCACAGGACACACAAGTCCACTGCACAATTGTCTGCATGAAAGAGACCACATTTGGAGGTGGAGATACACTATTGAACACACAGTGGATGGTTTAAGAAGGATTAAATAGATGGACATTCCTTTTTACATACAGTATATGGACTTCTGCAGGATGTCATATAAATGCACATTTATGTGTTTATAATAGGAATGAGCTTTCTGTTCGGGTCGAACATGAGTTTGACTAGAAACATTGGCTGTTTGCCCGTTCGTCGGAAACCGAACATTATGGGCTGTTTGTGCCAAATTTGAGTGGCGCGTAATGGCCCATAATGCACAATGTATAAAGTTAAAAACAGCTTGTCATGACAGAGCGTCTGCTCACCGCTGGCCGGAGTTTCCAAAGCATTCCGCCCACCAAGATGAGTCCCGGAATGATGTTTGCCTGACAGAAGCTAGAGCTGTGAGTCGCGTGGTCACGCACTGATGCGTTTCGTCATTCCGTCTTCAGAGGGCTGTTTTTAACATTATACATTGTAAGCCTAACTTGTATCAAGGGGGATTGGTATTTAAATAAACAGGTTAACACTATGAAGAGTTTCCTCCCTCTTTATTCTCACATGCTTTCCCAATGATGCCTATATACCGTGACCCTGGAAGATTAGGAACCGTGATGGGCAGAGTAGTCAAAGTGATTACGGGCTCTTCTGAATTTTACCTATGGTAAGCTTATAACCACAAGGGGTTTGCCACGCTGTGAATTGGTGAAGGTTTATTATCATCATTGTGGATAAGCACCAAGTTTCATATGAATGAGAAGCTACGTTTTTTTACTACACTCATCTGCATGCATGAGACTAGAAACTGTATTCAAATACCAATCCGTTTAAGCAGTATGCACGGGACTCGTTCAGAGAGGATTATCCTCTGATGCATTGCTGGGGCACATTTCCTTGAACCTTTTACAAACAGATCTTATGTTTATTACATTCACTGATTAATGTCAAGGATTATGTTTTATTTCATTTTATGTTTATAATTTATGTTTTATGTTCATCAGGGTAATATCAGCATAATTTTATTGTCCTATATACCATCACTAGAATGCTAGTGTTGGGGCTATTGTGACTTTAAGTTAATTATGCATTATCATCAACACCTAGGCTAGTCGTAGTAGCACATAGTACCAAGCGCTGTTAATATTTGCCTTTCAAGCAAATATACCCCTGTTTTTAATACTATTGTGTTTACTATTATAACAGCAGCTAGTAGAATATTGAGTTTTTTTTTTCCATTCTGAGCACTAGGGTCAGAGTCGATATAGGCTCTGACATCTTTTTACAATTATGAGAGACAAATTGTCGAAACAAATCCAGACAATCACATTGTCTGATTTTTGAAAGAATTTATTTGCAAATTATGGTGGAAAATAAGTGTTTGGTCAATATCAAAAGTTCATCTCAATACTTTGTTATATATCCTTTGTTGGCAATGACAGAGGTCAAACGTTTTCTGTAAGTCTTCACAAGGTTGTCACACACTGTTGCTGGTATGTTGGCCCATTCCTCCATGCAGATCTCCTCTAGAGCAGTGATGTTTTGGGGCTGTCGCTGGGCAACACGGACTTTCAACTCCCTCCTAAGGTTTTCTATGGGGTTGAGATCTGGAGACTGACTAGGCCACTCCACGACCTTAAAATGCTTCTTACGAAGCCACTCCTTTGTTGCCCGGGCAGTGTGTTTGGGATCATTGTCATGCTGAAAGACCCAGCCACATTTCATCTTCAATGCCCTTGCTGATGGGAGGAGGTTTGCACTCAAAATACATGGCCCCATTCATTCTTTCATGTACACAGATCATTCGTCCTGTTCCCTTTGCAGAGAAACAGCCCCAAAGCATGATGTTGCCACCCCCATGCTTCACAGTAGGTATGGTGTTCTTTGGTTGCAACTCAGCATTCTCTCTCCTCCAAACACGATGAGTTGTGTTTCTACCAAACAGTTCTACTTTGGTTTCATCTGACCATATGACATTCTCCCAATCCTCTTCTGGATCATCCAAATGCTCTCTATCAAGCCTCAGATGGGCCCGGCCATGTACTGGCTTAAGCAGGGGGACATGTCTGGCACTGCAGGATCTGAGTCCCTGGCGGCATAGTGTATTACTGATGGTAGCCTTTGTTATGTTGGTCCCAGCTCTCTGCAGGTCGTTCACTAGGTCCCCCCCCCCCCGTGTGGTTCTGGGATTTTTGCTCACCGTTCTTGTGATCATTTTGACCCCACGGGGTGAGATCTTGCGTGGAGCCCCAGATTGAGGTAGATTATCAGTGGTCTTGTATGTCTTCCATTTTCTAATTATTGCTCCCACAGTTGATTTCTTCACACCAAGCTGCTTGCCTATAGCAAATTCAGTCTTCCCAGCCTAGTGCAGGTCTACAATTTTGTTTCTGGTGTCCTTCGACAGACGGTTGTGGACAGGTGTCTTTTATACTGATAACAAGTTCAAACGGGTGCCACTAATACAGGTAATTAATGAGTGGAGGACAGAGGAGCCTCTTAAGGAAGAAGATACAGGTCTGTGAGAGCCAGAAATCTTGCTTGTTTGTAGGTGACCAAATACTTATTTTCCACCATAATTTGCAAATAAATTCTTTAAAAAATCAGACAATGTGATTGTCTGGATTCGTTTCCCCATTTTGTCTCTCATAGTTGAGATATACCTATGATGACAATGACAATTACAGGCCTCTTTCATCTATTTAAGTGGAAGAACTTGCACAATTGGTGGCTGACTAAATACTTTTTTGCCCCACTGTGTATATATATATATATCTGACTGCAGTCCATTCCTGGTTAGGGATGAGCTTCGAGTTCGAGTCAAACACATGTTCGACTCGAACATTGGCTGTTCGCAAGTTCGCCGAACAGCGAACAGTTTGGGGTGTTCACGGCAAATTCGAACGCAGCGGAACGCCCTTTAAAAGTCTATGGGAGAAATCAAAAGTGCTAATTTTAAAGGCTTATATGCAAGTTATTGTCATAAAAAGTGTTTGGGGACCTGGGTCCTGCCCCAGGGGACATGGATCAATGCAAAAAAAAGTTTTAAAAACTGCTGTTTTTTCGGGAGCAGTGATTTTAATAATGCTTAAAGTCAAACAATAAAAGTGTAATATCCCTTTAAATTTCGTACCTGGGGGTGTCTATAGTATGCCTGTAAAGGGGCGCATGTTTCCCATGTTTAGAACAGTCTGACAGCAAAATGACATTTCAAAGGAAAAAAGCCATTTAAAACTACTCGCGGCTATTGCATTGCCGGTCCAACAATACACATAGAAGTTCATTGATAAAAACGGCATGGGAATTCCCCACAGGGGAACCCCGAACCAAAATTTAAAAAAAAAATGACGTGGGGGTCCCCCTAAATTCCATACCAGGCCCTTCAGGTCTAGTATGGATATTAAGGGGAACCCTGGCCAAAATTTAAAAAAAAAATGCTGTGGGGGTCCCCCTAAATTCTATACCAGACCCTTATCCGAGCACGCAACCTGGCAGGCCGCAGGAAAAGAGGGGGGGATGAGAGAGCGCCCCCCCCCTCCTGAACCATACCAGGCCACATGCCCTCAACATTGGGAGGGTGCTTTGGGGTAGCCCCCCAAAACACCTCGTCCCCATGTTGATGAGGACAAGGGCCTCATCCCCACAACCCTGGCCGGTGATTGTGGGGGTCTGCGGGTGGGGGGCTTATCAGAATCTGGAAGCCCCCTTTAACAAGGGGACCCCCATATCCCGCCCCCCCTGTGTGAAATGGTAAGAGGGTACAAAAGTACCCCTACCATTTCACTAAAAAACTGTCAAAAATGTTAAAAATGACAAGAGACAGTTTTTGACAATTCCTTTATTTAAATGCTTCTTCTTTCTTCTATCTTCCTTCACCTTCTTCTTCTGGTTCTTCTGGTTCTTCCTCCGGCGTTCTCGTCCAGCATCTCCTCCGCGGTGTCTTCTATCTTCTTCTCCTCGGGCCGCTCCACACCCATGGCATGGGGGGAGGCTCCTGCTCTTCTCTTTATCTTCTTCTCTCCTTCATCTTCTTCTTTTCTTCTCTTCTTCTCTTCTTCTCTTCTTCATCTTCTTCTCCGGGCCGCTCCGCATCCATGCTGGCATGGAGGGAGGCTCCCGCTGTGTGACGGCGTCTCCTCTTCTGACAGTTCTTAAATAACGGGGGGCGGGGACGGGACTTCCCTGTGGCATTCCCCGTGACATCACAGGGAAGTCCCGTCAAGTCACCATGCGTCAGAGGGGGACGGGGTCACCGGGTGGCCCCGCCCCTGTTATTTAAGAACCGTCAGATGAGGAGATGCCGTCACACAGCGGGAGCCTCCCTCCATGCCAGCATGGATGCGGAGTGGCCCGGAGAAGAAAATGAAGAAGAGAAGAAGAGAAGAAGATGAAGCAGAGAAGAAGATGAAGAAGAAGATGAAGAAGAGAAGAAGATGAAGAGAAGAGCGGGAGCCTCCCCCCATGCCATGGGTGCGGAGCGGCCCGAGGAGAAGAAGATAGAAGACGCCGCGGAGGAGATCCTGGACGAGAATGCCGGAGGAAGAACCAGAAGAGCCAGAAGAACCAGAAGAAGAAGAAGATGATGAAGGAAGATAGAAGAAAGAAGAAAGAAGAAGCATTTAAATAAAGGAATTGTCAAAAACTGTCTCTTGTCATTTTTAACATTTTTGACAGTTTTTTAGTGAAATGGTAGGGGTACTTTTGTACCCCCTTACCATTTCACACAGGGGGGGGCGGGATCTGGGGGTCCCCTTGTTAAAGGGGGCTTCCAGATTCTTATAAGCCCCCCACCCGCAGACCCCCACAACCACCGGCCAGCGTTGTGGGGATGAGGCCCTTGTCCTCATCAACAGGGGGACAAGGTGTTTTGGGGGGCTACCCCAAAGCACCCTCCCAATGTTGAGGGCATGTGGCCTGGTACGGTTCAGGAGGGGGGGCGCTCTCTCGTCGCCCCTCTTTTCCTGTGGCCTGCCAGGTTGCGTGCTCGGATAAGGGTCTGGTATGGATTTTTGGGGGGACCCCACGCCGTTTTTTTTTTGGCACGGGGTTCCCCTTAAAATCCATACCAGACCTGAAGGGTCTGGTATGGAATTAAGGGGGGCCCTCACGTCATTTTTAAAAAAAAATTTTGGCCGGGGTTCCCCTTAATATCCATACCAGACCTGAAGGGCCTGGTATGGAATTTAGGGGGACCCCCACGTCATTTTTTTTTTACATTTTGGTTCGGGGTTCCCCTGTGGGGAATTCCCATGCCATTTTTATCAATGACCTTCTATGTGTATTGTCGGACCGGCAATGCAATAGCCGCGAGTAGTTTTAAATGGCTTTTTTCCTTTGAAATGTCATTTTGATGTCAGACTGTTCTAAACACGGGAAACATGCGCCCCTTTACAGGCATACTATAGACACCCACCAGCTACAAAATTTAAAGGGATATTACACTTTAAGCATTATTAAAATCACTGCTCCTGAAAAAACGGCCGTTTATAAAACTTTTTTTTGCATTTATCCATGTCACCTGGGGCAGGACCCAGGTCCCCAAACACTTTTTATGACAATAACTTGCATATAAGCCTTTAAAATTAGCACTTTAGATTATTCTATTCATAGACTTTAACGGTGTTCACGTGTTCGAACAAACTTTTTTCCTGTTCGCATGTTCTGGTGCGAACCGAACAGGGGGGTATTCGGCTCATCCCTATTCCTGGTGTACTGTTTCTAATATACTTCAGGCAGGCGGGTGATTCAGTTAGCTGCAGTGTATTTAATATATATAAACATTCAGTCTCGTGTATATATATATATATGTATATATATATATATATATATATATATATATATATATATATATATATATACACACATATATATATTGTAACGAGACCCTTGCTCGCTCAGTTCCACTCTCCCGACACTCCTCTGCAGCTATGGAATCATATCGCAACATCTGATGGTTTGGTCATACGATGCTCCGGGACTAGAACTACAGCTATGTGCCATTCTAATCCAGTTGCGTAGCTCAGAACAAACACCAGGCAGGCTGTATGTAAGTTCAAACAGTATGTAAGTTCTCCTTTATTGAAAAATACAGGCTCTTTTATACACTAAAAGTGGAGGTGCATACCTCCGGCTCATATTACTCTAACAATACACCTGTAACCTAATTAACATGGTCTAATTAACTAATCCCTTTAGACAGCCTAGATGACTCAGACATGACCTTTAGGCCAGACTGGCCATCTTGTAGCTCAGAAAACCCAATCAACATTATCACAATAGCAGAGTTCATTAACACAAACAACAATGGGGATCTAATGACTCTTAGATCCCATACTAGAGACTTATTTACAATACACATTCTAGCAGGCAACAGACAGACAGGTGGCTGGAATTTACATCAGCATCTCCTAACAGTATCTGTCCCAGCATTATGAATCAGCCACTATTTCTAATATGGCAAATCCAGGGTCCCCAGTGTCTGTGTGTCCTGGGGGACCAGGAACCGAATCCACAGTAATACCACCTCAAGGGTCCCCAGGCACACAGCTCACAAAGAGCACCGTTCCCCCAAATGCCAGGGCCCACGATCGATCAGCAAGAGGCTAGCATTCAGTCCCCTCCAAAAGTCTCTCTCCCGGCTAGGTCTGTCACATATATATATATATATATATATATATATATATATATATATATATATATATATATATATCCACTGTATCCAGTTTAGCTATATCTCACTGCGGGCCGTTCCTGGTGTGCTGTTTCTAATATTATTCAGGCAGGCGATTCAGTTAGCTGCAGTGTATCTAATATATATATATATATGTATAAAAGATACACTATATATATATATATATATATATATATATATATATATATATATATATATATATATATATCTACTGTATCCAGTTTAGTTATATCTGACTGTAAGCCGTTCCTGGTGTACTGTTTCTAATATACTTCAGGCGGTGTACACAGTATATAGTGCTGTACACCCACAGTGCAGTTGCTCATACTTTTCTGGTGGTCAATACAGTACACCCATAGTTGTTATTAAACTTCTGTTGGTGTGCACAGTACTGTGCACCCCTAGTACAGTTGCTACTACTTTCCTGGTGGTGGACATAATACATACAGTGCACCCATAGTTGTTATTACACTTCTGTTGGTGTACACAGTGCCGTGCACCCCTAGTGCAGTTGCTACTACTTTCCTGGTGGTGTACATTATATATAAAGTGCACCCATAGTTGTTGTTAAACTCCTGTTGGTGTACACAGTACCATTCACCCCTAGTGCAGTTGCTACTACTTTCCCGGTGGTGTACACAATACATATAGTGCACCCATAGTTATTACACTTCTGTTGGTGTACACAGTACCATGCACCCGTAGTGCAGTTGCTACTACTTTGCTGGTGGTGTACACAATACATACAGTGCACCCATAGTTGTTATTACAGTTATGTTGGTGTACACAGTACCATGCACCCCTAGTGCAGTTGCTACTACTTTCCTTATGGTGTACACAATACATATAGTTGTTATTAACCAATTCCCGCCCAGCCTATAGCAGATTGATGGCCGGGCGGTGGTTTCGTTATCCTGACTGGGCGTCATATGACATCCAACAGGATAACATGCCGCCGAGCGTGCGCGGGGGCGTGCATCGCGGCGATCGGTGGAGCGGTGTCTCAGTCTGACACACCGCTCCACCGATCTTGGTAAAGAGCCTCCGGAGGAGGCTCTTTACCATGTGATCAGCCGTGCCCAATCACGGCTGATCACGATGTCAATACGAAGAGCCGTTGATCGGCTTTTCCTCACTCGCGTCTGACAGACACGAGTAGAGGAGAGCCGAACAGCGGCTCTCCTGACAGGGGGGGTCTGCGCTGATTGTTTATCAGTGAAGCCCCCCTCAGATGACCACACTGGACCACCAGGGACGCCACTAGGACCACCAGGGAAGGGGGCAACATGTGGATGGCCAGGTATATACCCCATGGCCATCCACATGTGCCCAATGTGCCCAATCTGTGCCAATCAGTGCCCACAAATGGGCACTGATTGACACCTTTATATTTCAGTTCTGCCCAGCAATGCCACCAATCAGTGTAATCAGTGCCACCAATCAGTGTCATCAGTGCCACCTGTCAGTGCCCATCGGTACCACCTGTCAGTGCCCATCTGTGCCCATCAGTGCCCATCAGTGCCCACCTATCAGTGCCCATCAATGCCCAACCGTGCCACCTATCAGCGCCACCCATAAGTACCCATCAGTGCCACCCATAAGTACCAATCAATGCCACCTACGAGTGCCCATCAGTGCCACCTATCAGTGGCCATCAGTGCCACCTATCAGTGCCCATCAGTGCCGCCTATCAGTGCCCATCATCAGTGCCCGTCAGTGCCACCTCATTAGTGCCACCTCATTGGTGCCATGTCATCGGTGCCGATCAGTGCCGCTGTATCAGTGCCCATCAGTGCATCCATACCAGTGCCTGTCATTGAAGAAGAAAACGTACTTATTTACAAAAAAATTTTAACAGAAACTTTTCAAAATGTTTGGTCTTTTTTTATTTGTTGCGCAAAAAATAAAAACCACAGAGGTGATCAAATACCACCAAAAGAAAGCTCTATTTGTTGGAACAAAATGATAAAAAAAATGTTTGGGTATAGTGCAGCATGACCGCGCAATTGTCATTCAAATTGCGAAAGCACTGAAAGCTGAAAATTGCCCTGGGCGGGAAGGTGTCTTAGTGCCTGGTATTGAAGTGGTTAAACTTCTGTTGGTGTACACAGTAGCATGCACCCCTAGTGCAGTTGCTACTACTTTCCTGGTGGTGTACACAGTACACAATACAGTGTAGTTTTTTTTGCTAAACAAAATTTGCAGCATGTCCGGAAGGCCACAAAGAGAGGCAGACGCTCACAGGCCACTAAAAGAGGGTAAGCAGGCTCTGTGTCTACAATCGACAGTGCTGGTCGTGGACATGGTGCATCCTCAGAACATGGCCATGGGGCACACTTGTCCTTTTTTCCTGTAGCTGGCTGTGTGTCAGGGCTGGGCTCAGCCCTTCCTTCTCTGAGCTGGCGGCTCTGCTGTCGGCTAATTGCCAGCTCCTTTCTCTCCACAGTGACATAGCTGTTGATGATCTGCTCGTCAGTCCTGGCTACTTAAAGCCATCCAGCTCACTTTATCTCTGCCCTCGCCTTTCGTCGCATCTCAGAGACTTTCTCCTGTGTTCCTGTTGAAGACTTGCTTGGCTGACTTCCCTTCTGGCTCCTGATCCTGCTTGCTGTGCTACTACATTGATCTCTGGATCTCTGACATTGGCATTGGCTGACTACCCGATCTGGTTACTGAACTCTGGCTATGTATTGACTACGCTTACTCTGTTTACCTTTTTTATTATTATTAAACAAGTGTGATTAACTGTACGTCTGTCTCGGTCTGATTCATGGTTTCTGACACCGTGTTATTGAGCCACAACATGCAGAAGAGTTGGTGGAATGGATAACAAAGCCGTCCTCATCCTCCTCATCCTCTGTCACCCAGGCTAAGAGTAGTTTGCCTGCCAATGCAGCTGCCAAAGTGGCCTATTCCATTGGCTCCATGTCAACAGTCACTCGTTCCCTAGCCCCACCATCATGCACAGAGGAGTCCCCTGAACTATTCAACCACAGTGTCGTGTACATGCTGCAGGAGGATGTGCAGCGATTTGAAGGCTCTGATGATGGTACCCAGGTTGAGGAAAGGAGTAACGTCAGCCTAGAGAGAGGGGGTGCCCAAGAAGGTCAAGAAACTGGCAGTCATGTTCCCCCAGCTGCAGCCTACTGCCAAGTTTGCTCCAGTGATGAGGAGGGAGGGGATGATGAGGTCACTGACTCAACTTGGGTGCCTGATAGAAGAGAGGAGGAGAAGGCACATCTCCAACAAGGTAGGATGCCCTCCAGGGGGCAGTATAAGGGCAGCCACCCTATTGCATCACACCGCAGAGCTAAGCTGGTAGAGGGCACTGCTGACTCCCCACATATTTTGAAAAGTTCAAGCGTGGCCAAAACAGCATCCGCTTGGGCACCACATGCTTGACCAGACATATGACGACCTCCCATGCAGTCCGTTGGCAACAGCACTTAAAAGACCCACATCAAAGAACAAGGCGGACCTCTCCTTGCTCCTCATCAGCTGAGATCTCCAACCCCACTATACCTCCAGTCTTCTCAGAAATCTGCACTGAGAGGAATGAAGTTATAGAAATAGGCATCCCAAGTACTTGCAGCCAATCTGCTAGCAGTACACCAACACTGGATTTTAGCAGGCAAATTTCCCTACCCCAGTTGCTAAACTGTCAAAAGAAATTCGGTCCCAGCCATCCACATGCTTAGCGTCTGAATGCTAGCTTGGCCAAATTGCTAGCACTGCAACTGCTGCCTTTTCAGCTGGTAGACTCTGCCCCCTTTTGTGAATTTGTGGCATGTGCGGTACCTCAGTGGCAGGTTCCAAAATGCCATTTCTTTTCATGGAAGGCCATTCTGGCTCTCTACCAGCATGTGGAAGGCAATGTCTTGGCCTCGTTGGACAGAGCGGTCAGCAGTAAGGTGCATATTACTGCTGACTTATGGTCCAGCAGGCATGGACAGGGACGTTACCTTTCTTTCATGGCGGACTGGGTAACTCTGCTGGCAGCTGGGAAGGATGAAGGACAGGGTTCAGTATTGTTGGAGCTTGTTCCGCCACCATGCCTCCAAAATGCTAGTTATGATTCTGCCACAGCTCTCTCCTCCACCCCCTCCTCTTCTTCTTCCTCTATGGCCTCTTCCTTTGCAGATTTCTCCTCTGAACCAGCGGTGCTCTGTAGGAGTTCAAGAGGCTACACAAGCACTCAGGCAAAAAGATGCCATGCGTGCTTGAGTTGGTCTGCTTAGGGGACAGGAGCCACACTGGGGAAGAGATTCTGGCAGCTCTGCAGGGGCAGGCTCAGAGGTTGTTGATGCCACGCCAGCTTCATCCAGGAATGGTTGTATGCGACAATGGCACCGACTGCCTCTCCGCCCTCCGACAGGAACACTTGACCCATGTTCTCTGTTTGGCTCACGTCTTGAATTTGGTGGTGCAGCAGTTCTTGAGGAGGTACCCAGGCTTACAGAATCTCCTAAGGCAGGCCAGGAAAGTCTGTGGTCATTTCCACTGGTCATATAATGCCATTGCTCGGCTGGCTGACATTCAAAGAGAATGCAACCTGTCCAAGAACCGCCTCATTTGTGACATACCCACCAGGTGGAACTCAATGTTGGCAATGCTGCAGCGGCTGCACATGCAGCAGAGGGCCATAAATGAGTACCTGTGTGAGTATGGCACCAGGACAGGGTCAGGGGAGCTTGGCTTTTTTTCGTCACGCCAGTGGCTACTGATCAAGGATGCATGCACTGTCCAAGTCACCATTTGAGGAGGCCACGAGGATGGTGATCAGTGACAGTGCATGCATCAGTGATACTGTCCCTCTTATCTTCCTGTTGGAGCACACGCTTCATGGAATAATGGACAGGGCACTTGAGGCAGAACAGCGGGAAGAAGAGGAGGACTTCCTTGCCTCTCAAGGCCCCCTTTATCCAGATACTAGTATTCCTGCAGGCCTGCCGATCACACAGGAAGAACAAGAGGAGGAGGAGGAGGATTGTGTCAGCATGGAGGTGGAGGATAACACTCAGCATCAGCAGCAGTCTTCAAGGGATCATTTGCAGTTCCCAGAAACCCATGGAGTTGTACATGGCTGGTAGGAGGTGGTTGAGAATCATGTGATCCTTAGTGACCCAGAGGCCTCAGGATCGAATGCCTCTGCAAACCTACGCTGCGTGGCCTCCCTGATCCTGCAAAGCCTGCAAAAGGACCCTGGGATTCTTAGTATCAAGGAACGGGATCATTACTGGCTGGAAACCCTTCTTGATCCACGTTACAAGGGTAAAGTTGCAGAACTTATCCAGCCTTCACAGAGGGAGCAGAGAATGAAACATCTTTGGGAGGCCTTGCAGAAAGTTTTGTGCAATGCGTTTCCAGAGCCTGGGAGGTTACAGTTTCCTGGTACTGGACAACGTGTTGCTGAGGCTTCGTTCAGTCACAGAAAGAGTGGTGGAGAAGGTGGCCGGCTGACAGATGCCTTCAGGCAATTCTTTAGTCCTCAGCGCCGAGGTCTGATTGGTTCCAGCAACCATCGCCAGCATCTGAATTACATGGTGCAGGAATATCTAGGGGCAAGATCAGACTTGGAGAGCTTTCCACCAGAACATCAACTGGGTTACTGGGTCTTGAGGATGGACCACTGGCCAGAGCTTGCTCAATATGCAATTGAGCTACTGGCCTGTCCTGCATCCAGCATTCTTTCTGAACTCACATTCAGTGCTGCTGGAGGCTTTGTAACTGATCACAGAGTGCGCCTGCCCACAGACTCTGTTAATCGGCGCTCATAAAAATGAATCAGTCTTGGATCACCAGCTACCAAGCACCTGATGCTGATGTAACCGAATGATTTTTCCATGGATGTGGGATCCCTTGAAGACTGCATATGCTGAGTGACTATCCTATTATGCTGAGTGACTATCCTATTACTCCTCAATTTTCATGATGATAGCTTCTAAGAATATTTTTGGTTCAGGGCACCACCACCACTACCTAAGGCACAATTTTTCTGCCCCTGTTTAACAGGGGCATGTAGTTATAATTTTTGATCAAATATTTAACAGCAGGGCTCGTTCTTGTGCTCAACAAGAGTATCTGTGAGGGGGTGCAGTGTTATGGCACCACCACCACTGCCTAAGGCCCAATTTTTCCGCCCCTGTTTAACAGGGGCGTGTAATTACGATTTTTGATCAAATATTTAACAGCAGGGCTCGTTTCTGTGCTCAACAAGAGTATCTGTGAGGGGTTGCAGTGTTGTGGCACCACCACCACTGCCTAAGGCCCAATTTTTCTGCCCCTGTTTAACTGGGGCATGTAATTACAATTTGTGATCAAATATTTAACAGCAGGGCTTATTCCTGCGCTCATCAAGAGTATTTGTGAGGCTTTACAGTGTTGTGCCACTACCCCCACCACCACCAAAGGCCTAATTTTTCTGCCCCTGTTTAACAGGGGAGCGTAATTACAATTTTTGATCTAATATTTCACAGCAGGGAAAGTTCCTGTGCTCAACAAAAGTATCTGTGAGGCTTTACAGTGTTGTACCACCACCACCACCAAAGGCCTAATTTTTCTGCCCCTGTTTAACGGGGGCGCGTAATTACAATTTTTGATCCAATATTTCACAACAGGGCCTGTTCCTGCGCTCAACAAAAGAATCTGTGAGGCTCTACAGTGTTGTGCCACCACTACCACCACCACCGCTTAAGGCCCAATTTTTCTGCCCCTGTTTAACAGGGGAGCGTAATTACAATTTTTGATCTAATATTTCACAGCAGGGCCTGTTCCTGTGCTCAACAAAAGTATCTGTAAGGCTTTACAGTGTTGTACCACCACCACCACCAAAGGCCTAATTTTTCTGCCCCTGTTTAACAGGGGAGCGTAATTACAATTTTTGATCTAATATTTCACAGCAGGGCTTGTTCCTGTGCTCAAAAAAACTATCTGTGAGGCTTTACAGTGTTGTGCCACCACCACCGCCTAAATCCCAATTTTTCTTCCCCTGTTTAACAGGGGCATGTAATTACAATTCTTGATATAATATTTCACAGCAGGGCCCGTTCCAGCACCAACCAAGAGTAACTGTGAGGGCTTACAGAATGTGGGAGGAAATCTACCCCTAGGAAGGGAAAATCTCTCCTGTAAGAGTTAATGTGGGCAAAAGGTATCTCCCCACTGATGCTTTATCACCAATCCTTGTTTCCCTAATAACCCAAAATTTTCATAATTCGATTGTCATTGGGACATAAAGTGAGGTGAAATCTTCTAAACAGGGGCACAAACAGCAAAACAAATGTTACAGGGGTGATGATAACCCTTCCCTATGTTATCCAGAAAGCTTAAAAATATATTTTTTTGGCTGGAGCTACACTTACAAAATGTACCTGTTCCAAATTACAAACAGATTCAACTTAAGAACAAACCTACAGTCCCTATCTTGTTTGTAACCAGGGGACCGCCTGTATACTGCTACTGAGTATATAGGGCCTGGGGGCCCCATGCCTTTTTTTTTTTAATTTGGGTGCGGGGTTCACTTTAATATCCATACCAGACCCAAAGGGCCTGCTAATGGGCTGGGGGAGGGGGCAACATCACACAACAGCCGCAAGCAGTTTTAAATGACTTTAGATATGTCATTTTGTGCAGGGACTGTTCTAAACACGGGAAAATGCGCCCCTTTACAGGCATACTATAGACACCCCCCAGGCACGATATTTAAAGGAATATTACACTTTTATTGTTTCACTTTAAGTATTATTAAAATCGCTGCTCCTGAAAAAACTGACGTTTTTAAAACTTTTTTTTGCATTGATACATGTCCCCTGGGGCAGGACCCGGGTCCCCAAACACTTTTTATGACAATAACTTACATATTAGCCTTTAAAATGAGCACTTTTGATTTTTCACGTTCGAGTCCCATTGACTTTAACGGGGTTCAGGTGTTCGCACAAATTTTTGGTCTGTTCTCATGTTCTGCCGCAAACCGAACCAGGGGTGTTCAGCTCATCCCTGGTTTATAAGCGAATTATGTTTTATTGGATTATTACAATTATTAAGAAAATACCTAGCATCTATACATGTTAACATTTCTATATGCAATCGGTGCACACACACAATTTTTTTTGGACCGCAGCAGGGTTATGGGCTGGGGGAGGTTATTACAGATTTATCTAATTAGGTGTAAGGATACTGTGGCGCAGTGTTGTTTTTGGTTTAAAATTTTCCTCCACAAAACTGCTGCTCACTGAATATTTTCTCTTTTTCAGACCATTCTCTGTAAACCCCAGAGATGGTTTTGCGTGAAAATCCCAGTAGATCAGCAGTTTTTTCAATACTCAGACCAGCCCAACAACAATGCCATGTTCAAAGTCACTTAAATCCCCTTTCTTCCCCATTCTGATGCTCGGTTTGAACTTCAGCAAGTCGTCTTCACTACCTCTAGATGCCTAAATGAATTGAGTTGCTGGCATGTGATTGGCTGATTAGCAATATGTGTTACAAAGCAATTGAACAGGTGTACCAAATAAAGTGGCCAGTGAGTGTATATAAAAACATCCCCTGACAGAAAATTACAAATTTTTAAAGCTATGCAAACATGGGACGTTTTGGATATATAAATTGGGTACCATAACTCTAAATGGACTGAACGAAGCACTGGAGATACACAATGTGGTTTTATCAATCTTGAGCCTTTTCATTGTCCAGCTCCCTTTCAGCCCTTTGGCATTGTGGCCAGTTTGCTTACCTTTATCATCTGTTCTGAAATCAGTTACAGGGCATACTTTGTGTTAATTGCGTATTAATTATGGATCAATTTATTCCTCACAAATTAATTAATTTATTTACACTTCAGTATCCATTATTGTCCCATTACTGGAATATACCTTTCAAACTAGAGATCAACTTATACCATTTTTGGTGATTATATTGGTACTATTCACATTTGAGCATAGTGGACATGATGGGCTCAGTAAGTTCATTTCAATTATCTTATCTTAATGGTATTATTAAGACTCCCATCATAGATTTTAAATTAGCAATTTTGATTATTACCTTTCAATATGTATTATATTTAATAATTATAATTATTTTCATTATTATTAGTCATTTGTCAATTACCATTTTTTTATTTCTTCCTTCCTTTTCTGTATATGTACTGTTATATAATTTTTAGCCGATGGGTGGCACTATGGTGTGTGGACTGGCCATAATGTTTTTATATTCCTGCCCCCATCACAATTGGCCTACCAATTTGGCTATTTAAACTCTTTTTGGTCTTCACCTCCAGGAACATGAAAAAGAGGCCATGCCTCGAAATGCATCACCATGCAGACCAACAGACACTTCATCTTACCATCTGCACATGGCTGGCTCTTCAGAGAGCGTAGCATATGTGAAGAAGTCCTTATGGTGACACAATTACTGCTGTGGCAGTAATCAGAGACATTGTGATTGCTGTGGCTGTGATCAGTTACACTGTAAATGGTGTGGCGATGATTAAGGACACTGTAACTAGTGTGGCAGTAATTAAGGACTATATGGTGTGGAAGTGATCAGGGACACGGTTCCTGGTGTGGTGTTAATAAGTTACACTGTAACTGCTGTGGTGGTGATCAGGTACTCTGTAACTGGTATGGCAGTGATTAGAGACAATATGAATTGTGTACTGATGATCAGGGACACCGTAACTGGTGTGGAGATGATCAGGGACACTGTAACTGATGCAGCATTGATTAGGGACAATATGATTGGTATGGTGGTGATTTTAAAGTGTTTACATCAGTGATGGTCAAGTCTAAAAAAAATAGCATCCAAGGTCCTGAAGAAGTGGTTTTGTCTGTGAAACGCATAGACCAAGGTTTCCTCACATCCAGGACACAACTGATTTTATCTGTTTCAAGCCTGTCACATTGTTGTTTTAACTGAATATATTGTGATTATTGCATGTCACAATTTTATAGGTCATGTGACTACTGTTTGACTAAGATTCTGCTTGCTAATTTTTTATCTCGCTGCCAGCATGTTGCATACCCCTGCCTATCTCTGACCTTGATTTTGATTGTGATTCTATACCTATCTGCCTGACTGGTGATCTGACTACTCGTGTCTGCTCATTCCACCTCAGCATCTCCAAGTCCAAGTTTACTGGACAGAATTCTTGGCACCTGTACTCTTCAGCTCACCTAGCAATCCCTGTCACCACCACCAAGGGGGATTTGACAGGGATTGTGCAAAAGATCACCCTGGTCATCTTGAGCTCTACTAACAGTAAGTCAGAAATCAGCTGCAGGAAAAACACAAACAATAGTGGTGATTAGTCTTTTGAATTTGCATGCCTTTCTTGGGTACAGCTTTCACAATTTAGACCTGCTTTCAAAGACCGTATGAGTGTCAAAATTTTCCTTCCAGAAAACTGGTATCACTTCCTATATTTTGTTAATTAAGAAAATCCTCTAACTATATGGAACACATACTACAAGCACTGTCTTTTCAAATGTAGCAACTAGTACACATTAATGTACAGCCTTATAGGGGCATCATCAGAAAAAAAGGTTTTGAATCACAAAGGATGTGGTGCAGGAAATAAGGAGTATACACGGCCAATTAGTCCTTGACTTCTCTTGAATCTATCACTTCTAATAAATCCTCTGTATGGATATCTGCAGTGTTTCAGCTTATTAAAGATTAAGGTTCTAGTTATAGCTTAATTTTGGTATTACAAGGGGGGGTGGGTGGGAAGGTTAGTGTTATGCCGCGTACACACGAGCGGACTTTACGGCAGACTTTGTCCGGCATACTTGTCGATGGACTTTACGACGGACTTTCCGAATGAACAGACTTGTCTACACACAATCAACCAAAGTTCGACGGATTCGTACGTGATGACGTACGACTGGACTAAAACATGGAAGTTCATAGCCAGTAGCCAATAGCTGCCCTAGCGTCAGTTTTTGTCCATCGGACTAGCAAACAGACGAGCGGACTTTTCGACCGGACTGGAGTCCGTCGGACAGATTTGAAACATGTTTCAAATTTAAGTCCGTCAAACTTTTGAGAGAACAAAGTCCGCTGGAGCTCACACACGATCGAATTGTCAGACGAAATCCGGCCACCACCTTACTAATGGGGGACAGCAGCTGTTGCTTCACTTACTCCAGGCACTCTAAAGCCTCCAGCAGAGAGAGTCTTTAGGAATATCTCCCATGAATGGAGATCCCTGCCTACTTCCAGTCTCTAAGCTCAAAACAAATAAAGTGAAATGAGCAAACCCACAGACTATATCATGCAAAATCTCTATATTGGTTCAGAGTACAGTGACATCATTAAGCTGATCGAACACATGTATGCACACTGAGGGTTGTGACAGGGTGAATGGCTGCCATAGACAGAAAGCTTTGAATTCTGCTATTTCCAAAGTAATGTCTGCACTTTTAAGGACTCTCTCTTACCTTACAGTAAATATCAATTATTTATTGGAGTACGTCAGAGGAGTTTAAGGATGAACATATGTGAGACCAGTGGCAAAATATATCCTACAATAAAACTTGTTGACATTCTTATTAATGTAAGGAGTCACTTTTTTTGCAGTAACTTTGGTCCCATTGGGGAGTGTTCATCCAGGTGGAGGAATTGACACACAATTTGTTTCTGACTTTGAGCACTGGGTGCAAGTACTTTACAGTTTTTCTCCATTGTTTTGGCTCATTTCTTGAAACAGAAATGACATTTTCAAAACAACATGGACAAATCTCCAAACCACTTGGCAATTGTTCACAACTGAATTGAACTTCTCATTCATTTAATCAAATTGCAAATGTCTCAGTACATGTCTCAATGTCTCAGTACATCTTTCAAATGATTAAGTACAAGTAGCCTACATTTAGCACAATTTCCAAGTGAATAGAGCTTGTTGATCTAAACTGATTGTCAGTTCTCAGTCTAATGGTTGTTCTCTCCAAAACGTGTCAGTGTTTAAGTCATAACATGCACAATAGTCTGTTCAATTGTCAAAATTATTCACAAACATAATACCATGAATACCATATATGAATCTCTTGGAACATTTGATAAAATGATTACAGCAATTGACAGTCAGGTGCAACTAGAACTTGACTAATGTCCGAGCCCCTAGCTTTTATGCGGGGCTCCATGGGACAGTACAGAGGGCGGTGGTATCTTCCAGTGTCCCCCCCCCCCTTCTCTCTGTTTTGTTTTAGGTTGCCCCAGGTGATGGCAGAAAAGTGGAGCGGGTAGCAACGGTCCCCGGATTGGCTGGATCGGGCGGGATTGAGCCAGGCTGTGGCTATATATAGCTGGCGGCTTTCCCGCTCTGGTCACCGCCTGAGGGGACGTTGCTGAAGACAGAACCGCGCTGCTCCACGGCATACCTGAAGGATGGAAGAGCTGCTGCGCTGCCTTATCCAAAAGGCTGAGAGCCGTGGGCGGAATGGTTAAGGCAGTGTCTAGAGGAAGATACAGTTCCGTCAGCGTCAGCCTCGGTTGATATGGGGCATGCCCAGTCAGTGCCTATGGAAGTCATTATGGATGACAGTCTCCCAGCTCCCCCTGCTGGTGTAAAGAGAGGTCGCAGAGGTAACAAGGGAAAGAGGTTGAGAAGTGACATTTCTCCCTCTCCCCCTGTGAGAGAACAATTAATGCAAGAAAGGTCATGCTCCTCAGACAGAGCCAGAGTAGATTCACCTCAGGAGGCTTCTGCGGGCTTATCCTGTGAGGTGCCAGCTTCTGGGCAGCCTGTCAGCGTGGACCATTATTCTGGTGAGAAAAATGATTTACATTTAATAGAATTGGGTAAAGTAGTTGGTTCTTTAGCCAATGTACTTCCAAGAATGGGTGAACCTGTTAATATTGGTAATGCGTGGAGTGGCGGTGGCTCAGGAGGTTTAACTTTAGCTGATAATGCTGTTCTTTCACAAGGTAGCCCCGCCATTCCAATAAGTTTTAATCACCTGAGTGAAAATAAGTTACCTATAAAACATAATACCAATATAAATGTAAATCCTTCTATGCCTGTTTCTGTTGCTAATTCTACATTCTACTCCAACAATGCTGTCACATGGACACAGAATGGTCAGAGGGAGACCTTAATCCCCTATGTGCTCTTTTACCACCTTAATCCAATGGTCAATACCATCTGGGAGCCATTGTGAATACTTCAATTCAACATTATGGAAATTACCCTGGATGCTTTGTAGGATTGTGGTGGAGAGGATATCGTGACCGTGATACCCCATGTAGCTTGCCCTTTTTGGGGTTGGTGGATCCGGGGAGCCATTGTGAATATCTTAAACCAACAGTACGGAAACCACCTGAATGCCCTACATGATCGTGGTGGAGAGCTGACCGTGATCGAGATACCCTATGCTGTTTGCCCCTTTTGGGGTTGTTGGATTCGGTGAGTGGGGACCCAAAAGGGGAGCACAAAAGTCACAGAAACCACCTGAGAGCACTCTTGTCACGGTTTTCTCTTGCTAAGAAAATTCCCTGAAACACTGTGTTTGAAGAGTTTTACCACTTTAAGGACTATGACTATTACTAATTGTTTTATATTTGCACTAATTAGGGTGAGGTGCAATCACCTGTTCACTGGACTCTGATCACTAGTGTGAAAATATTTGGCACTATTTTAGGCAGAGTACATTATATGGTTAGTAATATTTGCACCGGATAGGTAGAGCACATATTACGTTTTCAATGTTTGAATTTTTTACGTTTATGGTTTGGATTATACTTATTTTACTTGTGGCGATGTATGGTGCAAACCTATCACAGATGTAGGGGTCTCAGCACACATCCTTTACATATAAGGCATTTTTGTATTTGCACACAATCACTGAAGATCGCTCTCGTTTAATTAATTTTGTTGTATATATAATTTTTGTTAGTATCAGGTACCTTACTAGGTTTATGATTGGGGGATATCACCTTTGGATATAATATAACCCATCAGACAACCCCGTCCCCCACCCTTACACTATCCCTAAACCCCGTAGGGAGCGCCACACCCCTTTTAATTTATATCCCATTACTCTGTGGAGGATCCTTAGGGAAACTCCTTTAGGGGGGCTGCATACCTATACGTTTGTCCTAAGCGCAGCTTCCATACTTAATTACAAAAGAAGGGCTTTGTTGAGGGATGTTCAGTCCTTGTTGGGTCTTTTTGCTTTTGCATCCAGGGTCATCCCTGTGGCAAGAATTTTTTCTCGGAGATTTGCTTTAGCTATTGGGGTTTTAAAAATCCTTTTTCTCATATATCTATTACACGGCCCATTAAGGAGGATCTAAGAGTGTGGGATCAGTTTTTGATCAACTTTAATGGTCAAGCCGTATGGCAGAGCGAATTTGTTAAAGATTCTGAGATTTGCTTGTTTACAGATGCATCTGGTTCAGTAGGTTTTGGTGCCTTTTTGGATGGCCATTGGTGTGCTGAAAGATGGCCTGATTCTTGGAGGTCACCAGAGATTAGTCGTAATTTAGTTTTATTGGAATTATTTCCAGTGGTGGTGGCTATTACCATTTGGAGTAATTTCTTTGAGAATAAACGAGTTATGTTACATACAGATAATAAAGGAGTATTTTTTGCAGTAAACTGTTTGTCATCTAAGTCTGAGTTAGTGATAAAATTACTCCGTTTTTTGGTATTGCAATCCATGACCTTTAACATTTGGCTGAAAGCAAAGCATGTTTCGGGCATTACTAATGAGATTGCCGATTCCTTATCTCGTTTGCAGTTCCAGAGGTTTCGGGAACTTGTTCCAGAGGCGGACCAGGAAGGTTTCTCTTGCACAGATTTTCTCTGGGGCCTGATATGGGAGAAATTGAAGAATATATAAGAAATTCCATTGCTCCTAAAACTTGGGAAGAATACTCACAAGCTTGGTTCAGATGGTGCAAATTTTGTGAAGAATATAATTTCGCGTATAATACAGTTACCGTGCAAATGTCGTTATGTTTTGTTTCTTTCTTAATCAAAGCTAAACTTGGCCCTGCTTCAATTAACAAAATTATAGCTGGGGTTTCATTCTTTTTGAAAATGTCTGGTCTTCCTGCCATTAATTCCTTTTTTCCATTTAGACAAATGCTGAAGGGTTTTAAAAAATCCTCTCCGGCGTTAGATAGCAGACGCCCTATTTCTTCTAATTTATTGATGCAGCTTATGCTTACACTGGAGTTAGTTTGTTTTTCCCCTTTTGAAACTTTGTTGTTCAGAACAGCTTTTGTTCTGGCATTTTTTGGTGCTCTGAGATTAGGTGAATTTACTGCACCTAATAAATCCTCTCCTTCCATTTTAGTTTTTTCAGACATCTCTGTTGTAGATGATTCAGTCAGAATCTTTATACGTAGATCAAAAATGGATAAGTTAGGCAAGGGATGTTGGTTGACACTTTATAAAGCTCCTTTTGAAACCATATGCCCAGTTTTTAGAGTTTCTCAGTATCTGTCTGCTCGTCCCCCCTTTTTGGGTTCATTTTTTATTCATCTAAATTTATCCCCTTTAACCAGATATCAATTCTCATCTGTCCTGTCTTCTTGCTTAAAAAAACTTAATCTTTCTGGTCTTCACTTCTCTTCTCATTCCTTTAGGATAGGGGCGGCTACGGAAGCCAGCTTGCTTGGGTTTTCTAATAATGGTTTAAAGCAGTTGGGTCGTTGGGATAGTGATAGATTTAAATTGTATATTCGTCCTGATCTGGTTATTGTTTAATTTCTCTTAGGTCCTTCCAAGCGCATCATTTGGATAATTGGACATTCATTTATATTTTGGGCCAAAAGGAGAGCTTCCGTCAAGAATGGCACAATCAATATTGGCCTGGATGAAAGACGTTTTCAAGTATTATGGTGGGGCATAAGAGGGCTTAGATGGAGGAATGTAAAGGACCAATTAATTTACTTGTTAAGTCAGTGGCCTTCTCCCGACGCTCTTATTATTCATGCCGGGGGCAATGACCTGGGCAGGATCAAAACTTGGGAGTTGATTTGTGAAATGAAAAGAGACCTATCTTCTTTTAAGTTGTTATTTCCTTCCACTGTAATAATTTTTTCAGATATAGTGCCTAGACTCATTTGGTCAGAATTAAGTAATCTTCATTATATAGATAAGATTAGGAAACGAGTTAATAGAACAATATGCAATTTGGTCATTTCTCAAGGTGGTTTTTTCATATCGCCATGTCGAGCTGGAGGGTTTCCTGCCTGGTTTATATGGTTTTGATTTCGTCCACCTATCAGAAGTTGGTTTAGACATTTTTATTGTAGGATTGCAGAATATGATTGAGCAGGCCGCGGCATTTTGGGGGCTTCAGCCACTCAGTTCTTGAGTGGCTTTCAGCTGTTGGGGTTTGTCATCCAGTTCAGTTCTGGATGGACTACGTGATATTAATAAATTAAATATTTTATGGTATGGAATTTTAAGTTAAAGATTTGGTTATAAATGATTATTGTTCATTGGGTAACCCCTTAATAAATGCCGTGGCCATTATTACCAACATGAAGTTGTTTTGTGTCTATTTATTTATTTATATATATCTTTTAGTCCTTTGTGCTGTCCCATGTCCGAGCCCCTAGCGTTTATGCGGGGCTCCATGGGACAGTACAGAGGGCGGTGGTATCTTCCAGTGTCCCCCCCTTCTCTCTGTTTTGTTTTAGGTTGCCCCAGGTGATGGCAGAAAAGTGGAGCGGGTAGCAACGGTCCCCGGATTGGCTGGATCGGGCTGGATTGAGCCAGGCTGTGGCTATATATAGCTGGCGGCTTTCCTGCTCCGGTCACCGCCTGAGGGGACGTTGCTGAAGACAGAACTGCGCTGCTCCCACCCTCCCTCCCTAAATATAATTATTTTTGAATCCGTCATGGCATTTTTTAGTGGGGTTTGTCATCCAGTTCAGTTCTGGATGGACTACGTGATATTAATAAATTAAATATTTTATGGTATGGAATTTTAAGTTAAAGATTTGGTTATAAATGATTATTGTTCATTGGGTAACCCCTTAATAAATGCCGTGGCCATTATTACCAACATGAAGTTGTTTTGTGTCTATTTATTTATTTATATATATCTTTTAGTCCTTTGTGCTGTCCCATGAAGGAGGAGTTGGAGTTTGTCGCAGATGACCAATCAAACAGTATGTTTAGTTACCTGACAGGTGCTGTCCATGATTGTGAATGCTGACAAACATGTATATATAGAGCTTGATCATACAGGACCAGTACAGTTTCTGAACATGGAGGCACCTGGCCAAGTAAATGAACAAGGGCAACTACCTGCTCGAGGAAGAGGAAGAAGAAGAGGAGGAGGAGTAAGGGTGTGTGGTGGTGGAATAGGGGGAAGAGGCCGAGGAGCATGAAGACACCATGCTGTCCCTGATGAAATTCGGGCCACAATTATAGACCATGTCATCAACCATGGCCTCACAATGACAGAGGCAGGTCACCGAGTGCAGCCTAATGTGCCTCGCTCTACAGTCTCCTCTATCATCCAAACCTTTCGCAGGGAAAACAGGTATGTAGTCAGTCAATGATGGAATTATATAATGTATAGGACAGGACACTGTGCATAGAGCAACAAATATGTTTATTTACTCATTTACGTATTCATTTAGTGTGTGTGTGTGTGTGTGTATGTGTGTGATAGGCCTACAGTATTACAGTATCTTACCTCAGTGGGATGTTACGTATGATACTAACAATGACAAGAAAAATATTGTAGAAAATAAACTATGGAATAGTATGGAATAGTATATTTTCTACAATATTGATGATACAGTTTACAGTAGTATTCCAGTCACTGTGCAGTCATGCATTAGAATTGTGGTAAAGTTACTGTAAGTAAAACAACAATACGATTACATTGGTAACTCATTCTGTACGGAATACATAAGGTATAAATTACGAATGGAGTGTTGTCCTTTGAATTCTATGTCTAGGCTTGGACAACAACCTGGCACGGGTGACCGAGGAAAACTTCTCAATGAACAACAAAAAAAGAGATCTGTAACATGGTGTTTGCAAATAATGCCATCACATGGAGACAGATCCGCACTGCATTCCTACAAGACAATGCCATATTCCAAAATGTCAACTTTATAAGCATCTCCACAATAGCCCACATATTGAAGAAGCATCAGATGACAATAAAGCAAATTTACAGGGTACCATTTGAGAGGAACTCTGACAGAGCTGCGGTACCAGTATGTACATGTAAGTCAGTCACTGGTTTTCCATCAAGATAACCTTTTTACAATTACCGTAAGCAGTGGTTCCCAAAATGTATTGGTTTCAGTACCCACTTTACCTGATTTCTGAATCCAGGTAATCCAGGTATGAAAGTATTTGATTTTCATATCTGATTTATAAACATTTTGCCTAAAAACTGCAGCTTACTGTATGATGCAATTATCATTATAATCCTTATTTTAAAGAATATAACATACAATACAGTAAGAAAAAGGGTCAAAGAGCTGCAATTACAGTAGTGCCTCCCACGTAAATCTATCTAATACTGTGAGTTTTACTGTAACATTTCAATAAGTCTACTCATTGATCATTTTTCCCCTCCCCTTTCTATCAAATACCCCCTGTAGTACTTCTGCATAGGGTGCATGTACCCCAGGTTTGGGACCACTGGAATACTGGCCAGTAGTATATTGAACTTGTGTAGAACATAGCACATTCCTATGTAACTGTCTGTAACTGTAGTGTATGACACTTCTGTATGACTGATTTTATATTTTCTTTTTTTACTCTATTGTAGAGAATAATGGCATTGGAAGGAAACGAGACCTCTCACATACTCGTGTATGTGGATGAGGCTGGCTTCAACCTGGCCAAGCGCTGAAGACGTGGCCGTAATTTTTTTGGCCACCGGGCCACGGTGGATGTCCCAGGCCAGCGAGGGGGCAATATAACTATGTGTGCTGCCATTTCTGAGAATGGTGTGGCCACTCACATCTCCAGTCTTGGCCCATACAATACACAGAAGCTCCTCATCTTCTTGGATCGCCTTCATTTGGATTTGATCCCTGAAAATGAGAGAGGTCTCATAGGGCCTCACCTACCACAATATATAATTGTATGGGACAATGTGAATTTCCACCGTGGCCCGCTTATCAGGGCCTGGTTCACTGCTTATCCAAGGATGGATATGGTGTTCCTACCACCTTACTCAACTTTCCTCAATCCTATTGAGGAGTTTTTCTCCGCTTAGAGGTGGAGAGTGTATGAGCATCTGGCTCAAGATCAGAGGTTCCTGCTCCATGCAATGGATGCTGCCTGTGAGGATATTACAAGAGATCAGTGTAGGGGATGGTTGTGACATGCACGCCGTTTCTTCCCTCGTTGCATCGCAAAGGAGGATATACACTGCAATGTTGACAAGAATCTGTGGCCAGACAGACAGCAGTATGTGGATGGGCAAGAGGGTGAGGACGGTGGCCAGTGAAGAGATGTTACAGTAGTAGGGATGAGCCGAACACCCCCCGGTTCGGTTCGCACCAGAACCTGCGAACGGACCGAAAGTTCGCACGAACGTTAGAACCCCATTGACGTCTATGGGACTCGAGCGTTCGAAATCAAAAGTGCTCATTTTAAAGGCTAATTTGCATGGTATTGTCCTAAAAAGGGTTTGGGGACCCGGGTCCTACCCCAGGGGACATGTATCAATGCAAAAAAAACTTTTAAAAACGGCAGTTTTTTCGGGAGCAGTGATTTTAATGATGCTTAAAGTAAAAAAAAAAAAGTGAAATATTCCTTTAAATATCGTACCTGGGGGGTGTCTATAGTATGCCTGTAAAGTGACGCGTGTTTCCCGTGTTTAGAACAGTCCCTGCACCAAATGTCATTTTTAAAGGAAAAAATCTCATTTAAAACTGCTTGCGGGTTTAATGTAATGTCGGGTCATGGCAATATGGATGAAAATCAGTGAGACAAACGGCATGGGTACCCCCCAGTCCATTACCGGGTACATTTTTAACGTGTTTAGCTCCAGCCAAAAAATCTTTTTTAAGCTTTTTGGAAAACATAGGGAACGGTTATCACCCCTGTGACATTTGTTTTGCCGTCTTTCCTCCTCTTCAGAAGATTTCACCTCACTTTTTGTCCCAATGAAAAATGTTTTTTGAAAATTTGGGTTTTTTTGTGGAACAAGGATTGGAAAGCATCAGTGGAAAGGAGAAATTGTTTTCCCATATTAACTCTTACAGGAGAGAATTTCCCTTCCTAGGGGTAGATTTCATCTCACTTCCTGTTGTCTCCTTCCGTTTGCAAGTAGGAGTCGTTTGTAAGTTAGATGTTTGAAAGTAGGGTCCTGCCCTATATACTCAGCAGAAATTTGGGCCTTAGGTGTTGCTGTGGCCACAACACTGTAAGCCCTCACAGGGCCCTGCTGTGAAATATTAGATCAAGAATTGTAATTACATGCCCCTGTTGAACAGGAGCTGAAAAATTAGGCCTTAGGCACTGGTGCCACAACACTGCAACCCCTCACAGACACTCTAGTTGGAACGCAGGAACGAGCCCTGCTGCAAAGTATTGCATCAAAAATTGTAATTACACACCCCTGTTAGACAGGGGCAGAAAAATTGGGCCTTAGGCACTGGTGCTGGTGCCACAACACTGCAACCCCTCACAGACACTCTAGTTGGAACGCAGGAACGAGCCCTGCTGCAAAGTATTGCATCAAAAATTGTAATTACACGCCCCTGTTAGACAGGGGCAGAAAAATTGGGCCTTAGGCACTGGTGCTGGTGCCACAAGACTGCAACCCCTCACAGACACTCTAGTTGGAATGCAGGAACGAGCCCTGCTGCAAAGTATTGCATCAAAAATTGTAATTACACGCCCCTGTTAGACAGGGGCAGAAAAATTGGGCCTTAGGCACTGGTGCTGGTGCCACAACACTGCAACCCCTCACAGACACTCTAGTTGGAATGCAGGAACGAGCCCTGCTGCAAAGTATTACATCAAAAATTGTAATTACATGCCCCTGTTAAACAGGGGTTGAAAAATTGTGCCTTAGGCACTGGTGGTGGCGCCCAGAACCAAAAATGTTCTTACAAGCTATCAGTGTGATGATTGAGGAGGAAGAGGATAATTACTCAGGGATAGTCACTCAGCATCAGCATAGGCAGTCTTTGAAGGGATCTGAGATTTCAAAAAAAATTATTCGGTTACATCAGCATCAGGTGCTTGGTAGCTGGTGGTGATCCAAGACTGATTCATTTTTATGAAGGTCAGCCGATCGACTGAGTCGGTGGACAGACGCACCCTGTGATCGGTTACCACTCCTCCAGCAGCACTGAATGTGCGTTCCGAAAGAACGCTGGATGCAGGACAGGCCAGTAGCTCAATTGCATACTGTGCAAGCTCTGGCCAGTGATCCATCCTCAAGACCCAGTAACCCAGAGGATTTTCGGTGGGAAAGGTGTCCAAGTCTGATCTTGCCCCTAGGTATTCCTGCACCATGTAAAACAGACGCTGGCGATGGTTTCTGGAACCGATCATACCTTGGGGCTGCGGACCAAAAAATTGTCTGAACGCATCGGTCAGACGGCCACCTTCTCCACCGCTCCTTCTTTGACTGACCGAAGCCTCAGCAACACGTTGTCCAGAAACAGGAGTTTGTAACCCCCCAGTCTCTGGGAACGCATTGCACAGACCTTTCTGCAAGGCCTCCCGAAGATGTTTCATCCTCTGCTCCCTCTGCGATGGCAAGATAAGGTCCGCAACCTTACCCTTGTAACGTGGATCAAGGAGGGTTGCCAGCCAGTATTGGTCCTTCTCCTTGATACCACGAATACGAGGATCCTTACGCAGGCTTTGCAGGATCAGGGAGGCCATGCAGCGTAGGTTTGCTGAGGCATTCGGTCCGGAGTCCTCTGGGTCACTAAGGACGACAACGTCCGCAGCCACCTCCTCCCAGCCACGTACAAGTCCATGTGTTTCTTGGGACTGATCCCTTAAAGACTGCTGCTGATGCTGAGTGCCAGGCTCCACCTCCATACTGACACAATCTTCCTCCTCCTCCTCCTCCTCCTCCTCTTCCTGTGTGATCGGCGGGCACGCAGGAACACTGTCTGGATAAAGGGGGCCTTGAGAGCTAAGGAAGTCCTCCTCTTCCTGCCTCTGTTCTGCCTCAAGTGCCCTGTCCATTATTCCATGCAGCGTGTGCTCCAACAGGTGGACAAGGGGGACAGTGTCACTGATGCATGCACTGTCACTGCTCACCATCCTCGTGGCCTCCTCGAATGGTGACAGGACAGTGCATGCATCCCTGATCATGGCCCACTGGCGTGGGGAAAAAAAAACAAGCTCCCCTGACCCTGTCCTGGTGCCATAGTCGCACAGGTACTCATTGATGGCCCTCTGCTGCGTGTGCAGCCGCTGCAGCATGGCCAACGTTGAGTTCCACCTGGTGGGCATGTCACAGATTAGGCGGTTCTTGGGCAGGTTAAACTCCTTTTGGAGGTCCGTCAGCCGAGCACTGGCATTATATGACCAGCGGAAATGCACACAGACTTTCCTGGCCTGCCTCAGGACATCCTGTAAGCCCGGGTACCTGCCCAAGAACCGCTGCACCACCAAGTTAAGGACGTGAGCCAAACAGGGCACATGGGTCATTTGTCCCTGTCGGAGGGCAGAGATGAGGTTGGTGCCATTGTCGCAAACCACCATTCCTGCCTTAAGTTGGCGTGGCGTCAACCACCTCTGAACCTGCCCCTGCAGAGCTGACAGAACCTCTGCCCCAGTGTGGCTCCTGTCCCCCAAGCACACCAGCTCAAGCACCGCATGGCATCTTTTGGCCTGCGTACTTGCGTAGCCCCTTGAACGCCTACGGAGCACCGCTGGTTCCGAGGAAGAGGCCATGGAGGAAGAAGAAGAGGAGGGGGTGGAGGAGAGAGGTGTGTCACAATCAGCATTTTGGAGGCGTGGTGGCGGAACAACCTCCAACACTACTGCACCTTGTCCTGCATCCTTCCCAGCTGCCAGCAGAGTCACCCAATGCGCCGTGAAACTTAGGTAACGTCCCTGTCCATGCCTGCTGGACCATGAGTCAGCGGTAATATGCACCTTACTGCTGACCGCCCTGTCCAGCGAGGCATGGACATTGCCTTCCACATGGCGGTAGAGAGCCGGAATCGCCTTCCGTGAGAAAAAGTGGCGTTTGGGTACCTGCCACTGAGGAACCGCACATTCCACAAACTCACGGAAGGGGGCAGAGTCTACCAACTGAAAAGGCAGCAGTTGAAGTGCTAGCAATTTTGCCAAGATAGCATTCAACCGCTGGGCATGTGGATGGCTGGGAGCAAACTTCTTTCGGCGGTGCAGCAGCTGGGGCAGGGAAATTTGCCTGGTACACTCTGACGTCGGTGTAACCAAAAGCAGATTGCCCACAAGTACTTGGCTGTGACACACCTAATTCTACACCTTCATTCCTCTCACTGCAGGTCTCAGAGAGGACTGGAGGTCTAGTGGGGTTGGAAATCTCAGCTGATGAGGAGCAAGGAGAGATCCTCTTTGTTCTTTGGTGTGGGTCTTTTAGATACGCTTGCCAACAAACTGCATGGCAGGTCAACATATGTCTGGTCAAGCATGTGGTACCCAAGCGGGAGATGTTTTGGCCACGTGAGATACGCTTGAGACATATGTTGCAAATAGCAGCGGTGCGATCTGATGCACTCGTCTCAAAAAAGGCCCACACCAAAGAACTTTTTGAATAACGCGCAGAGACTGCAGCGCCCTGCACATGTGGAGCTTTGGGGTGTGATGCAGTCAATGTGCTGCCCTTAGGCTGGCCCCTGGAGGGCATCCTGCCTCGTTGGTGATGTGCCGCCTCCTCCTCCTCCTCCTCCCCCTCCTCTCTCCTATCAGGCACCCACGTTGAGTCAGTGACCTCATCATCCCCTCCCTCCTCATCACTGGAGCAAACCTGGCAGTATGCTGCAGCAGGGGGAGCATGACTGCCAGATTGCTGTCCTTCTTGGGCACCCCCTCTGTCCGTGCTCATGTTACTGCCTTCATCGAGCTCAGTATCATCATCAGAGCCTTCCAAACGCTGGGCATCCTCCTGGAGCATGTACCCAACACTGTGGTCAAACAGTTCGAGGGACTCCTCAGGAGGACATGGTGGAGCTAGGGAAGGAGTCACTGATGGCATTGAGCTGAGGGAAGAGGCCGCTGCTTTGCCAGACAAAGCACCCTGGGCATGGGTGAGAGAGGATAAAGAGGATGAGGACGGCTTGGTCATCCACTCGACCAAGTCTTCCGCATGTTGCTGCTCAACACGGCCAGCTGCCGAAAAAAAGGCCAAGCGTGTCCCATGGCCACGTGCTGATGAGGATGCACCGTCTCCACGACCAGCACTAGACACAGAGCCTGCTTGCCCTCTCTTATTGGCTTGTGACTGTCTGCCTCTCCTTCTTGGCCTTCCAGACATACTAATGGCCTGTAGCTGCACTAAGCTGGGATAGAACACCAGTAATTTTCTTCAGGTAGCTTTATATACTGTAACCAGACAAGCCTGCCTGTCAGTAGGAAGATAACAGGAACGGATCTAGCTGAACACTGTGAGCAGGACGCACTGTACTAAATGTAAATAGTCTAGCTGCCTGACCGTGGTACTAATAGGATCAAATAGAACACCAGTAATTTTCTTCAGGTAGCTTTATATACTGTAACCAGACAAGCCTGCCTGTCAGTAGGAAGATAACAGGAACGGATCTAGCTGAACACTGTGAGCAGGACGCACTGTACTAAATGTAAATATTCTAGCTGCCTGACCGTGGTACTAATAGGATCAAATAGAACACCAGTAATTTTCTTCAGGTAGCTTTATATACTGTAACCAGACAAGCCTGCCTGTCAGTAGGAAGATAACAGGAACGGATCTAGCTGAACACTGTGAGCAGGACGCACTGTACTAAATGTAAATAGTCTAGCTGCCTGACCGTGGTACTAATAGGATCAAATAGAACACCAGTAATTTTCTTCAGGTAGCTTTATATACTGTAACCAGACAAGCCTGCCTGTCAGTAGGAAGATAACAGGAACGGATCTAGCTGAACACTGTGAGCAGGACGCACTGTACTAAATGTAAATAGTCTAGCTGCCTGACCATGGTACTAATAGGATCAAACAGAACACCAGTAATTTTCTTCAGGTAGCTTTATATACTGTAACCAGACAAGCCTGCCTGTCAGTAGGAAGATAACAGGAACGGATCTAGCTGAACACTGTGAGCAGGACGCACTGTACTAAATGTAAATAGTCTAGCTGCCTGACCGTGGTACTAATAGGATCAAATGGAGCACCAGTAATTTTCTTCAGGTAGCTTTATATACTGTAACCAGACAAGCCTGCCTGTCAGTAGGAAGATAACAGGAACGGATCTAGCTGAACACTGTGAGCAGGACGCACTGTACTAAATGTAAATAGTCTAGCTGCCTGACCGTGGTACTAATAGGATCAAATAGAACACCAGTAATTTTCTTCAGGTAGCTTTACATACTGTAACCAGACAAGCCTGCCTGTCAGTAGGAAGATAACAGGAACGGATCTAGCTGAACACTGTGAGCAGGATGCACTGCACTAAATGTAAATAGTCTAGAATTTAACAGGAACGGATCTAGCTGAACACTGTGAGCAGGACGCACTGCACTAAATGTAAATAGTCTAGAAGATAACAGGAACGGATCTAGCTGAACACTGTGAGCAGGACGCACTGCACTAAATGTAAATAGTCTAGAAGATAACAGGAACGGATCTAGCTAAACTGAATACAGTGTATATATATATATATGCAACACCTGGGATGCATATATATACACAATACACTGTAAGTGCAGCTAACTGACAGACTGTTCTGCCTAATCTATCTAACTCAAATCAAATGACACTGTCTGTCTCTCTCTCTCTCTCAATGAACGCCGGAACACACACTACACAGGGCCGCCGTGCAGGCGGCCTTATATAGTGTGGGGCGTGTACTAAATCCCCTGAGCCATAATTGGCCAAAGCCTCCTTGGCTTTGGCCAATTACGGCTCTCTGTTCAGGCGGCGCTGTGATTGGCCAAGCATGCGGGTCATAGTGCATGCTTGGCCAATCATCAGCAAGCAATGCACTGCGATGCCGCAGTGAATTATGGGCCGCGACGCGCCACACAAATTTGGCGTGAACGGCCCATATTGTTCGCAATTCGGCGAACGGGCGAACAGCCGATGTTCGAGTCGAACATGGGTTCGACTCGAACACGAAGCTCATCCCTATACCGTAGTTGTGAAATTCCAGCTTTATTTTTGGCATTGTAGGCTAAATTTAATTCTCCTTGTTTTTTGTTTGTGTGTTTATATTTCCGTATATTATGCTGTATACTTTTTCTTTTTACTCTGATGTATGCAAGTTACTTTGTGTGTGAATGATAATGGTTACAATACTGTAAAGTAATTTTTCCTTGGGAGTATGAGTGCAATGTGTGATGTCAAACCTTGGAGGCTACTCTTACCCTAAAATCTTTTTCTTTTTTTTCAGTTTTATACACAATTGTATTCAGTTAGCTAGACAAAAACTGTACAGTAACCATTGTCAATGAAGGACTGGGCTAAGACTAAAAGGTGGACATGAGGGATATTTCAATGGTCCTCTGCCATAGAGACAAAGCATCTAAACATTTTGACTTGCAGTGCTTGCACAATGCCAAAGGGACAAAGCATTTTGGGGGCACTGACTATTTGAATGAGAAAGAAATTTATTTTTGACACATGAGTGAACTGTTTTGGGAAAGATATGAGCTTTTGAAGGTGAACCATGGTGTTGTGCCGAACCATCCAGGTTATTGCAAAAGCACCAAGAGAGTTGAGAACGTCTGGTCTGTTTCAAAAAATGAGCCAAAGCAATTGAGAAGAATCTTTGCCATTTTGGGGGCACTGACTCTTTATATGGGAAATGAATATGGTTTTGAAGCATGAGTGAACAGTTTTGGGAAAGATATGAGCTTTTGCACATGAGTTATAGTGTTGCGCTGAACTGTAATGCCCCATACACACAGTCGGACTTTGTTCGGACATTCCGACAACAAAATCCTAGGATTTTTTCAGACGGATGTTGGCTCAAACTTGTCTTGCATACACACGGTCACACAAAGTTGTCGCAAAATCCGATCATTCTGAACGCGGTGACGTAAAACACGTACGTCGGGACTATAAACTAGGCAGTGACCAATAGCTTTCATCTCTTTATTTATTCTGAGCATGCGTGGCACTTTGTCCGTCGGATTTGTGTACACATGATCGGAATTTTATATCCTGCTCTCAAACTTTGTGTGTCGGAAAATCCGATGGAAAATGTGTGATGGAGCCTACACACGGTAGGAATTTCCGAAACACGGTTCTATCACACATTTTCCGTCGGAAAATCCGACCCTGTGTACGAGGCATAAGACTGTTTTGCTAAATGATCTTAGAATTTTGAGAATGTCATTTCTGTTTCAAGAAATGAGCCAAAACAATGGAGAAAAATTGTAAAAAAACTGGTCAGCAATTTAGCTTCTTTGTGGCTGATATTTATAAAGGGGGCTGTATTTTGTACATTTTCCCTTAATGTGGCATTATTTATATGAATTTTATTGTGATTTATTTGCCATTTACTGTATGTACATCATATTTTAGCACTACATTGCACATACAGTATATTATTTTTTTATGATTTTAAACTGTTATTAAGTTTTTAGCGCTATATTTATACATTCATTCATTATCTTGTACCTTGGTGAGTAGACATAGAGCAGCTATAGAGTATAGGATAAAAATGAGTAGCAATTACATTTTCTCTCTTATATCTAATGTGGCAGGGTGAGGCCATGCCACTGTGTAAAATGGCAGTCTAGACCAGGATCTGTGGAAAACAAGCACACTGATGGCACAGGCATCTGCTGGGTTTATAGTAGTGTCAGAATCAGAGTTCAGGACTCCACCCTCCGGAGGAGTCCATGCTGCAAGGGAGCAGAGAGACGTTCATGTCTGCACCATGCTGTCCAGGACAGGGCAGACAGAGACCCAAGCCTGAGTGAAAGACTGAGCTTCAGGAAAATGAAAGAAACAAGCTGACAGAGATACAGCATTTGTATACGAGCACTGGGAAGTGTGTTTGATAGTCTGGTGGACCAAGGCACGAGGCCTGAGGATCAGGATTGTTAAAAAAAGGGAGCAAAGAGGCTGAACTATTTTTGTTGTGCAAGTTACAATGATGGTGAAAACCCCCTGCATGGGCAACTGATGTCTTTTATTGAACTTTTCCTTGCCATTTTAAATAAAAGTAGGCAAAAAAGCCCTGAAAAGTCATTGCTGGATTGGACTGCACTACCATTGAGTTAAACATCCCCCAACTTGTCACACTAATTTATTTAACATTTTTATATAATATTTATATGCAATATGCTATAACATTTATAGCACATAAGTCTGAATTTGTACGTGATTTTTTATAGTTCTGAATTTCTATAATTTAAATATAATCACATATCGATGGTGATTTAGAAAAACCGTGGTATTCTGCAGATACAATGACATAGCACCTTGGGTTGTAAAACTGAATCCAAAAACCATAATGCCCCGTACACACGATAGGATTTTCCGATGGATAATTGTTCTATGGGAGCTTGTTGTCAGAAATTCCGACCGTGTATAGGCTCCATCGGACATTTTCCATTGGAATTTATGTCACACAAAATTTGAGAGCTGGTTCTCAAATTATTTGACAACAAAATCCGTTGTCGGAAATTCCGATTGTGTGTACACAATTCCGAGGCACAAAGTTCTATGCATGCTTGGAATCAAGCAGAAGAGCCGCAGTGGCTATTGAACTTCATTTTTCTCAGCTCTTCGTACGTGTTGTACATCACCGCGTTCTTGATGTTCAGAACTTCGGGCAAGATGTGTGTGACCGTGTGTATGCAAGACAAATTTGAGCCAACATCCGTCGGAAAAAAAAACCATGGATTTTGTTGTCGGAATATGTGATTGTGTGTACGCGGCATTAGAGTTTGGAAAACTGTTAACACCAGTGACTCTGGGAAATCCATCAGTAAGAGCTGCAGCTGCCAAGTGTATCTTCGAACTATTATGCACTTATGGACTATGTATACCAGCTATTGGAGGGATGTGAGGACCATTGCACATATTAGTGTTTTTTGCCAGGTGTTGTCTTTTTGCCATAAAAGTTAGCTTTAGCCACTTCATATGTGTTTATAAACAAAGGTCAGGCATTCTCTTAACCTTTATCCTAGTTGAAGGTATGGTATAGATGTTAATGGAGAATTGCACAAAAACAAAGAAATAATTTGTGATTCCCCCTAAAAAATGCATACACTACCCTTAGCCTTGATGATAGCCATGTCTATATTTTGTACCACCTGGTAAACCCATCTCCTTTGTTTATAATCAGTTGTCATCCCATGAATATGTCTTTAAAAGGTGAGCAGATGTTGGACAGGATCATGTCTGCAGCTGGCAAGTTTTTCTCTTTCCATGTGCTGGTAAGCATCGCTCATTATCAACTACAAGGATTTTAATTGCTGGATGGTGTGATTGCATGAGGTTTTTGTGAAAGACTGGAGGTTCTATTTACCACTTACTCATTCACATAGGTGGGCAGTTTCTGGGAGACACTCCTTTTTAAAAGGAGCTTCCAGATTCCAGTAAGCCCCCACCCACAGACTCCTACAACCACAGGGACAAGGCTATGGAGAAAAGGTCCTTGTCCTCATCAACATGTGGACATGTGCTTTGCCAGGTTGAGGGCAAGTGGCCTGCTATAGTTCTGGGGGACATCTTGCTCACTCCTCCTTCCTGTCCTGCTATGATGCATTCTCAGATAAGGGTCTGATGTGAATATTGAGATGAGGAGCGCACATTTTTTATTTTTTATTTTGTAGGGTCTGGTATAGAATTTGTGGGGAACCCATGCCTATTTGAAATTATTTTTTAAATTATCCCTGACCCCTTTGTTTACATAGCCAGGGGTTGCCAGCCATCACATTGATAGGACCAGGTGATGTCATTGGTTGTCCATGATGCATAGGTGCTGCCATTCTCTGCTTCATTAACAATCATTGACAAAGGAAGAAGGAACCTGTCATATAAAGTGGCAGTAGGAAAAAACGCTACAATATGTGAATTTTGACTCCTGCCAAATGGTCTAAAAGTCTGGAATTTGAATAAAGTGCCTGAACAAGCCCAGATGGAGAGATCATCCCTAATCTTTAACAGCATCAGGCAATCAAGCAATGGAACGTCTGGGTTGGTTGATCCCATCTAGTCTAAGCGGGAAACTTTACAGTTTAGTTTACATGGGCACTGAGGTCCATTGCAGGCCACTCATCCACGCCCACATACCTGCCACATTAGGATAAGTGGCTATGTCCATCCTCATAGACATGAATGGGCTGCATGCAGCACCGGACAACTTGGGATACACAAAAAATGTCCCTTTTCACAGTGTGCGGTCCTCAGTGCCTGTCTGAATAAGGCTATAGAGATTGAAAAAATGTGATTTTTTTTTGAGGATACAGGACTGAGCATGCAACTATACTTTATTTAAATTTCACAATTATTTGTTTGTTATTTTTTATGCTTTAAAATATTAAAACAATTTAACCACAAATAGAAAAGTGGTTCCTGATAGTGGGGGATACTATAATTAGCAGAATAAATGGGTAGTGTTGAGTTTAAAATATGAGTCAAACTTAAATTCCACCAAAATTTACAGAGGTCACTTTCAAAGTTTTCAAACTACAATAAAGTTAATAAAGAGCTGCTTTAATGGTTACATTTGACCCTTTGGAAAGCTGCTAGACAAGCTATTCTAAACCCAATGGCATTGGAAGCCTCCACAGCCAATTACTGAGTGTCTTTTTGTATTTGTGTTTCATGTGGGGCTATTAGACAACAGGTATCAAAAAGGTTTATTAATGTAAAGATAAGGTATAATAATATAAAGATGTGGAAAACTGTAGGATTTTTTTGTGTATTTTTTTTTTAAAGTAAATGTCGCAGACACTGGCTGCAGGGACCTTTTCTGTCCACATTCACACTGTTATTTGGTATTGCTATATTAATCTTTTTTTTGTTAAATTTTTTGAGAGACTGTTTTCTTGGATTTGCCCAAAGACTATTCTTGGTTGTTAATTCTGAACAATACATGATCACTGAAAGAGCTGATCACATTGATCTCCAGAGACGGACTGTCTGGTCACCTAGGCTGCCTTAAGTGCTGTGTTAATTAACATGTTAATTATATAGTTGTCTGTTAAGTTGTTGCTAGAGAGGAGGGGGAAGTATCCATGAACCAGCCCTACCTCGTTATCTAACCCATTGTGCTAAAAAGTGTATAAAAAGGCTGTATTCTGCCCAATAAACCATTCAAGATTCTACAAGCTATTTTCAGCTAGACTTGTATTTAATGCAGCTACAAGAATGGTCAGACTGGAGGAAGCAGTATTACTAACGGAAGCACTCAGCGGAGTGTGGGATAAGATCTGTCACAGTAAATACACCACAAAATAGAAAAAAAGTAAAATAAAAATGTGTACTGTATTTTAAATTACATAGTTACAAATAGGTGAGGTTGAAAAAAAAAAAAAAAAAAAGTCCATCAAGTCCAACCTACCGTATGTGTGTGATTATATGTCAGTATTACATTATATATCCCTGTATGTTGTGGTCCTTCAGATGCTTATCTAATAGTTTTTTGAAACTATTGATGCTCCCCGCTGAGACTACTGCCTGTGGAAGGATATTCCACATTCTTGCCACTCTTACAGTAAAGAACCCTCTACACAGCTTAAGGTTAAACCTCTTTTCTTCTAATTTTAATGAGTGGCCACATGTCTTGTTAAACTCCCTTCTGCGAAAAAGTTTTATCCCTATTGTGGGGTCACCAGTACGGTATTTATAAATTGAAATCATATCCCCTTTCAAGCGTCTCTTCTGCAGAGAGAATAAGTTCAGTGCTCGCAACCTTTCCTCATAACTAATATCCTCCAGACCCTATATTAGCTTAGTTGCCCTTCTTTGTACTCACTCCATTTCCAGTACATCCTTCCTGAGGACTGGTGCCCAGAACTGGACAGCATACTCTAGGTGCTGCCAGACCAGAGTCTTGTAGAGTGGGAGAATTATTGTTTTATCTCTGGAGTTGATCCCCTTTTTTTTTGTAACCAAGGTTTTATTGAGTTTTTCACATAGACAACATAATGCCCTGAAAGGGGCATGAGAACAATAAAGTATAACATAAGTAGTCCACAAGTCACAATCATGACAACATAGAATGTCAAGCTAGGGGATAGTTGAAGCAGACTAGCATAGAAAGGTACAGAGAGTAGAGTTAGTAGAATTAGGGATGCCGGTAGGTGAAAAGTAGTGCCCTAAGGGTAGGCCATTGTGACATCGTCATTCAGAGAAGAGTGGAGGGACACTGTGTGACCCAATATGGTTGGTAATTGATATGCGAGCAATGTGGGTTAGGAGAGTAGCAGGAAACATCTATGCAACATCAGGAGGCCATACCCAGGGGGGGCACTTTAGTAGAAAGAAGCATGTACAATAATATAACAGAAATCAAATATTTAGACTCAGTGTAAGACTGCGTAGCTTCTGGTTCAGTTCCAGATTGGGAGGGTCATGACTACAAGTATGATGAGGTTAGTTCATGGTAGATGGTTACTCCTTCGATCTTGAAGCCAAGGTTCCCATTGGGTGAAGAATTTGGTGGTCAATAGATGTGCTTTGGTGAACATATATTCCATGTGGCATTGGTTGTTGAGCAGAGAAATTACTAAGTGGATGGAGGGTGGGTGAGGATTTTTCCAATTGTGGGCAATTGAGAGCCTTGCCGCTATCAAGATATGGGTAAGTATTGACCGTAGTGTGGTTGACCATTCGGTTAACCCTATCCCTAGCATGGCCAATTGTGGAGTTAGATGAGCCTTAACGCCCGTGACTGAGCATATGAGATTGGTCATGTCTTTCCAGAATCATTGAAGAGCAGAACAAGTCCACCATATGTGGACCAGAGATCCATCTGTTTTGCAGTGCCTCCAACATGTAGGGGATGTTGAGGGGAAAATGCCCGCCAGTTTGGTTGGAGTATAGTACCAGCGGTGATAGAGCTTCATAACTGTTTCCCAGTGGGAGACATTCCTGGAATGGGCACAGGTGCTGTTGAGAGCACTGTACCACACCTCTTCTTGTGTGGAAAAATGTAGTACTTGTTCCCAGTGTTGCATAGATGTGGATTTACCCTCAGAGCGAGGAGTGGTAAGCAATGAGTACATAAAGGACAGACCTTTGGTACGGGGTTGTCGTGTGGCATAATATTGCAATAGTTCATTGGTAGCTCGGTTGGGGGACCACTGATGCGATGACAGGGTGTGCCCAATGCGCAGGATTTGGAAGAAGTCATGGCGTGGTATGTTGAAGATAGTAGAGAGACGTTGGAAAGTAGTAAATCCCTGAGATGTGTATAGGTCACTCAAATTGCAGATGCCGGCTCTAATCCAATGGCTTAGGGTTAAGTCAGGTGTTAAGAGTTCCAGAGTAGCAAGTGGCAGGAGTTTTAGAGTGTGAGAGAAGATTCCTTTGAGCCTTTGTGAAATTGATCGCCAGACTCTCATTGTGGCATTGACAGTGCCCAAAATGGACCTAGGTGGGTGGTAGTTGAGCCATGACGCACATAAAAGTAGCTTAAGGTCTTTAGATATCACAGTATGTTCAATTTGTTTCCACGTAGGTGACGAGGATGGGTTCCATCAATGTTTTGTTTGGTCGAGTATTGCTGCTTTATAGTATATTTGGATCTCTGGGGCTCCCATTCCTCCATACTTAGTCGCTAGGTATAATGTTGAGTGGTGTAGCCTGGGGCGTTTGCACTCCCATATGAATGAGTTGAGGATACGTTGTAGTTTGTTGAGATAGCAAGGCAATATTGGGATTGGGAGAGTTCTAAAGAGGTATACAATATGAGGAAGGAGAAACATCTTCACTAGAGCTATGCGTCCTGCCCAGGAGGTTTTCACTGTCCGGAGTTCAGAGCTTATTTGTTGGAGTCTGTTAGTTAATAGCTCGATATTGTTGCGAAGGAGCGCCGTTGATGGAGTAACTAACTGAATCCCTAGGTATTAAAATAAGTCTATAAGTGATTTCGCGCAAAACACCAAAAGTAATTCAAAGTGCCAATAACCATTAATTCCTATACGTGACCTAGTTGAAGCAATATATTATATGACCAGTGAAGTTTAGAAGTGTATATAATCAAAAAAGTAGATCCAAAAAAAATTAATAAAAAAATAATAAAAAATAATTCAGTCGTGATAGTGGGAAAATACGTGACATACAAAACTCAATACACTACTACTGATTAATATAAGAAAAAGTTCAATATCAAAAATGAATCTTCAGTGCATAAGACATCTTCAATGCTCTTATTTAGAAAAGTTCATAGACGTTTGGTTTAGCAAAAATAAGATGACCGTGCCAGATTTGCATACACCTATGCTCACATTGCCCTTACCTTCAGGGGCTTAAAACAAAGCCTTGTAGACAGTGTTGAGTGATGGTGGAAAAGGATGTTCCGAATGTTGCCGGGTGATGGTAGCTGGCTTTGGATGGATGGATGTCCGTGCTGGATCCTCAATGAATTAAACTCCGGATCCTGGAACTCGTGCCAAGAAAACAGAAGAGAAAACAACGGGGCCTCCCATGGTGTAGTATAAAAAAACTATGGTTTTATTTCAATAAAAAAATTTAAATAAACAGCGCACTCTGCATACAGTGCCTCTAATAGTACAGTGTGTGGGGGTACACCGCCGTCACCGAGTACGAGACTTCCGGTACACAGTGTCAGCAAAGGGGGTTAGAGAGTGTTTGGCTGCTGTGTATATCAATTGGTTGCGCTTCCGTTCCTAATCCCTAGGTAGTTCAACATTGAGTTTGGGGCCCATGAGAAATGCGTTATCTGGGACAGTTCCTTCTTTTCAATAGAAGTAAGATGAATACCCATCATAGAAGATTTGGAATGGTTAATTTTATATAGGGATGCCTGTCCAAAATCATTAAGTACTCGTTGAAGAGCTTGCAGGGATTGTTTGGGATTGGAATTTGAGAGGGAGTCTATGATGTCATCTGCGTAGAGTCCTTTTTTGTGGGAGGACTCACCCACTGTGATACCCTCAACTTGTGGATTGATATGAATGGCAGCCGCTAAGGGCTCAATAATCATGGCAAAGATGAGTGGGGATAACGGCATCCTTGCCTGGTGCCATTAGTGATGGAGAGCGGGTCCAACAAGTACCCTCCTGACCAAACTCTAGCTGTAGGCTTGGTATAAAGGCCTAGAATGGCTTGTAAGAAGGTGCCGGTCAAGCCAAATTTAATGAGCACGCTTTCCAAGTACCTCCAATGCACTCTAACGCCTTTTCTGCATCCAATGAGATGAACAGAGAAGGCGTCCGATGATGTTCTGTCCATTGAATGAGGTCGATAAATCTGCATGTGCCATCTGAGGTCTGGCAGTGTGGGATGAACCCTACTTGATCGGGATGTATTAGGGAAGGGATGAGAGTGGCTAGGCAAGTCGCCAACAGTTTGGTGTAGAGCTTCAGGTCAGTGTTAAGGAGGGATATTAGTCGGTAGTTGGCTGGATCATCAAAGGGTTTACCTTGTTTGGGAATGGTGACAATTAAGGCTTCAAGAGACTCTGTGGGGATGTCTCCCATTGCTGCAAATCTGTTTAGCGAGGCGCATAAGTGGGGGGTAAGTAAGTCAGAATATGTCTTATAGCATTCATTACAGAATCCATCGGGTCCCGGATTGGGTTACTCTACGTTTGTATTGGTTTGCAAAAACTTTGCCCGGTCTGTTTCCTTGGGAGACGGGATGAGCTTCGAGTTCGAGTCAAACTCATGTTCGATTTGAACATCGGCTATTCGCCAGTTCGCCAAACAGCGAACAATTTGGGGTGTTCGCGGCAAATTCGAATGCCACGGAACACCCTTTAAAAGTCTATGGGAGAAATCAAAAGTGCTAATTTTAAAGGCTTATATGCATGGTATTGTCATAAAAAGTGTTTGGGGACCTGGGTCCTGCCCCAGGGGACATGGATCAATGCAAAAAAAGTTTTAAAAACTGCAGTTTTTTTGGGAGCAGTGATTTTAATAATGCTTAAAGTGAAACAATAAAAGTGTAATATCCCTTTACATTTCGTACCTGGGGGGTGTCTATAGTATGCCTGTAAAGGGGCGCATGTTTCCCGTGTTTAGAACAGTCTGACAGCAAAATGACATTTCAAAGGAAAAAAAGTCATTTAAAACTACTTGCGGCTATTAATGAATTGCCGGTCCGACAATACACATAAAAGTTCATTGATAAAAACAGCATGGGAATTCCCCACAGGGGAACCCCGAACCAAAATTAAAAAAAAAAAATGACGTGGGGGTCCCCCTAAATTCCATACCAGGCCCTTCAGGTCTGGTATGGATAATAAGGGGAACCCTGGCCAAAATAAAAAAAAAATGGCGTGGGGTCCCCCTCAAAATTTATACCAGACCCTTCATGTCTGGTATGGATTTTAAGGGGAACCCCGCGCCAAAATTAAAAAAAAAATGGCGTGGCGTCCCCCCAAAAATCCATACCAGACCCTTATCCGAGCACCCAACCTGGCAGGCCGCAGGAAAAGAGGGGGGACGAGAGAGCGCCCCCCCCTCCTGAACCGTACCAGGCCACATGCCCTCAACATTGAGAGGGTGCTTTTGGGTAGCCCCCCAAAACACCTTGTACCCATGTTGATGGGGACAAGGGCCTCATCCCCACAACCCTTGCCCAGTGGTTGTGGGGGTCTGCGGGCGGGGGGGCTTATCGGAATCTGGAAGCCCCCTTTAACAAGGGGACCCCCAGATCCCGGCCCTTCCCCCTGTGTGAAATGGTAAGGGGGTACAAAAGTACCCCTACCATTTCACAAAAAAACTGTAAAAAATGTTAAAAATGACAAGAGACAGTTTTTGACAATTACTTTATTTAAATGCTTCTTCTTTCTTCTATCTTCTTTCTTCTATCTTCCTTCGGTTTCTTCCTCCATCTACTTCTTCTTCTGGTTCTTCTGGTTCTTCTGGTTCTTCCTCTGGTAAAATGTGTCTCTTGGACACACAGAATATCAGTGTCATGAGAGGGTTTACCCGTTGGTGGCGCTATCGGTCTCTTGGATCGCAGTACCAGTGTCCATCAGCAGGTGTCTTCCAACACCTAGGACCTGCAGTAAGAGGTCTTTCCTGCTGGTGGCACTGTTGCATCCTTGGGCCGTAGTACCGGTGTCAACCAGCGGGTGCACTCTGGCAGTGTGGAGCAAACAGCTCACACTGCGCTCAGCTGTGACATGAGGTCAATCACCACAGCCTTATAAATACCCGGCAAGCCCTCATAGGCTTGCCTTGGTATCTCTCTCTCTCTCCCTGCAGTCTGACCTTGCTGCCTGTTATTTGACCGTGAGCCTGCATCTGCCTTGTCCTGACCTGATCCGATCCAATCCAATCCCTATCCTGAGGCCTTCCTAGTCCTGTCCCTTCTGTTCCTGGTTACCTTGCATCCCTGCCCTGTACCCCATCCATCCATCCTCTCCTTGTCCTGTTCAGTTTCCCGTTCCTTACCCATCTGTTGACTTCCCTGTGTATGACCTTGGCTTGGCTTGTTTACGATTACGGTACCTCCATTTGCTTGTATATATTGTTGTTTGTAGTGGGTTGTTGTGTGGGTTTTTGCACTGTTTTCCTTTTTACTTATCACTTGTTAATAAACACCATTTCACTTACATGTGTTTCTGGTCTCCTCTGTGCAGTCCACACAGTCTGGTCAATTAGATATCCTGACAGTATACCAAGGCCATCCCTGACCAGACGTGGCTGCACTGAGAAACCGTCCTGTTACGGTGGGCGCGCAAAATGGACTTTGATGAAATTGTCTATTATTCTCTGCTGGCGGCAGAGGATAATGAATATTGTTGTCAGACTCTTAAAGATTGGACCCGTGACCAACTGCTGGAAACGATACAAACAGCCCATTTACTTGTAGATCAAGGTCATGCGTTATTTGAGGATGTTCAGCCTTTGATCCAATTATGTATAAAGTCAGCCTTGTCATGCATTCCCGAAGGTAGTGACGATTACTCCCCTCCTTTCAGTTGTGACCAGGTGGAATCCCTGGTATGCTTGTTAGAGGATGATCCGGCTTTCTTTGATGAACATTATTCCGCTTGTTCCCAGCAGGTGTTATCCGATTGCATTTATTCAGTACAATCTCTGCTTAGTCAGGCTGTATGTGAATCAGCGTTTGTTCAACCTTTGCTGCAGGCATGGTCAGATCTCCTGTCTTTAGCTAAGCCACAATATTCCAGCCCTGCCATTAATCATCTGCCTTCCAAAAGATCTATCTCCCCGTCACCTATGGCAACCTCAGCTACAACCCAGTTTAATCAGTTCCCTACCAAATACTACCACCCAGTCTCCAAGTGTCGCACCTATCCTGCTTTCAATTCACCTGTCTCTTCTCCTCCATCTGTAACAGTCCCACAAAACCCCTCTCTAGCTACAGTTCCTTGGTCTTCCTTCGATCCAGCTACTTTCTTTTCTTACAGCCCTGCACCTACATACAAAACTGCACGGGCTAAACCAAAAAAGAAACAAAAATTCTTCCCGACCCACACCATCTTGCCAGTAACCCAACCCGCTCCCACTTTCCAGTCTGATGTTCCAGCCTTCCAGTCTGATGTTCCAGCTTTGCAGTCTGATGTTCCAGCTTTGCAGTCTGATGTTCCAGCTTTCCAGTCTGATGTCCCAACCTTCCAGTCTGATGTTCCAGCCTTCCAGTCTGATGTTCCAGCCTTCCAGTCTGATGTTCCAGCCTTCCAGTCTGATGTCCCAACTTTCCAGTCTGATGTCCCAACTTTCCAGTCTGATGTCCCAACTTTCCAGTCTGATGTCCCAACTTTCCAGTCTGATGTCCCAGCTTTGCAGTCTGATGTTCCAGCTTTGCAGTCTGATGTTCCAGCTTTGCAGTCTGATGTTCCAGCTTTGCAGTCTGATGTTCCAGCTTTGCAGTCTGATGTTCCAGCTTTGCAGTCTGATGTTCCAGCTTTGCAGTCTGGTGTTCCAGCTTTGCAGTCTGATGTTCCAGCTTGGCAGTCTGATGTTCCAGCTTGCCAGTCTGATGTTCCAGCTTGCCAGTCTGATGTTCCAGCTTGCCAGTCTGATGTTCCAGCTTGCCAGTCTGGTGTTCCAGCTTTCCAGTCTGATGTTCCAGCTTTCCAGTCTGATGCTCCAGCTTTCCAGTCTGATGTTCCAGCTTTCCAGTCTGATGTTCCAGCTTTCCAGTCTGATGTTCCAGCTTTCCAGTCTGATGTTCCAGCTTTCCAGTCTGATGTTCCAGCTTTCCAGTCTGATGTTCCAGCTTGCCAGTCTGATGTTCCAGCTTGCCAGTCTGATGTTCCAGCTTGCCAGTCTGATGTTCCAGCTTTCCAGCCTGATGTCCCGGTGTCTGCCCTCCAGCCTGATGTCCCGTTGTCTGCCCTCCAGCCTGATGTCCGGGTGTCTGCTCTCCAGCCTGATGTCCGGATGTCTGCCCTCCAGCCTGATGTCCGGATGTCTGCCCTCCAGCCTGATGTCCGGGTGTCTGCCCTCCAGCCTGATGTCCGGGTGTCTGCCCTCCAGCCAAATGTCCGGGTGTCTGCCCTCCAGCCTGATGTCCGGGTGTCTGCCCTCCAGCCTGATGTCCGGGTGTCTGCCCTCCAGCCTGATGTCCGGGTGTCTGCCCTCCAGCCTGATGTCCGGGTGTCTGCCCTCCAGCCTGATGTCCGGGTGTCTGCCCTCCAGCCTGATGTCCGGGTGTCTGCCCTCCAGCCTGATGTCCGGGTGTCTGCCCTCCAGCCTGATGTCCGGGTGTCTGCCCTCCAGCCTGATGTCCGGGTGTCTGCCCTCCAGCCTGATGTCCGGGTGTCTGCCCTCCAGCCTGATGTCCGGGTGTCTGCCCTCCAGCCTGATGTCCGGGTGTCTGCTCTCCAGCATGATGTCCGGATGTCTGCCCTCCAGCCTGATGTCCGGATGTCTGCCCTCCAGCCTGATGTCCGGGTGTCTGCCCTCCAGCCTGATGTCCGGGTGTCTGCCCTCCAGCCTGATGTCCGGGTGTCTGCCCTCCAGCCTGATGTCCGGATGTCTGCCCTCCAGCCTGATGTCCGGGTGTCTGCCCTCCAGCCTGATGTCCGGGTGTCTGCCCTCCAGCCTGATGTCCGGGTGTCTGCCCTCCAGCCTGATGTCCGGGTGTCTGCCCTCCAGCCTGATGTCCGGGTGTCTGCCCTCCAGCCTGATGTCCGGGTGTCTGCCCTCCAGCCTGATGTCCGGGTGTCTGCTGCCGAGCTCAAGTGGTTCCTGTCGTCTGCTGCCCAGCTCAGGTGGTTCCTGTCGTCTGCTGCCCAGCTCAAGTGGTTCCTGTCGTCTGCTGCCCAGCTCAGGTGGTTCCTGTCGTCTGCTGCCCAGCTCAGGTGGTTCCTGTCGTCTGCTGCCCAGCTCAGGTGTTTCCTGTCGTCTGCTGCCCAGCTCAGGTGTTTCCTGTCGTCTGCTGCCCAGCTCAAGTGGTTCCTGTCGTCTGCTGCCCAGCTCAAGTGGTTCCTGTCGTCTGCTGCCCAGCTCAAGTGGTTCCTGTCGTCTGCTGCCCAGCTCAAGTGGTTCCTGTCGTCTGCTGCCCAGCTCAAGTGGTTCCTGTCGTCTGCTGCCCAGCTCAAGTGGTTCCTGTCGTCTGCTGCCCAGCTCAAGTGGTTCCTGTCGTCTGCTGCCCAGCTCAAGTGGTTCCTGTCGTCTGCTGCCCAGCTCAATGACTCTGACATGCCAGCAGTACCCACCGTCCAGTTTGATGTACCCGAAGCCCAGCCTGATGTGCCCTCATCTGTTCGGTTGGAGGCCATGAACTTTGAACAGATGCACCTTGTTGGAGCGTCCGGAGGCCGCTCCTTTAGGGGGGGTACTGTCATGAGAGGGTTTACCCGTTGGTGGCGCTATCGGTCTCTTGGATCGCAGTACCAGTGTCCATCAGCAGGTGTCTTCCAACACCTAGGACCTGCAGTAAGAGGTCTTTCCTGCTGGTGGCACTGTTGCATCCTTGGGCCGTAGTACCGGTGTCAACCAGCAGGTGCACTCTGGCAGTGTGGAGCAAACAGCTCACACTGCGCTCAGCTGTGACATGAGGTCAATCACCACAGCCTTATAAATACCCGGCAAGCCCTCATAGGCTTGCCTTGGTATCTCTCTCTCTCTCCCTGCAGTCTGACCTTGCTGCCTGTTATTTGACCGTGAGCCTGCATCTGCCTTGTCCTGACCTGATCCGATCCAATCCAATCCCTATCCTGAGGCCTTCCTAGTCCTGTCCCTTCTGTTCCTGGTTACCTTGCATCCCTGCCCTGTACCCCATCCATCCATCCTCTCCTTGTCCTGTTCAGTTTCCCGTTCCTTACCCATCTGTTGACTTCCCTGTGTATGACCTTGGCTTGGCTTGTTTACGATTACGGTACCTCCATTTGCTTGTATATATTGTTGTTTGTAGTGGGTTGTTGTGTGGGTTTTTGCACTGTTTTCCTTTTTACTTATCACTTGTTAATAAACACCATTTCACTTACATGTGTTTCTGGTCTCCTCTGTGCAGTCCACACAGTCTGGTCAATTAGATATCCTGACAATCAGTCTTTTGGGATATGGCTTCCTTCCAGAGAAGTGATCGCTTAACCACTTAAGGACCGCCTCACGCCGATATACGTCGGCAAGGCGGCACGGGCAGGCAAAATCACGTAAATGTACATGATCTGCCTCCCGCGAGTGGGGGGTCTGATTGGACCCCCCCCGGTTCCCGAGGTGGTCCTCTTTTATCCCCCGGTGATTGGAGGTGAGAGGGAGGCCATCCTTTCGTGGCCCCCCTCACGATCGCCGCCAGCCAATCAGAACATTCCTTTGCTGCTGTATGCTAAACAGCAGCAAAGGAAATGATGTCATCTCTCCTCGGCTCAGTATTTTCCGTTGCGGCGCCGAGGAGAGAAGACATCCATGTGAGTGTAAAACACACACTCAGTAGAACATGCCAGGCACACAAAACACCCCCGATCCCTCCCAATCGCCCCCGATCACCCCCCAATCAACCCTCCCCCCTCCCTGTCACACTGACACCAAGCAGGTTTTTTTTTTTTCTCATTACTGCATGGTGTCAGTTTGTGACAGTTACTGTGTTAGGGCAGTTAGGGTTAGCCCCCTTTAGGTCTAGGGTACCCCCCTAACCCCCCTAATAAAGTTTTAACCCCTTGATCACCCCCTGTCGCCAGTGTCGCTGATCGCTGTATTAGTGTCGCTGGTGACGCTAGTTAGGGACGTAAATATTTAGATTCGCCGTCAGCATTTTATAGTGACAGGGACCCCCATATACTATCTAATAAATGTTTTAACCCCTTGATTGCCCCCTAGTTAACCCTTTCACCACTGATCACCGTATAACTGTTACGGGTGACGCTGGTTAGTTCGTTTATTTTTTATAGTGTCAGGGCACCCGCCGTTTATTACCGAATAAAGATTTAGCCCCCTGATTGCCCGGCGGTGATATGCGTCGCCCCAGGCAGCGTCAGATTAGCGCCAGTAGCGCTAACACCCACGCACGCAGCATACGCCTCCCTTAGTGGTATAGTATCTGAACGGATCAATATCTGATCCGATCAGATCTATACTAGCGTCCCCAGCAGTTTAAGGTTCCCAAAAATGCAGTGTTAGCGGGATCAGCCCAGATACCTGCTAGCACCTGCGTTTTGCCCCCTCTGCCCAGCCCAGCCCAGCCCACCCAAGTGCAGCATCGATCGTTCACTGTCACTTACAAAACACTAAACGCATAACTGCAGCGTTCGCAGAGTCAGGCCTGATCCCTGCGATCACTAACAGTTTTTTTGGTAGCATTTTGGTGAACTGGCAAGCACCAGCCCCAGGCAGCGTCAGGTTAGTGCCAGTACCGCTAACACCCAGGCACGCACCATACACCTCCCTTAGTAGTATAGTATCTGAACGGATCAATATCTGATCCGATCAGATCTATGCTAGCGTCCCCAGCAGTTTAGGGTTCCCAAAAACGCAGTGTTAGCGGAATCAGCCCAGATACCTGCTAGCACCTGCGTTTTGCCCCTCCGCCCATCCCAGCCCACCCAAGTGCAGTATCGATCGATCACTGTCACTTACAAAACACTAAACACATAACTGCAGCGTTCGCAGAGTCAGGCCTGATCCCTGCGATCGCTAACAGTTTTTTTGGTAGCGTTTTGGTGAACTGGCAAGCACCAGCCCCAGGCAGCGTCAGGTTAGCGTCAGTACCGCTAACACCCACGCACGCACCGTACACCTCCCTTAGTGGTATAGTATCTGATCGGATCAATATCTGATCCGATCAGATCTATACTAGTGTCCCCAGCAGTTTAGGGTTCCCAAAAATGCAGTGTTAGCGGGATCAGCCCAGATACCTGCTAGCACCTGCGTTTTGCCCCTCCGTCCGGCCCAGCCCAGCCCACCCAAGTGCAGTATCGATTGATCACTGTCACTTACAAAACACTAAACGCATAACTGCAGCATTCGCAGAGTGAGGCCTGATCCCTGTGATCGCTAACAGTTTTTTTTGGTAGCGTTTTGGTGAACTGGCAAGCACCAGCGGCCTAGTACACCCCGGTCGTAGTCAAACCAGCACTCCAGTAACACTTGGTGAAGTGGCGAGTCCCATAAGTGCAGTTCAAGCTGGTGAGGTGGCAAGCACAAGTAGTATCCCACTGCCACCAAGACGACGAACACAGGCCCGTCGTGCCCATAGTGCCCTTCCTGCTGCATTCGCCAATCCTAATTGGGAACCCACCACTTCTGCAGCGCCCGTACTTCCCCCATTCACATCCCCAACCAAATGCAGTCAGCTGCATGAGAGGCATTTTCTTTATGTCCTCCCGAGTACCCCTACCCAACGAACCCCCCCAAAAAAGATGTCGTGTCTGCAGCAAGCGCGGATATAGGCATGACACCCGCTATTATTGTCCCTCCTGTCCTGACAATCCTGGTTTTTGCATTGGTGAATGTTTTGAACGCTACCATTCACTAGTTGAGTATTAGCGTAGGGTACAGCATTGCACAGACTAGGCACACTTTCACAGGGTCTCCCAAGATGCCATCGCTTTTTGAGAGACCCAAACCTGGAACCGGTTACAGTTATAAAAGTTAGTTACAAAAAAAGTGTAAAAAAAAATATATTAAATAAAAAAAATAGTTGTCGTTTTATTGTTCTCTCTCTCTCTATTCTCTCTCTATTGTTCTGCTCTTTTTTACTGTATTCTATTCTGCAATGTTTTATTGTTATTATGTTTTAATCTAGTTTGTTTTTCAATTTTTTATACTTTACCGTTTACTGTGTTTTATTGTTAACCATTTTTTTGTCTTCAGGTACGCTATTCACGACTTTGAGTGGTTATACCAGAATGATGCCTGCAGGTTTAGGTATCATCTTGGTATCATTCTTTTCAGCCAGCGGTCGGCTTTCATGTAAAAGCAATCCTAACAGCCAATTAGCCCCTAGACTGCTTTTACAAGCCGTGGGAGGGAATGACCCCCCCACCATCTTCCGTGTTTTTCTCTGGCTCTGCTGTCTCAACAGGGAACCTGAGAATGCAGCCGGTGATTCAGCCAGCTGACCATAGAGCTGATTAGAGACCAGAGTGGCTCCAAACATCTCTATGGCTTAAGAAACCGGAAGCTACGAGCATTTCATGACTTAGATTTCACCAGATGTAAATAGCGCCATTGGGAAATTGGGAAAGCATTTTATCACACCGATCTTGGTGTGGTCAGATGCTTTGAGGGCAGAGGAGAGATCTAGGGTCTAATAGACCCCAATTTTTTCAAAAAAGAGTACCTGTCACTACCTATTGCTATCATAAGGGGTATTTACATTCCCTGAGATAACAATAAAAATGATTTTAAAAAAATGAAAGGAACAGTTTAAAAATAAGATAAAAAAGCAAAAAAATAATAAAGAAAAAAAAAAAAAAAGCACCCCTGTCCCCGCCTGCTCTAGCGCTAAGGCGAACGCAAGCGGCGGTCTGTCGTCAAATGTAAACAGCAATTGCACCATGCATGTGAGGTATCACCGCGAAGGTCAGATCGAGGGCAGTAATTTTAGCAGTAGACCTCCTCTGTAAATCTAAAGTGGTAACCTGTAAAGGCTTTTAAATGCTTTTAAAAATGTATTTGTTTTGTTGCCACTGCATGTTTGTGCGCAATTGTAAAGCATGTCATGTTTGGTATCCATGTACTCGGCCTAAGATCATCTTTTTTATTTCATCAAACATTTGGGCAATATAGTGTGTTTTAGTGCATTAAAATTTTAAAAAGTGTGTTTGTTCCCCAAAAAATGCGTTTGAAAAATCGCTGCGCAAATACTGTGTGAAAAAAAAATGAAACACCCACCATTTTAATCTGTAGGGCATTTGCTTTAAAAAAAATATATAATGTTTGGGGGTTCAAAGTAATTTTCTTGCAAAAAAAATAATTTTTTTCATGTAAACAAAAAGTGTCAGAAAGGGCTTTGTCTTCAAATGGTTAGAAGAGTGGGTGATGTGTGACATAAGCTTCTAAATGTTGTGCATAAAATGCCAGGACAGTTCAACCCCCCCCCCAAATGACCCCATTTTGGAAAGTAGACACCCCAAGCTATTTGCTGAGAGTCATGTCGAGTCCATGGAATATTTTATATTGTGACACAAGTTGCGGGAAAGAGACACATTTTTTTTTTTTTTGCACAAAGTTGTCACTAAATGATATATTGCTCAAACATGCCATGGGAATATGTGAAATTACACCCCAAAATACATTTTGCTGTTTCTCCTGAGTACGGGGATACCACATGTGTGAGACTTTTTGGGAGCCTAGCCGCGTATGGGACCCCGAAAACCAAGCACCGCCTTCAGGCTTTCTAAGGGCGTAAATTTTTGATTTCACTCTTCACTGCCTATCACAGTTTCGGAGGCCATGGAATGCCCAGGTGGCACAAAACCCCCCCAAATGATCCCATTTTGGAAAGTAGACATCCCAAGCTATTTGCTGAGAGGTATAGTGAGTATTTTGCAGACCTAACTTTTTGTCACAAAGTTTTGAAAATTGAAAAAAGAAAAAAAAAGTTTTTTCTTGTCTTTATTCATTTTCAAAAACAAATGAGAGCTGCAAAATACTCACCATGCCTCTCAGCAAATAGCTTGGGGTGTCTACTTTCCAAAATGGGGTCATTTGGGGGGGGTTTGTTCCACCTGGGCATTCCATGGCCTCCGAAACTGTGATAGGCAGAGAAGAGTGAAATCAAAAATTTACACCCTTAGAAATCCTGTGGTGATTGGTTTTCGGGGCCCCGTACGCGGCTAGGCCCCCAAAAAGTCCCACACATGTGGTATCCCCATACTCAGGAGAAGCAGCTAAATGTATTTTGGGGTGCAATTCCACATATGCCCATGGCCTGTGTGAGCAATATATCATTTAGTGACAACTTTGTGCAAAAAAAAAAAAAAAAAATATATGTGTCACTTTCCCGCAACTTGTGTCAAAATATAAAATATTCCATGGACTCAACATGCCTCTCAGCAAATAGCTTGGGGTATCTACTTTCCAAAATGGGGTCATTTGGGGGGGGGGGTTGTGCCATCTGGGCATTTTATGGTCTTCAAAACTGTGATAGGTAGTGAGGAGTGAAATCAAAAATTTACGCCCTTAGAAATCCTGAAGGCGGTGATTGATTTTCGGGGCCCTGTACG